>JAVSCE010000636.1:0-153497 GCA_032199065.1 Smutsia gigantea
GGGCCAAGGATGATGAGCTGTGTTCCCTCTGCCTTCTGTCAGATTTCTTTTTAGCCATAATACAGGATTTCTTGTCATTCAGTGTCTGATTTACCCTTGTCAGTGAGTTTGTAGGAGCAGTACATATCGAGGCTTCTGTCAACCACCACTTTAATTCTCACAGCTCCATAATTCTGACCCACATACTAGATACAGTCAACCAACTTTGACCATTTATTATAACATACTACATTCTCTGAGTCTCCTCTTTTCCAGGTCATTTGCCCCAGAACATCTGATAAATGTTACTTTCATGTATAGAGCATTTTACATTTAATGAAAGCAAGTAGCATGTATTATCTCGCCTGATTTCACCACAGCTTTACCAGTCAGGCAACATAATAGCTTCCTACTAGGTGCTCACAGTAGGCTCTGCTTCTGGTTGTGCCAATAAACACATACGTGACCTTGAGCAAGTCAGTTTATCTGCTGAGCTTCTTCCCACACATAGAAATAGGGTAATAAGATCTGCTCTGTACACTTTCAAGGTTGCTCTGAAACTTAAGTGAAGTAATGGATATAGTAATACTTTGTGAAGTGTGGACTGTATGCAAACATGAGGGACTGCTATTATTTCTGGACTGTACTTATAGGCAACAGGAAAAAACAACAGTATCAAGGAGAAAACACAGCGGGGTATACAATGGGCAGCGGGATGAAATTCTCGCTTTTTGCAAGGATCGATTCAGAAAGCAGTCAATTCTAAGTATAAAGCACTGACAGAAAGTGGTGAGTTTAGAAGCATATAAATGCTGTGGAAGTCCCTGTTCCTTCCCCGACAGGTCTTTCATCCCCATGGTGAATGGTGTATGTGGCATAGGGATTGTGGGTGTGGAGGTAGCACAACAGACCTGGTCTCCAGGATCCATTTAAGGAAGTGACTGGCTCTCTGTTCAAACTCCTGGAGCATATGAAAGTTCCTGACCAGTCTTTCTTCTTCCTTTTGCAGCTCCTGTTCCCGCTCCTAAAATCCCAAACCACAGATAGCGTGGTGCACATTGAAGACCTTTCTTTGCAATAATATAATAGTTCCTAGGCTGAGCTGTACATCTTCTCTCTCCCAAGTCTAATCTACCTCCCAGAGTGCCTATGTGCTTATATTTCTTCCAGCCCACTTCTCATCACCAAAAGGTGGAGAAAGCTCATCCCATAAATACTTACAGGTGCCTGTAAACCCAAGGCCAGTAACAAATACATTAGTAATAAAGGCAAATCTTCTATCAATTTTTTTCTAGGTGAAACTTGGTCTAAATGAATGTAAAAGCAGACTTGAAGGGAGAGGCAGCACCAGGAGTTGCTGTCTAAAATTGGTGAAATGTTTCTCTGTTAAACTTTCAAAATATTTTTCCTGGTTTCTCTGATGAACATCATCACAGACAGACAAAAATGAAACACAAACACATAAAAATGATCATTCAGGGTCGTTTTCAATGATAAGATTTTAGGATTTCCTATAGTGAACTATGCTCCAATTCTACCTGGCACATAGTAAACATGCAAAAATAGGTGCCAAAAATGCATAGATAAGTGACTGAGTAAACAAATCATTCATGGGAGAGGCATCTATCCCTTCCTTTATCCACTTCTTTTTCTTCTCTGATCTCTCAGACCATGTCTCTCTGATTTGGAGGTGTGAATCAAAGGAGGAATACCTTACATGGGGGAATAGATAGACTGGGAACACACAAGCCTCGTGAACTTCCCATGACCCATTTTTAGAGCTTTCTCCTGGAGTTAGTGTCTGCTTCCCTGAATCATTGCTCAACACCTAAAAGCATGAACTGTGTAAACAATGGGAGATGGGGCTCTCCCTACTGTGACCATAGTTCCGAATGTTCCTTAGATCCAGCTCACGACAGCTATGCCAGTGTAATTAGTCACAGTGTCCCTTTCTTTCTCAAACATACTCAACTTGTATAATAAATTAAGTGGTCACGCCATCACCAAAGGAGGCCTCTGCTGTGCCCTGAGTTACCTTGATGATGTCATGCATGTGCTCCCAGACCCTTTCCAGCACTTCAAATGTTAACCACGTATAAGGGCTGGAGGGCACATTTAAGGCCTTAATCTGCTGGTCCAGTTGCAGCAAATGGTGGAAGGTAGATTGGGCCCCTGCCCAGGAGGCCAACAAAGCCTCGTGGTCCTTTTGTAGCTGCCGAATCTCATCCAGGGAGTCACAGCACACAGGCTCTGAGAGGTCCTTCTGGGCATTCTCACACCAGTTGTTGAAGGCTGAAGCCTTGTGTGCAAATTCAATGAATAGGTCCTCGGCCTACAAAGAAAAAAAAAAAAGTAAGATACCTTCATTTCTCTCAGTAAGCCCCTCAGCAAAAGAGAAGACTGAAGATTTAAAAAAACAAAAAATGACTGTCTTCAAGTATCTTTAGAGTCAGCATTCTACGAGGCCAGAACTACAACCAGTGAGGAGCATGGGATCATACGGATGGGCATGTGAGTTCAAGGTACAAGCCCTGATCCTACATTTCCTCACTGTGTGAAATTAGTCAAATCCTCCATCATCTACGAATGAGGAGGTTGAATGACTTCTATACTATTCTATTCTATTCATGATTCCCTATACTGAATTCTACGCTTAAATTCTATCTGGCAAAGAGTAAGCATGCAAAAATAGGTGTTAAATAAATGCATGGGTAAGGGATTGAATAAACAAGCCATTTGTAGGAAAGGCTATCCTATTCTGTATGCACTTCTTTCTCTCCTTCGTCCCTTTCAGACAATGCCCCTCCAATGTCTCCTTGTCTATCCTGAGTTATTTTCCTACCTTCCTTCTAAAACTTGGTGAGGGATCATCTCACACCTGAATCCCCTATTTGAACCCACTTCCTACACTCTAATTTATATATTTATTGCAGCATTACTCTTTGGAGTTATCCATACACTTTGAATGCCTCTGAATTGTCTGAATGTTGAGCATGAGAAATTGTATGGATTTTCCCAAATACTAAGTGATCAAAAATAGTTTCAGATTTAAAGTGGATCACAGGATTTGGGTCAGCTGATTACACTTCCAAAGAGATTTATCTTAAGCAAATATGGGGGTTAAAGAGGAAAAAGCTGATCCAATAGGAAGGGTGGTTGCAAAGGTATCACACTATTGCATTTTACCTGCACTCACATCAGCCAATTATAGGCTAAAAAGCTAGGAAAGAGGAAAGAACTTACAAATTATTTGATGATAGTTTTATAATAATATGATCAACTGAATATTTTACAAAGATTTTTGTAATCAGAAATAAAATAACAAAACTCTGCCATTCAAAAATCAAGCAATCAGAATGTAAAGTAGCTTTCTATGTACAATGCATATATATGTGTAAAGTTGCTTATTAATTGATTTAATTTTTCACTTAAGTTTTATTTCTGTAGGTCCCATGTCTTTCAATAGAGTAGACATTATCTAAGCATTTAGACTGATTGGTTTTCATTTGTTTGTTTCCTAATTCCCCTGACCCCCCGCCTTAACGTGCAGCCAGTACCATAAACACCGCTCATGGTCTGGGAGTGCTCAGGAATTTCACTGACTGTCCTGACTTCATTTTATCATTGATATGTTTTTTATGATCAGCCTCCAATACCTTAGCAGATACCTCCAATACCTCCAATACTACCACTGGAAAGAACATTTTAATCCCTTGTATTTGTATAGAATTATGTGGTTTATCCTGCATTTTCAGTTCCATCATCTCTTTTAATAGTAGTAACACAGACACCAAGAAAATGGTGGCAATATCATCCTATTTCATAAAGGGAAGTGTCCAGGTTAAGAGGTGGTAAGCGACGTACACCAGGTCCCCACCTAGGAAAGGCAGACACAGGATGAGAACACACGTGTTCCTTGTCCAGTGCTCCTTTTATCTGGGTCACAGAAAAGCACGGGACAGCCTTGACTCCTGCCTGACAGTATTAGCTCTTCCAAACTAAAACCTTCTAGCCTCTTGTCCTACCTACCTGGGCTGTTATGGGGGCCTGGCTTCCACCTAACAGCACCTGAATCACTGATAAGTCAGCTGTTTAAAACACTTCCTATTAAGCTAAAAAACAGAATTACTTTTTGTTCAGTAAGAATGTCTTCCTGATCCTTTTCAACGTACTCGCTGAAATGTCTGCAGATTCTCCAAACAGGGTTTCAAGAGTCTATCTCTGGATTCCATGGCTAATATGCAGATAATTGAGGACAGACCGGGGCTCATCATCTTTTTCCCTTTACCTTCAGCAGCAGCTTCTGCTTCTCCAGCAACGTCCATCTGTGTGCTTGGGAGGCGTCCCCCAGCTGCCCAAAGCGCTGCAGCAGCGCAGCGTGGCGCTCCTCAATGGTGTCGGCGTCCCAGTGCTGAGCGGCCACCAGCTGGTCCTTTAGGTCACTGATCTCGGCCAGCCTCTCTTGCTGGAAAGTCTCTAGACTGGCCTCCAGCGTGTCCTGGGAAAGACCCATGGAGAAGCCATGAGCAGAGGACCATGCAGACGGCAAGGGCTCATTCACCCCTGCGGTCCCCCAGATCTTTATGGTGGACAAGAGAAGGACTGGGAAAGAGAGTGGTGACCAAACAGGACTGAGAGACTGAAGGGGACATTTGTGATTGGAATTATGAGGCCGTTCCAGTGGTGATGTGCTTTAGAATTAGATTGTAGGTTAAGTATACATTAATATTAAGGGAATACGGAGCATGACATAATATTTCAAATTTCTTAATGAAAACTAACTCCTTCCTACAGCTCACACCCTTTCTAAGACTCTTTTATGTTGCCAACCAGGTTGTGTGTTCTAATTAGTAACAGGGCACTACCAGAGTCTGTAGGAGTGTGCAAACTGACAAAAGACCTCTTAAAGGTGTCAGTTATGCAAATGATGTTTTGTGAAAATGTTTGTACCAAAATCACGAAATTGGGAAAATTCCACTTCCAGCTTTAAAAGCTTGGTTTGCATTTTAACCACTGGGGGGGGGGGGTAAAAGTACAAAAAAAAAAAATCCAGTTGTTGACAAGAGATCAGAATGCAACTCAGGTAACTACAACTCAAGGGATCAAAATTCTAGAAAGAAGGAAATAGTCTTAAAGTCAGAGTAATACTCTCTGTCTCTTTTCCCTTCGAAGCGTAAGCTGCGTAGGGTAAGAGGCTGAGGAGATAATAGCTGTTCAGAGCTTTTGGCGACCTCAGGAGGTGAAACAAAGCCCAGAGGTTCGGGGAGACGGGGCAGCCAGCACCTGGGCAGCCATGACCAGGGAACTGCAGGACAGCAGGTTCATTATTCCACCTGTATTTTCCCCTCAAGACATGTATAGATTCTTAACCTGTCGAGGGCTTAACCTGTCGAGGACACAGGTCCTAGAAGCCAAGCAGTAAACAGTAGCTAAGGGCCTAAAATGCTAAGTAGAATTTTTGGGAGTCTCACGGTGCTGGGTTCGGGGCACCCCAAGTAGGAACAGCCCTAGTGAGGGGTTCAGTTGACATTCTCTGAAAGGCCCTTGGAAGAAGAGCAAAAGGCAGAACAATGTCTTGAATCATTTCAGTCCCCAGACAAAAATCAAGGGTTGGAGAGGGGATGGAGTGTTAAATTAAAGCTTTAAATCAAAACTCATGAGTTCATTACATCAAATGGAGTCACGATTCCCATAAAATGATCGAATTAAATGAATAAAGCCAAACCGTGCTATCTGATATCTACAGGAGACACATCTGTAATGTAAAGCATTCTCCACTTCCATGTTCACTGCAAAATTATTCACAATAGCCAAGATAAGGAAACAATCTGAGCGGCCATCAACAAATATAGAAAGAAGATGATCATACACACACACACACACACACACGCACACACACAATGGAATATTATTCAACCATGAGAAAGAAGGAAATGCTGCCATTTGTGACCACATGGATGATCTTGATGGCATTATGCTAAGTGAATAAGTCAGAAAGTAAGACAAGTATTGTTTGATATCACCTAAAAGAGCTGAATTTAGAGAAAAGGAGCGTGGTGCTTACCATGGGCTGGGGAGTGGGAAAAACAAACAGGAAGGTACTGGTCAAAAGGTATAAACTTCCAGTTAAAAGACTGAGTTCTGGGGATCTTATGCACAGCATTTTGATTATAGGTAATAGTGTATTATTAGGACAGTAAATCTAAGAGTAAATCTTAAATGTTCTCATCACAAAAATGAAATGGTAATTATGTGATGGGATGGAGGTGTTAGCTAATGCTATGGTGATAGTGCTATTATTTTGCAATATTAAATGTATCAAATCAACAATAAAATATAAAGACATAAACATAAAATATCAGAGGATGGAAATATTAAACACTTCAAATACTAAAGAGAAAATTGGTATAGTATACTAGTATATGTAAAAGAAGACTATATCAAATGATATTAGAGAGCGAACACTTAATTAAAATCATCAGTTTATCAAGATGATTTCATAAATCTAAATGTCAACAATTTTTAACATAGCTTCAAAATATATAAAAAACAAAGTGTTTAGACAATGACTAACAATTAAAATCTGATAGGTAAAATAAACTACTATAAAATGCATATCCTTTTCAATTGTACATAGCCTATTCACCAAAATAGGCCATTTCTTGTGTATAAATCAACCTTCTAATATAATACAAGGTATATTTTTTAAATAACGTGTAATTAAATTCAGTACAAATGTCAAAAATGGTAATGAGAAAAATCCCAAAATGTTTGGAAATGAAGCAACAAACTATGGAATAACCAATGAGTTAAATAGGAAATCACAATAGGAATGACAGAAAAATTTTAACTGTATGATAAAAATAACATGAAATTTATGAGATGCAACTAATGCTTTGCCTAGAGAGAAACGTATGCCCTTAAGTTACTCTATTAGAAAAAAGAGTGGCTAAATATTTGATAATCTAAATATGTGTCTCAAGAACTTTTTAAAAAATCAATTTAATCCTAAGGAAAGGAAAAGAGAATGATAAAGATAAAAAAAAGACATTAACAGAATGCAATATACAAAGATTGAACAGAGAAAAATCAAAATACCAAGTCGGTTCTCTAATGAAAATGATGAACAACTAGCAGCAAGACTGGTGGTGATGCAAGGAGGGAGGGAGAGGGAGAGGGAGAAAAACCAGCAAATTATCAGCATCAGGAAGGAAAAAAGGAACACTACCACAGGTCCTACAGACAATAAAACGACAACCTTTAAGAATGAAGTAATCCTATGTGTTCAGTTTCTGTGTGATGTGGGTCTGCGACTTCACTGGCATCTATCAACAGGGCAGCCCTTCTCTTACCTGCTTTGCCAGGAGATTGAGGAAGGCAGCAAGGTCTGAACCACTGCCATCGATCTTCAGGCTTGCTTCCTTCTCAGCTAAAGAGCAAAGATTATCAGTTAGAGGGGACATGTAATTAGTCTCCTATCAGCTTTGGGGAAGGGGAAAGGAATATTTACTAAAGGTCACAGTGAGCCTCCTGACTCTCAAAATGGGTGATTCACTGGAATCGGAGCATTTGGAGCCAATGGATTGCTTCTCTAGACTTAGGCAGGATAGAACTGATTGAAACAGAGCTAGGACAAAGAACTTCTGAGTGTTTCATAGAACAAGGAAAATTGTGTATTAGATATAAATTATAAGTAATCAAATACAGTTTACTTCCTAGAATGTTTTGCCATGGCTTTACCTTTGTTAATATCATGCAAGAAATCATCAATTCCCCAAAGATGTGTTCTCTGGAATTATGTCATTCCATCAGCATGTTTCTCTGGCTGTGTGTGTGTGTGTGTTTGCACATATGTGAGTATAATTGTGTCCAGAAAGGGTAGGAGTGGGGATGCAAGAAGCATCTCTCTTCCCAAGGTGAGTGAGAAGCCCAGGAACCATTCTGTAAATGGTATTTATTAGCATTTGTCAAACCCAAGGACCCTGCCCCTCACATGTCATACCTATCCAGGCCTCCACCACATCAGCCTTCCAGTTGAAGTGCTGAAATGCAAGGTCATTATCCAACTGCAACTTCCAATCAGCTATCGCCTGGGCCAGAGAAGGGATCTTTGCATTCAATGTATCAATCTTGGCAGATATCGCCTTCTGGTGACTTGTCACCTGCAACACCAAGGTTCAAGGAAGAAGCAGAGAGATAAATATACTGGTGAGGCCAGGGGTAGAAATGTAAAATATTCAGTATGATTAAAAAGCCTTCACCTCCCTCATTCCAAATAAATAACTACTCTCTTGTAGGCCAAGTGTAATTATTCTATTATCCATCCATGTCCAGGATGGTTATTTCCATCCCAGCATTTGAAAGATCTTCTCACGTTTGTCCACATAAGCATGACCTTCTTAATTGGAGTCGTCTCTGCTTAGGCTTCTTTGTACAACACTTAGGTTAATGAGTGTTTGTAAAAACAAGCAATTGAAAAAACAGTCATTCTCAAATTACAAAGAGCTTTCAGTGTGGTCCTCCTCCCTAGAGGCTTACTTAGAAATCTCTTCACATTCTTACAGTAACCTATAACCAAAGCAAGTGACCCGTTTTTAATAAATAATATGTTTATCCCATGTTCTGCATACAATAAGAGAGTACCAACACAAGATTTAAGGAAACCTGAAAGGTATACCTGGAAGATTTGAGAAAAGAATTTCCAGGAAATAGCAATTGAATAATTATTTGTTGGGAAAAACAAGAAAGCTAGGAAGAGATTATTAAAGTCTTACGTATGATTTCAGCACTGCTCGTGATTCTATATTTGGGCCATGGCCCTTTTTCTTTTATTTTGCTATCATTAATGAACAATTACATGAACAACATTATGGTTACTAGACTTCCCATATTATCAAGACCCCCCCACATATCCCATTACAGAGTAGTAAAAGGCTATAGAGTCACTACTTGCCTTCTCTGTGTTGTACTGCCTTCCCTGTGTCCCCCCCGTCCTACATTATATGTGCTAATCGTAATAACCCTGGGCCACCCCCTTTGGAAAATGAAAGCTTGACCCAGACTCCTTGAAGTCACTCACCTCGCTCAGGATGTCTCCTCCTTGAGCACACAAGTTTTGCACTCGGGTCCTGTGGACGGCAAAGTCCTTGTCCAGTGCTTCATACGTCTTTAGCAAGTTCTGTATAAAAGAGCCAGTGAGAACCAAGCATTCAAGGCTGAACAGTCTTTCCCACCCACCACCCGACTGCCTTTGAAGCCATTCATCGGAGCTGATCCCACTGAATGGGTGGAGCTGGTGAGTGGCCACTTCTTCCTGCACAGCTACACTAAATTCCTCTCCCAAAACTCCTCACTTGCCAAAAGGGGCCATCTTACCAGGAAAAAAAAAAGGCAAAGAAATATAAGTGCCACGCTTTTTAACTCACTAGGCAAAGTCAGGCTGCTCTGGGCTTGGGAATGAGGGCGCTGATCAAGGTGACGTGTACGGGGCCCTCCGTGTATGTTTGTATGATTCTATGAAGCACGGTCGGGAGCAGGAAACATATGAAGTTTCCACGACATCCTCTACTAGGCACTGACCCTAAAGGGAGGCCAGGAGAGCCCTGAGCTCCTGGGAATATTACTCCAGATCCCTTGTGTCTCTAACTGCTCCTGGAGCCCTGTCTGCCGCTGGCAGGATGGAGAAGGGGTCATGGGGGAAGCGTGCGGGGGCTGCTTCTCCCCGTCCCGCTGTGTTTTCCTGAGTGTTTCCACACTCGCCCTCGTCACCTTTATGCGTCTCTTGTCATAACGGCACCCAACCATTTTTTTTCTTCCTACACCACCTACTATCCCGGGCTAAAGGAAGAAGCAGATTCTGTGTGAGTGATATCTTTTTAACTATCACATTAAAATTTTCCTTATTGTTTATTAAAACAATATTCCAAAGAAGTAAGACATTAGTATTTTGAGGAATCTCTTGAAAATCTATCCCTATAAGAAAAGGCCTTTCATGGTGACTAACTCACAGAAAGGTCAGAAATCATGGGATTAAGATGTGAGTCCTGCCTTCACACCTGAGCAGTTCCATAATCTTGGGCAAGTCACTGACATCCTTGCCCCTTGATTTTTCGTATTTAAAACCCGCAAAAGTATCCATATTTCCACCGTCTTCTTCTCACACCAGGAAAAAGATCGTAATTACACAGGGGAAAATGGTGACCCCTTAAGAAAAGATTCAAATTAAAGAGAAGATTGATCCATCCGGCCCGTCACTCACCTGCGTGGCAGCCAGTGTGTCTCCAGAATCCCCTTGGATGACGACAGCTTCCTTTTCGCTTATCCACGCTTCCTCCTCCTCAGCGTTCTGCATGAATTCCAGGTACTCCTCCAGTCGAAGCCCTCTGTAACAAGCAGGACGGTAAGCCCCAGTGAGGATGAGAAGAACCTGGTAAGTTGGGCCTGGGTAGCAGGGGATCACGGTCTCACGAGGCAGTCGCAGTCCCACTGCACCACACAGTCTGGCCAGCAGAGCCACATAAACACACATCAAGAGCTGAACTCCTGTGAAAGGGGGAGAGCCTTGCCCCAGAAGCTCAGTTTTGTGGCATCAGCCTCCCTCTAGGAATCTTTGTTGGGGGAAGGAGACCTTGTCCAAACAAAAGTGCCGAGATTTCAGGATTGGAAAATAATGGAGGCAAAGCAGGGTCCGTTTCTACTCTGAGCACCACTGTTGTTCTTAGTAAAGGCACCACAAAATGCTAGAAGGTCCTTTTTATACCCCGGGAAGGCATGTCCCCCTACTGCCAACAGCTCTGGAATTATAGGCAGAAATGACTCTATTTGGCTGTATGGCTGTATGGTCTAATTTTCTACCTGGCTATCAGGGAGAAAAGAGACTCCTTCATTCTTTCATTACAGGGTACTACACAAAGTGCTAAACGGGGGAGATATACAAAGACAGCATGTGGGGAATAACCTGGTATGAAGGATAACATATGTAGCGCAGCAATGATAAGAGGGAACTGCAAGTAAGTGCAGGTGTACAGGTACATTCAGGTCACAGTAGCAAATGTTCCTGGGACAAATGGGGGAAAGCTTCATGGAACATGTGGCATCTGAGCAGGGACTTAGAAGATAAAAACAGATGGGTAGTTGGGGCAATAGTCATCACCATGTCCAATACCTGCATCCCAGGAAGAGAACTGAGCATCTTATCCCCACCTCACCGAACCTTGTCCAACTCTTTGAGCCTCTCCCAGTGATCAACAAACTGAGCCAGCCACTCCTGGATCTTGATAATAGGGGGTCTAGTAACCACAATGTTCTTGGAATGCTGTAATCTAGAAATTTTTTCTAGTTCTTTTTCTACTCTGGTATATTGGCAATGTGGTAATAGCAAAGAGGCAGAAAGCAGATGCACCTCTCAGCATGGTTTTCACAAAAGCAGAGGACAGGGTGTGGGGAATGCCTCGGACTGATTAAGTCACCTACTGAAACTGGTTGCAGGTCACTCCAACTGATGAATGAAAAAAGGAACTTACATGTACCACAGGTAGAAAGACAACATTAAAACAGATTCTTTGTGAGTGGAGAATGAATGAAGATAAGTTAAATCAGCATTTTTGGATTTTTCCTTCAAATGCACTTGCCACATGTCACCACTGAAATAACAACCCTTGAATCTTCAGTTACCTGGGGCATATCTGGTCTTGGCTTTCCTCCTTCTCAAGATCGATTTGATTTTCTAGAAATAAATTCAGACAGGGCCGGTCAGAATGAGACAATCCCAAATCACACATTACTATTCCAGAGTCCAGTAGTAACACATGGACACAAATACCCTCAGTGTGAGAACAGACGTAGTGGAAGAACGTATCACATCTCAGTTCCTGTATTGTGATAAGGGCCTTGGTTTCCTGGCCTGAGGACTGAGCAAAATTTACCTTAGTGAAACCCTTAAGTCAAAATGAGTTTTTGATGGGAGGGGGAAACACTGGCATTCATGGGGTGGGAGAATGCCAAGGCACAACTTCGCTCCAGGGAAACATACAAGTAGGCAATGGTAGAGATGCTCATGACTTGTTTCCAAAGACTGCACAGGAAAACAAGCCAAACTGAAGGAGACAGGGAATGGGACTAAGAACAGAGAACCCCGGGTTGTATTTTTACAGAGACGTAGACAGCAGTGTCAATATTTTCGGCAAGTGGAGAGTCTTAAGGAACATGGTTTGGGTTGAATCTTCCAGCACTAAAGCTGAAAAGAGACATGTCACCGAACGTAGAAGGTCTGCCAGACATCCGTGTGCTCATGCTGCAGGTGTGAGCTGTTTCTCATGTGGGCCTTGGATCCAGACCCCTGACAGTGGGGCCTCCAAGTGGGCTTCTGTGTGTTTTCATGGGGAATCACCTGCATACAGACTGTTGCAGTCTAAACACGTTTTCCACCACGAAGTTCTAGTGCATCAAGTACCTTAGTGAACCCCACACAGGCTTTCATTTCTCTGAAAGGCATTCATAAATCTCCCACATTCCCTCATACGCCTACCATCAACAGGCTATTTGATATATTTTACACATGGGGAGACAGATACTGAAGAAATGGCCAGTCACGTGCATAGGGACAGGAAACACAGGACTCAGCTTGGAGCCTGGGAACTTCCACACCCAGTCCAGGACTGTTTTCTCCTTAACAAGCTGCTGCTTGTCACATCCTTCTTTCCTTTCTTTACTCTGAGTGCCCACTTCCTCCTGCCCCAAAGGCCAGGGCCCATCAGGGGGGAAGCAGACAGCTGGAACACTATGACCTCCACCCTGGCAGTTCTCTTCTCTGTCCCCACCCAGCCAAGTCCGGAGCTTTCACATCCCAGGTTTGACATGAACCCAGGACAGCTGATCAAACATGACTAGTGGGGGAGTGGAGTCCCTCGGGTCCCGGGACCTTGGAGAACCTCAGTGTGGTCGGGGCCTGTGCTGCCTCACCTGGGCCGAGCTCGCGGGCAAGGCGCTCTGCCAGCCTACGTCCTTTCACCAGCTGGTCTCGGAAGCCCTGCCCCTGGTAGTAGTCGGGGTCATCGTGGCTGAGGAGGTCCGTGAAGTACTGACTGAGGAGGACAGAGATGACTCTCCCTTCCTGCAACTGCCTCCTCAACTGGGTCAGCTGCTGCTCCTGATCTTCACTCCCAATACTGCATTCCCTAAGGGGGACAGGAGAGACACGGTAGCACTTAGGAGGGATGAATGTGAAGATTCTACAGGTTTTCAGAACGATTTCTGTGAGATCACCCCAGTGAGCCACTGGAGCAGGAATCTGGCACAGGTTTGGTGACCCGCTGGTGTCAAAGAGCAGAAGGTAAAACAAAGACTTCCTCTGCATCAGAGATGTTCCTGGAAGGTACTTGGACATCCCATTCATCTATTTCTTCTTCCCATGTCTTCCTAAACCTGTTTCAATGAGCTGTTAATATAAAATATATAAAAAACTCATTCAACTCTACACCAAAAATAAGTAAAAAGAAAAGTCAATTTAAAAATGGGCAGAGGACCCCAACAAACCATTTTCCCAGGAAGACATACGAATGGGTAACAGGCACATGGAAAAGATGCTCCACATCACTAATCAGCAGGGAAATGCAAACAAAACCACCATGACTTGTCCCGTCACACCAGGCAGAACAGCCACTATCCAAAGGGCAAGAAATCAGAAGTGCTGGCGAGGATGTGCAGCAGAGGGAGCCCGCCTCCACTGCTGGTGGGAATGCACATTGCTGCAGCTACTGCGGGAAGCACTAGATGGAGGCGCCTCAGAAAGCTAAAAATAGAAATAGCATACGGCCCAGGAATTCCACTTCTAGGAATTTATGCAAGAAAACAGAATCCCTGATATGAAAGGATATATGCACTCCTATGCTTACTGCAGCCTTATTTACAATAGGCAAGATATGTAAGCAACCAAAGGGTCTGTCCACCAACAGATGAATGGGTAAAGCAGATGGGGTATATATACACCACGGAACACTATTTTGCCAAAAGGGGGAGAAATCCTGCCATTTGCAACAGCACGGATGGACCTAGAGGGTATTCTGCTAAGTGAAATAAGCCAGGCAGAGAAAGACAAATACCATATCATTTCCCTTATTTGTGGAACCTAACAACAAAAGGAAATAAAATGAGGAAAAGAACAGCACACTCATGGACACTGAAGTGCCTGGAGGTTACCATGGGGGAAGGGTTAGGAATGCATGGCATGGCGGTAGGGAGATGGTGATAAAGGGGCACAAAAGTTCTCAATAATGAAAGAAGCTGGTCACAGAGATGGTAGTACATTGTGCAGAATATAGCCAATGGTTCTGTAACATCTTTCTGTGTTGACAGGAATTGCACTAGTTGTGATGAGGACTTAATAGTATGGCTAACTGTTGAACCACTCTGCTGTATATCTCAAACCAATATAAGATTGTTTGTCAACTGAACTTCAATTTAAAAAATTAGTCATTGGGAAGAAAGTGGAGGATTGAGAATATAGTTCATATTCCTGTACCATCTTTCTGTGCTGACTGTACTTACTACTACTACTGTGGAAACTACACGAGTTTGGGTGAGCATTTAATAATGTCCCTTACTCTCAAATCACTGTGCTGTATCCGTCAAACCAACATAATGTTATATATCAGCTGTACTTGAATGAAAGACATGTCCCTTCAGTTCCTCACTTTGGCTATGCCCAGTTCCATGTAAAAATACACATAGTGTGTCATGCAGTGAATGGACGCAGAGCCAGACACAGAAATGTGGACATGTGCAACTGGTATTCATGGGAAGAACACAAGGCAGGGTTCAAGAACACACCAATTTTTTTTTAAGAAAGGAGATGCAATCAGTCAGGATGACTGTGATTAAAGGCAACTGATGTGGTAATTGAATGACAGTGTAAAGGTACTAAATGTCACTTGAATTTGGTTTATGTTGTGTGAATTTCAACTGAATTTTTTTTTACAGTTTTTTATTGAAGTACAGTTGATACACAATCTTATATTGGTTTCAAGTATACAACACAGTAATTCAACAGTTACACAGGTTCTGAAATCCTCACCCCAACTAGTGAAGTTACTATGTGTCAACACAGAAAGATGGCACAGAAAACCTGACTATATTCCCCAAGCTGCATGTCCATCCCAATGTACAACTTGTAATATGACTGAAGTTCTGTGTCTCTATATCCCCCAATCCCATGCTACCGACCCACCCCATCCTCCCCACTGTGGTAACCTCCATTCACAATTAGTGTCTCTGAGTCCACTGCCACTTTCAAAATAGTGCGTGAGGTTCGGAATAGGTGGGAGTTGTCTCGTACCAATGGTTTTTCTCTGTTTTATAAATGTTTGTGCACACGTGCCTGGCATGGAAATTTCTGTCCATCTCTTGGCCGGAAGTGTCTCCGTGCCCCCTTCCCACTGGCATCCCCACACACAGCGCTCCTCACCTGAGCTTCGCAGGTAGGCTCGGCTTCTCTTCTGGCTTCTCCTGCTCAAGGGTAAGCTTCTCCCCCAGCACAGCCTCGATGGTGTCTTTGCAGCCGTCATAATCTGAGAAATACACATGCCTGTGTCAGTGGGAAGCTGGACCTGCTGCTGTGCTCACTGCCTTCCAGAGGTGGCAACGTTCACCCCAAGGCAAAGGAAGCCCGCTACCAGGCTCTCCACTGGGATTGCCACATCGTAGCCCTCAGCCTCCCGACTACACAGCTTTGGGTGACTCCTCTTGCAGAGAGGAACAAAGAAGCTGCAAGTCACAGAGAGAACGACAGAAGATAACGACGTCGTATTTGGTGAGTTGGGAAACCACATGCCTTGAGAATGGCCCTGAGTCATGGGCCACTTTACCACGCTTTGCAGCCTCCCTAGGAAAACACTCAGCAGGGCCAAGAAGCAGTGATTTCCTCGATGCTTCGGAAGGCCCCGAGGACTTTGCTGACTGCTGGTTCCCTCGTGCTCAGAAATTCAGCGCAAGTACCTCCAGGATGAAAACAATTTCACCTTGGTACAGTTCTGTCACATGTAATGCATAAGGCCATAAAGCCCTGAGGAAATGTGCAGCGACTCTAATGAAGTTCCTGTTTACACACTGGAGTAGAAGGAACTAAAGAATAATGTTTCCTCTGCTCCAGGAATTGTTGTAAGAGCCTTACAGATGTAACTCATGAAACTGCAACAAGTCAAAGAGCTAGGTACTGCTGCAGTACTGTTTGAACTGAGGAGGAAACTGAGGCACAGAAAGACCGCAGGGTGGATGTGAGTCCGGGAAGGCAGGCCCAGAGTTCAGATCGTCACCACTGCACCATGGGACCTGGGTGCCAAGGATGTGGGTCACTCCTTTCTTCTTCTTCACCTTCCAAACTTGTTTCCCTCAGTTGTGTCATACTTGCAAGAAAAAATGTAAATAACAGAGAAATAAGCAGTTGGTCCTTTCCCAAAACCTCATCTCTTCCTTTTCTGAAATAGCAGGCTTTCATTTTTACTTTTCTGTGTCAGTCATTTGTCCTAACTCCCACTGGCGTATTGAAAAACAATTGTAGGAAATGACCCCAATTCAGGCTCAGGGTGTCAAGATTCCTCCTAATGACTCTATTGGGCAAGGGGCACCCTCCTCACGGTTCCTTTGTCATGAAGTCTCCTCTAAATGAACAGGCAACTGAGCTGCCAACTGCCAGGCTGAGGATGGGGGGAGAGTCTGGCCCACACCCTGGCTGGGGGCTTACTTCGGCTGGTGGTCTCCCCAACTTAGCCTCATCCTCACTTTGGCTACATGTCTCATGGAGTAGCCCTGGGCCTGCTGTCTGGGCTGCATCATGGAAAGCTCACCAGCTCAGGGAGGGACAGAGAGGGTGGTGCAGTTCCTCAGATTTCCCCAGAAAGACCCCCAACCTCACCACAGGATGTCCCTAGGCCCTGGTAGACTCAGGAAGATGAACCTATGACCAGGAAGCCCAGCTTCCTGCTCACCTGGGTTGTCCCTGTCTTGATGGCATCATTCATGGGGACCAGTTTCTGTGAGGAGCAAACTCATCTTAACGTTCCTTAAAACAGGTATTGTCACCTGCTTCACGCATGTGTCCTGTCACCACATCTCCCAGGGTAAGTGGCACAGTGCTTTGCAGACTGGCCTTAGAGAAGCTTGGAGGAGAGATCCTGAGAGAAATGGGCATCTCTGTGGCTGTACCAGGGGTCAACTGGGATTTTACCTACTCCCTCCCTATACCTCGCTGCATACCTGGAAATGTTGCTAAACTCTCTGTCCTCAGTTTTCCCAGCCATGGACACCTGAGAGTACAACAACCCGTACTTTGCCTGGACTGTGGTCAGAATGAAATTTATTTTGATCAGGGAACAGAAGACAAAGTCTGGAAAGGCTTACTTTCCCAGAGGGAAGACCGTCATCATTCGTCACCATGGCGGCCAAGGACTTACTGTTTTTCTGCATCTGGTTGGCCAGGGAGTAGGCAGTAGCTTCGGAGACTAGGAATTTCTCTCTCAGGTCTCGGAAGTCCTGCTTGCACTGTGCCAGCTGGGAGCGAAGATCTTGTATGATGTCCAGGTTATTTTCTGCCCTCGGTTGAGATGAGGGCTTAAGAGATACTGCCATGGTGACGTGTGGCAGAAGATGTAGGGCCAGGGGCTGGGGAGAAGCAACCCAAACACATCAGGCATTAAAAACAAGTGAAATCAAATGGGTTTCTTCAGGCCTAAGGGGTGACCAAAACTGGTGTTTTTAACTCACTGTGGGAACAAGTCGATCAAGCACCCCAGGCAGGACACGTGAGAGTCGGTAACCGCAAAAAATCAAGGTCCAAGATGCCAGAGCTCAGAGCCAAGGGCACTGCCAGTAGCTCAGACTCAGACAAGAGTGACTGAGGTAGGACCCAGCATCCAGGTAACAGTCTGGGTTCCACTAACAGAATTGGAAGGTTGGGGGTTGCCACGGAATCCTGTTAGCCAATGGCTGGTGGCCTAGGCCGTGCTCACGCACAAGCTGGGCTGGTCTCTGCCAAATGTCACGAGAGGGGGGCCACCCCTCAGCAGCCACTCTCAAGAGTTGTCTGCCCTCATGGTGCTGCCACCAACTGCCATCTCTTTTCAAAAACACCTAAGCATAGCTGTCTTTCCTCATTCTTGTGTGAATACAAACACATCAAGACAGAGATGGGCTCCCAACAAACTTTCTTTTTTTAATCACTGTCATCATGCCACACCTTTTCTTTAAACTAGAACAGATCTTAAGGCTTCTCCACAAGTGAAAGATGTCAAACTTTTACACTCTGCTGATGTTCTCCTCTGGGTCTATTCTACCTCTTTCGGTGCCCACTGAGAGAAAAGGGCAGGACACAAAGCAGAGTGCAGCGCTAAGGGGATGAAGAATCAATTTCATGAAGTGCTTTCTTCCCTGATGGTCAACGTTCTTCCTGCTGCATCCCTGTGTAGGGTCAGCTTCTGATCCCTCACTGGGGCTGCATACTGGCTTTTCCTTAACCTTAAGCTGAGCTTGACATCCCAACCCTTTAACCCTCAAGGCACGGATTGCTTTTGGTCTTATTTTCAATGCCACTATGCAATATATACTACATCTCATATTGTCACTTATGGATTTGCTTCTACTCCCACAGGAGTTCTTTCCAACATGTCAAGTAATTCAACCAGTTTAGGTACATATTCTTGAGCACGGTAGAGACCATCTATTTGGAAAGACTTGTAAACCTGATGTTAACTGTGTGTTCATTCAGGTCCCCCACATAATGAACAGAACTGGGCTCAGGAGCAGTTATTATGGAGCAGTGCTTGATGCCTCTCTGAGTTGTCCTTGTGCCGTTGGCCTGTGGTTGTGTTCCTCCAAGGGAACGTGGTCAGTCTGGGCTACGGACGGCAGACGATACACAGTGCATGTGTGCAGTGCTGGTAAGTGGAGAAGAGGGCCACAGGCATGCAGGGGAAAGTGTGGCCCTGAACCAAAGACGATGAACATGTATGTTCATGCAAAGCTGTAGGTGAGTGGCTGAGGCAAATTTATTTATGATGGTTAAAAGTCTAAGTAACCAAGATGTCCTTCCCTAAATGACTGAAGAACCAAACTTTGGCACATCTATACAATGGAATAGTGTTCAATGTTAAAATGAGATGAGCTACCTAGCCACAAAAGATACAGAGGGACTTTAACCATGTCAAGTCAGTTAAATGTATAAAGAAGTTAGTCTGAAAAGTCTACATACTGTATGGTTCCTCTGTAGCACCTTCTGGAAAAGACAAAACTATAGAGTTAGTAAAAAGATCAGTGGTTGCCATGGGTTTTCTAGGAGGAAAGAAGGGATGAATTGGTGAAGCACCAGAACTTCGAGGGCAGTAAACTATTGTGTATGACATCGTAGCGGTGGATCTGTGACATGAAGCATTTGTCAAAGCATTTCCATAGAACTGTATGACCCAGAGAATAAACTCTAATGTAAGCCAGGGGCTTTAGTTAAGAATACTGTATTTTTCAGTATTGGCTCATCAATTGTAACAAATGAGCACACAATGCGAAACACTAATACCTAGCAGGGGATATCGTGTGAGAGAGAACAGGGATCTGTGAGAACTCTGTACCCTCTGCTCAATGTGTCTGTAAACATAAAATTGTTCTAAAAAATAATGTCTACTAATTCAAAGAAAAATAAGGAAGCAACACCCTCAGATCAACTATTGGGGGCACCCAGAAATCCTGTGGCTAACACTGAGCATGGAGGTGCACCCACCTGGAGCCTGGCCAGTCGGTCGTTTTGATGCCTGCGCCATTAGCCTCTGGCCCGGGCATTTCCTCTGGAATCCACATGCCCAGTCAAGAAGGTGAAGGTGGCCTCAGCGCTCCGGAGGGTGCAGAGAGGCCAGAGGCACCTGGGAAGGATGGGGGGAAACCATCCAGCAGGGCAGAACTCTGAATACTCAGGACACACCTGTCCCACACGAAGCAAAGGGGAGCGAGGGCAGCAGCTGGTGAGGACCAGAGGCGGCGGCGGCCTGAAAGATAAGAGCAGCTCATGAGCCTTGGGTGCATTTTGAGAACGAGAAGCCCAAAAATGAGTCTAAGTGAAGACTAGATGAGCTACAGTGGGCCTGAAACACCAACGTTGCCATCAACAGGCATAGGCGCTGATTATATGACCGTGACATGGGATTATGAAATCTGACACTGCTGCAGGGGGGTGAGGATGTGCTCCCCAACCCCTCCATCCTCTGCTGACACGCACATTCACACTGATGCTAGAGACACGAGTCAGTGGCACTCGGCCCAAAGCTGGACTCAGGGCCTTCCCTGCTTTCTCCCGGCCTCGCCTGGCCGGGCAGCTGCCCCACATCAGGTGACCAGCCCCTGGATGCCCTGGGGAAGGACACGAACCGGCTGTGTCCCCATCGCGCTGCCCACTGGCTGTGCCCCCAGAGGAGGGCTCCCAGGGACAGGGCCCTGGGGTTTGCTCACCATGCAGCACCTCCCCACCAGAAGGGCCTTGCACCTAGTAGGTGCTCAGCAAAGGCTCAGTGAAGGAAGGCATTTGCCACGGGGTGCTGGGAGAGGCTAAAAGTTTCACTGTGGACAGTGAGATTTTAGTCCTGGAGGAATCCCGGAGGGGAGGATGGGAAGGGCTTCCCAAACCGGCCCTTGTTTAAAACGTTTATACTAGCAGCTGAATCGGGAGATATAAACGTCCTGGTCTCCGCGGATTCCCTTCCCTAGACGTGGGGGAGCAGAGGGAGCCTGGGGAGCCGACCCTCCTGTGGGGGCACCCCCAGCACAGGCCTGGCTGTGGACACTCAGCCACTCGGCTGGGGCCGCCGCCTTCCGCCTCCGCACCAGGACTTCCAACGTGACCCCGACGGGAGAGAACCCTGCTCCCCAGCGCCGTCCCGACCGGGGTCGCCATTCCCGCGCCGGCCGGCGGGGGGCGGGAGGGGGCGGGACGGCGCGGGCGCAGCGGGCCGCCCGGGGAAGGGGGGGGGGGCGGCGGCGAGGCGGGAAAGGGGGAAGGCGAGGCGGGGTCCCGCGGGTCCCCCGCCTGGTCGGAGGGGCCTGGGGGCTCCAGGTGGGCGGGCAGAGGCCAACCAAACGCCAAGAAAAGGAAGGGAACGGTTTGGGGCAGTTGTCGGGTTTGTGACAGGAACTTTACCTCAAGGCGGGAAACTGGGGATCCCGCCCGAGCAGGGGGGACGCGGGAGGCCCCCGGGGCGCTTTCCTGCCGCGGGTCCCACATGGATCCTCTCTCAGTCGCGCCCCACAGACGCGGAGCCGGCGGGGAGGACGTGAGCCAGGGCGGCCCCTGGCGTCGCGGAGGAGCCGGACTGGGACCCGCCCGGGGGAAGCGCCGGCAGGAGGCCAGGCGGCGGGGACGCGGGGCGCCGGCACCTCCCTCGGGCGCCTCCCGGGCCGCGGCGGGCGCTCGGGCCTCGGCACCAGCCCCCCGAGGGCGGACGGGGCGGGCCTCCCCTCTGCTCCAGGCCCAGGCCGCCCTTTCCCGCGCAGCCCCGAGAGCGCCGGCGCCTCAGACGGCAGGGACCCGGCGGGCGGCCCCGCGGCCCGCTTCCCCGTCCTTCCCGCCCCGCCGCCACGGGCGCCTCGCAGCCGCGGTGCCCACGCTCTGCCGCCGTCTCCTCAGGACTCGGGACCCAGACACCGGCGTCTCAGAGGCCGCCGTGCTCGGGGACAAAGTGGGCAGGGCGCGGGGCCCGACCAGGCCACCCCCTGTCTAGTCGCCCTGGGCCTCGGCCTCGGGGTGGAGGCGGCGGTGCGACCCGTAAATCCCCTCCCCCTCACTCCGCGAGGTATCTTCACTGCGCAGGCGCCGGGGGCTGCGCAGACCGGCCTCCCTGGGTACCTGGTGGCGCCAGGAGCTGCCAGGCGGCTGCGTTGGTTCTGGGGCCCAGAGTCAGACACCTAAATTGGAAGTGCGGGCTTTTACGTTTAAATGGACTCTTTTATTAACAATTTTAATTTGTTACGTTCCAATTCATTACGATTTTATCCGAATAAAATTTCTATCTCCTAAGGCTCCATTGGACGCTAAAGTGCTGTCACATCAACCTCCAGACTTCACTCCAGGAAGCTTCATCCTTTGCCCCAAATTCAGGAAACAAGAGGAGCCCTGCCCTCTGCCTTCTGATCTGTCAAGGACTAAACGGGAGGGGTGCTCACCCTCTCCTTTGGGCTCTTGGGCCAGATTCTATGAAACAGTTTTGAACAGAAAAGTTGCAAAGTTGTTCTGGAAACTCCTGCGGCCGTCCTCCATCTCCTGTGGATCAGTGCGCTTTGCCCTGTGAGCAGAGCCGCTGGCTCATCCAGCCCACAAGGCAGGGCTACAGTTCCAGGAGGCTCTCCATAGGCGGTCAGTCAGAGGCTGGGACGTCCAAGTCGTTCACCAAGCTCTGCCCCGCAGGGGTTTTCCGCTCCCACTCAGTGCCCCAGGGAGGCCTTTATCTGGGCTCCCCTGGTGCCTGTGTACTGCGGCACAGCTCTGTCCCAGAGACACCGACAGCCAAGTCAGCGCTGCCGTGAGGAGGAGGAGGAGAAATGCTCAGGTATGGGCTCAGAAGTGCAACCTGTGCGATATGGTAAGGCCCCGCCAGGCCATCATCAAAAGGGGCAGGCGAGGCCAGATTCACCCATGCAGATGGACCTTGATGACTGAGTGGAACATCTGATTTGCACACGGCTCTGTCCCGTGGGTGGGTTCTGATGATAAGTGTGAACAATGTGCATAGGCAGTGATTCAGCAGCAGGGCCACAGGAGGTCCGCTCCTCCCCATCCTCTCCTTACAAGGAGAGAGTCTGTAGGAATGGCACAGACATGACTAAATTACAACTTGATTTGCTGCTGAGGGATTTTCCCAGGTGCTACACTAATTATATTGAGCAGTACTTCAGAAGCTTTAGAAAAAATTTTTCCCTTTTCTCCTGCAAATGCAAAGAATATTGAAAGCATAGGTTTACTAAAGCCTAGTATTTGGGAAAAGAGGGATAAATCAACATGATGAAATTTAGCAGTGAGAATTGAAAACAATCCTGGACCTCGACGCGAAGTAGCATTTGATAATAGGGACACCTGGATATGACAGTTCTTTCACCATACACAGTGATTACTGTAAGAGGACTGTACCCTTAGTTCATTGTCTTGCCAATGGGTTTCAGCCCAGGGCAAGTTCGCTTTGGATTCAATGTGACCAAAGAAATTGACAGCAAAACGTTCTTGGGGTGAAAGGGTTATACCCAACTTTATTTCCAGGTGGCAGGTCAGTCACTAAAATCCCATTCACTCAGAGCAAGTCTGCATGCAGCAAGCCGGTCTCTGCCTCTGGACCCCTCTGCACAGTTGTCCTCTGAGCCTCTCTGCCTGCACAGCGTCCCACACAGCCATCCTCTGGACCTCTGTCCTTGGTGCTGCCACCACTCCAGCCTCTGCTCTGCTCTCCTGCAGCCTTGTAGCCCTGCCACAGTGTCACACAGAGCACTGGGCGGAGCTCTTTACATAGATTCAATAGCAATGTACTGCCCACACCAGTGGAGTGAGCTAGCAGGCGGGAGCCAGGTGAGAATCCCGGCCACAGGAACTTTCATTTTATCCACAATCCTGCTTTGTTCTCTGAGCTTCCAGGATCTATGGTTTGGTGTCTAAGTTTGGTTTGGGAAAATTCTCAGTCATTATTGTTTCAAATATTTTTTCTGTTTCTTCCACTTTTTTTCTTCCAGCATTCCCATTATTTTGTGTGTGTTATCCCTCCAGTAGTTGTCTCACAGTTTCTGGATAATCCGTTCTATTTTTTTCAGTCTTTGTCTCTTCTCGTTTTGGAGTTCTCTGTTGAGAGATCCCCAGGCTCAGAGATTCTGCTCTCAGGTGTGTTCAGTCTGCTAGTAAGCCCATCCGAGGCAGTCCTCATGTCTGTTACAGTGTTTCTTGTACTTCTTTGCAATTCTAGCATGTCTTTTTGTTTTTTTCTCTCTGCTTACATGGCCCATCCATTCTTTCATGCTGTCCACTTTATCCATCAAGCACCTTAGCATATCAATCAGAGTTGTTTTAAATTCCTGGTCTGATAATACCAGCAGACCTGCCATGCCTGGTTCTGATTCTTGCTCTGTCCCCTTAAACTGTGCTTTTTACCTTTTGGTCGGCCTTGTGATTTTGTCGTGGTGACTGAGCATGATGCCAGGTAAAGGAAACTGCTGTACATGGGCCTTAATGACGTGGTGGTGAGCGGTGGGGGGAAGGAACACACTCCGTGGTCCTATGATTAAGTATCACTTTTGGTGACCTTATGCCTTGTACTGTGAGCTTCAGAAGTGTTTCTCATGTATTTTTCTTCTTCTTGAATGGATAGGATGGCTAATGTGGGCTCAGATTGGCTCTGTCCCTTCTCTAGGTCAGTCAGGCTCTGATAATCCCCCAGTAAGTTAGGCTCTGGATAATGAGTGTTCCCTGAGGGAGGCCTGGGTAAGAACAGGGGGTGCTGGTGTATCTCAGTGGCTCCTTTCCTCTCCTCCATGCTGGAGCCGTCGGGGACTTTTCTCTGATACACACTCTGTGAATCTGGCCAAGCTCCTGGACGTAAATGTCACAGAATTGTGGGGAATCTCCTAAGACTGTGCCCCGCTGGAGTTTTTAAGTCTCAGAGTTGCTCCCACTGAGCCGCCAGCACTTTGTTCATGACAGGCATGGTTTCCTGCCCCAGCACTGGTTCCCATGACAATTTCTGTTCGTGGTTCTCACTCTGGGAAGCCACTGTTCCCCGTGCCTGATTTCTGTCACTCCAGACGTGGGCACAGTGCTTTGCCTTGTGTCCTCATCCCCCTCCTGGGTCTGCTGCTGGGCAGTTGCGTCTGGGCGGGTCTCTCCCTGCACAGCTCAGCCTGGACGGAGGCGGGTTCTTGACTCTGAACAAGAAAGAATTCTGGAGCAGGTCAGATGAGCATAGGTGAGGAAGGAAATCATTAAAGTGAGAGTAGCAGGGAATGGCGGCTGCCTTGCAGGCCGCAGAGAGCAAGGCAACTGAAGCAGGACAGAGAGAGTGAAGACCTGTGCTAAAGTCTAGAAAATAGAATGAAATAACAGAATAACAAAGATGCTTACTACTGGAAGTGTGCAGAGACAAAACGCAGTAAGTTGAGCAGAGAGAATTTTTTATTTAAGGCAAAATGTACACACTCAAAGAAAGGGGAGTGCAGGCATCCTCAGAGAGGAGGTGCACTTAAAGGCTTAGGACTCTGTCTTCTAAGGCTTTCAGGAATGGGGCAAAGGCGAGGGGGGGTTGTTGTTGGGCATAGGCTTGACTTGTGGTCTCATAATGTCTCTCTCCGGTGAGAGACATTATGTTACTATCCATAGTCAGTCCTCTAGATAATTCTGTAAGATAACCTTAACACAAGGAATTTATTGATCTGGTTCCTCTGCAAGACAGTAGTTTCTCTCAAGCAGTGGGAATGTATCAGTTAAGATAGCTTGCCCTGCCTAAAGATAGGTTGTTGGTTGGTTACCAAAGAATATGTTAATCATCTTACTTCTCAACTCTCTGCTTTTAAAAATGGAGTCTTAGCCTTCAGATGGAGTCTTTCCTGTTCTGACGATGCTACTTACATCGCAGCATCTTTAGGAAAATCAGTCATGATTCTTGTCCCACATCTCTGCCCTGTCTCAGATCCAAGAAGAGTTGGTTTTTCAGGCTGTTCACCTTTCACACATTGTTAGGATGGAGTGGCAGCTTCCAGGCTCCTTACGTGTGGAACTAGAAACCAGTCTCTCTTTTTATATGATATTAAGCTGAGAATATAAATTCCTTCATTTACAAACAGAAATAAAAACCATATTACAATGAAATGTCACCAGTCTTTTGAATATAGTAAGATTGAGGAACTTAAACTGCCTAATATACATCTTCCAAAGAGAGGCATTTTACAAATACTTGTTGAATGGTTAAATAAATGTATGATCTCTCATTTAGCATGACCGCTTATTATTAAATATAAAGAAATCCAGTTCACTTGCACTGTTTATAACAGTTTGAATTATCTACTCATTCTGTCTCCTACTATACTGGAATGGTAGCAATGATTTTACTGTTAGAATAGATTCCAGAATGGGATAATCGAAATAGCACTTTTCCCTCCCCTAGGTAATTAAGAGCCTTAATTTTTTAAAATTAAGAATGTTTAATTAAGTAGTAGGTATTCAGCTGTTTAAGGTCTTTTTTTAAATCCATGGTAAAACTAACAGAGTGCTGCACATAGTAAAAACTCAGAGAATATTTTTTGAATTTATCTAGACTTTCAAAAGGACCTCCCTTAATTAAACTTAGCACAGAAAACTATACAAATTTGTTTTATTTCAGGAAATCAAGGAAGGCCCAATCACCATGAATCATTTTCACAAGGAGACCAATAATATCTGAAATGCTGCTTTGGAAAATCATTTATTTACTCACCAAATCCAGATGAAATATTTTATTACAAATAAGTTACTCTGCTATGTCCTAGGAAGGCAGAGTCTACAAGTCTGCAGTCTGATGCAGTCAGGCATGCAAATAATTATCATCTACAAAAAATTATCACTTTACTTTCTGACAAATAATTTCACCTGCCTTTTGTTAATGTACTCCTCTCCACATCCTCCTCCTTTTATTGGTTTCTTTCTTAGTATCACAGTATTGTTCACCTTGAAAAGGTGAGCAGTTCTGTAGTAGAGCTGTAAAAGCATCAGAGCGGAAGGTGGGCTTGCAGCTGACTGAAATTCAGACAACTTTCTCCAAGCACTTTTCTCACACTCTCCTTTGGCCTAGGGTAGCAGAAACTACACATGTGCACACAAGTGTGCTGAAAGCTCTTCTTTTCCAGTTGGCCAAGATCAGCAGCTTCACTCTTTATTCCCTAAATAGTCACTTCCATGGCAAACACAGCTTTTCTACATATTCCCTCTTTTAGTTTCATCTTCCTGGCCCCATTTTGGAAACACATAACATCAGGGAGGTTCCAGCCGCCCATCTACCATGGAGCATTGCTGCAGTCCCAGGGGATCACTGTTCAGCTCTGGAGATGCAGTCAGCTAGGGCTGTACTCTGCCCAGGTCTTACCCAAACTGTCAATGCCTGGGTTTAATGTTCCTTGCATTTTGGAGCTCTTCTTTGTGTATTTTCATCCAGGATTATGGATTTTCCTTATTTTTATTGAAAATGAGGTAGCCTTTTCATGTTTTTCCCTTGTTATTTTGGGTGGTTTCCAAGAAGGAGAGGGGCAGAGAACCTTTTGCTCTACCTTCTTTTCCCAGATCTCTCTCAAAAGGCTTAAAAAGTAGTTGTAATGGGAATGAAGGAGAGAAAGACAGAATGCTAAAAATTGTTGGCGATAGAAAAACTAGAGTTTAAGATTTAAGACCTGAAGGTTCAGATGGTGACAAGTTCAAATATAAGAGGCAGAGTGGAGGTGAAAAATAACGGAGATGAAGAGCTAAGGCAATTGTCAAGCTGAGGTATTGATTCAATCATCCCTGTGAAAATTGGAGGATAATCACAGTAACTGGGTTTGGAGAGAAAGCTGTGAATTGTATAACAAAGTTCTCAAGAGAATGTGTGATACTTGGAAACTATCAGGTGGTAAAAGTAAAAATACAAACATGTTTTACTGTGTTTAAGAGAGAAGCTGTCCCCCATGACAGTTTGAGAGAGAAGTCTTACAATAGATGTAGGAGGCAAGGGCAGCCTTAGGGTGGCAATGTCTGCATGGCACCAGCAAGAGCTGGCTGGGAGTTGGGAGGAGAGCAGATTGCTGGGGGTGTCTCTCTGTGTTCAGAGATGGCTTCTGCTTTCGCATTAGTCACACGAGCATCTGCAGCATCTGAGTTAATGCCTTCCTTGGTATTTTTTCATGATATATGGAAACTGCTAAAATCTATGGGGGAATTTCTGATTTCATTAAGTTTTCAGAGTTGTATTTTCACTGTTTCTTAGTTAAGTAATGGTAGAGTACAAAGAAAAATACTATTAAAAAACTGATTGTGGTTGCCTCTTCCTTTTAAGGGAATTGCTTAATTTATAGTGTAGGGGTGGATGTTTTTTTGGTTGGTGCATACACTGGGATCTGCTCTGATGTCACATTTGTTTGAGAAACTCAATGCTATGGGTCCAGTTTGGATGGAGTGGGTGGGAGGAAGACAGACATCAATGGTTGACAATGTAAAATGAGAGGAATTTTGAGTTAACATGAGTGAATAAGAAAAGATCATGTCAGAGGACAAAGTAGGAGGAGAGCTGTAAGAACGTGATGGAAGGCAGGGGATTATGTCTGGGTATGCACAATGATGAATACTTCTGAAGCAGAGAAGTGACAACAAACGTCCAGAAACAGTGATGTTCACTGAATTTGCAGTATTTCATTTCTCTTTCATATGTCCCCATCTGTTAGTGCCAAATTCCATTGAAAGATTTTCTTTAAAATAGCCTCATTTTTTTTGTATAATTTGGGGAGACACAGGAAGTGTTTTGGTTAGGACTGGGCATCATTCTGTGTGGCAGAAAGCTTGGAAGAACATGGCTGAAATGTGATGATAAGTTTATTTCTCATGTAAAGCATTCTAGGGAAAGGTAGCCCAGGGCAGGCACGCTGGCACCATGGTCACCAGAGACCTGTGTCCTTCTCCACCTTCCTTCTGCCACCCTGCTCTCTGGCTCTCATCCTGGTGGTTTCTGCAGTCACTGCAGCACTCGTCACATCCACATTGCAGCGGGTGGAATGGAGAAAGGGTGGGAAAAGAGCATATTTCCTCTTTTCTGATGAAGCTCTCTGGAAGTTCCACATAACACCTTCATTTAAACAGAACTTTCTATACACTTAACGGTACTTGGAGACAAGGAAGGCTGGGAAACCAGGAGTTTCAGCTGACTACCATTGTTCTAGGTAAAAATTAGATTATTTTTATTTTGAGAGAGAAAGTCAGAATGTTTAGCTGGAATGTGACAACGTGTTTCTGCCACTGAAAGATGAAATCCAGCAGGGAAAGGCAAATGGGTTAGCTGGGAACAGCAGCTGGTGGGCCAGGCCACAGAGGAGAACCAAACTGTCAAGTGGAGTAACACAAAGAAAAATATCTCTCTATCCTTGTGTCCTCAGCCCTCTCTCGAGAATGTTCAGGAATTTACTGGAGGAGACTGGTAGAATTGCTTTAGGGTATATAAAAGTGGGCTCAAGCCATTATTCTTGATTATTCTATTTGACCTTAATAGGAAACATCTGTAACCAGGGGCAGACACATGAATTATGGTGAAGGAAGCCCCTCAGCCCACTTTTCAGGTTATGACAGCTCAGATTTTACTTCACTTTCTAGCATTCTTCTTCACTGCCACACATGTTTATACATTGTCCACACATTCCCACCTCTGAAACCTCAGTGTTGGTAAAAATAGTTAAATACCCTTTAAAAATATTTCTAACCAACATCTCTTTTTATTAAACAATTATATGTTGTATGAATTCAGGATCGTTATCAAGGTGTTGTCCAGTTATATAAAATTTAACCTATGCACCAAAAATCTGACTTTCATTATAGATGTCCTATGTGCAGGTCTCCCTTGCGCTGTCTTGGGGAAATATGAAGGGGGCATCAGGGTCTATGGCCAGGTTTCTATAGGATTGAGATTGCCGAAAGAAGGAAGTTTAAAATACAATTATTTTCCAAGCCTTTTGCCCTGTGCTCCAGGAAGTAAAAACAAAAAAACAAACAAACAAAAATCTCTCTGAGGCTGAGTGTTTTCCAGTTTGGAACATGGGAATAAAAATTGTATGTGGGCTGCCAGTGCGATATTGGTGTCATTGCAGAAGTCTTGCTCCTGTTTCCAGAAAACCTGGTTTACTGTCTTGAGACAACAGAGAGAAAGGAGAGGGTGAGTGGGTTTGTAATTTTGTTATAATAAGATGTGTTTCAAACCTTTTGAAATAAAACTGAGCTCTGGAAATTTTTTCTTTTCGATATTTCTGTTTTGTGAAATAAAAACAATGTAACATTTAAGATTCAACAAGTTAATTTGCGGATTAAGTGGATAGAAATCACAATTAAAGGTGAATTTTGCTCACCTAAAGGAAGAATTGTCAAAACTTTTGTGTTTAAATCACCTTTAGATCTTGACACACTACTGAAGACACTAAAAAATCTTTATAGATATCTGTAATAGCACAAATCAAAACAGAATTTTTAACACATATTAATTCATTTAAAAACTATGAAAATGTCATTGCATGTTGACATAAATGTTTTTAATAAAATAACTATATTTTCCAAGGAAAAATCTAGTGAGAAGGGTGGCAGTGTTTCACATTCTTGCAAATCTTTTTAATATATGGCCTAATAGAGGATAGCTGGATTATCATATCTGCTCAGTATTTAATCTTATGTGAAATATTCTGTGCTTGAAGTAAATGAAGAAAATCCACGCTTGCTCTAGATTTAGTTGAAATATGTAGTTGAAACAAGGGAAGAGTATTTTAATAGCCTCTATATATAATGGTGAATAGTATTCTTTGATGCTATACTCAAACTCAGCAAGTGGTATTTTCTTAAAAGTTAACTGTAATGTGGAATCTGAAAGTGTATCAATAAACATTTCATTACATTAAAATCCATTGGTCTATTATGTGATTTGAATGTAGTTTTCACCCACAAATGATTTTATAATATGATGCATTGAACATTGGAAAATATTGTTGAGCTTGGAGGTCTTCCAAATATTGATGAATTTCATTATATAGTATCAAGAAATGTCATTAATATCACTAGTAAATTCATCATAAAAGTCTGTAAGAATTGGAAAACTGTCAAGCTAATGGAAGTTTCAGCTTAAATTGTGTTTTTGGCAATTAATTAAGGCAATTAATCAGTTAACGCCTTATGTGACAAGCTTACTTTGTTCATTTGGGAGAAAATGTCTGCCAATGGTCAAGTCTAAATAATGACATTTGCCTGCCAACTGTTCTTTTCAGTAAAAGTGATGTTTCTTAAAAATAGCAGATAGTTTGGCTCATGACTTAATTGCCCATAGGCTTTTCCCCATGATGACCATCATACTTAGGTATGTAGTAGAAGTGCCTTATGTGTATTTTCCATTTTATCACGCAGAATATTAAAAAGACATGTACTCAAGGGTTCAGTTTTAATAATATTAATAATTTTTGCTACATCATCAAGGACATCTTAAGTGAAAGTTGGCAGTGAAGAAAATAATGATGACTAATTCAGTTTAGGGTCACTGCCTTAATTCATTCTAAAGTGTCAGCTGATTAATTCATCATTGTTTTGCACATTCAGTGCAAATGTCAACACAGTGAAAATGGCGAAAAGACTCAGTCTTCTAATTAAAATGGCTCTGACTTTGCTCAACCCTAAGAGGGTTTTAGACACCTTCAGGGGTCTGTAGACCATGTCTTGAAAACTGCTGAAGTATTCAATGGTATGTTTTAATATGACTAGCACCCATTAGATTTTAGTGTTCAGTTTTATTTTTGAAATTCTTGAAAATTAACAATTTTTACATTCTTAATCTCAAAATAGTTTATTGGACAACATTGTGTTTTGATGATTAAAAATGCCTACTACTGACTAAGGGGTTGAATATTGTACCTTTCCTGCTAATCCATTTTCTTGGAGAATATAATTTCTGAAGCAACAGACAGAAGATGACACTGTCTCTCAGTTCTGTCTTGGTGAAAGACGATGAGACCAGAAAAACAAGCTGTGAATTTAACATACTATTTAAAATCATATCTGACATCCATCACATTTTCTTCAATGATTTCTGACCTATTGTTTTTTAAATGTCTTGCAGTCCTTCATTGGAAATTTTAAACTTCTTTACCCTGTGAGATAGATTATTTCTATGCAGTGAGTATATCTACATATAGTAGGGATTTGATTCTTTTGCTAAATAGTCCATCTGTGCTTGTCTTTCATTAGTCACAGGGCACGATTTTACTGAGGTGTCAGTGGTGATCTCTTTCAGCTCCCTTTGTTACCTTTTCTTCTCTCCTGGAAACTTCATTTGCTGTTCATTCTTTGAGGATGCCAGCTTCTTTCTGACCCTTAGGTTTCTCGTTCCTCAAATATGTTTGTACAGCAAACTCCAATCTCTGTTCTAGTCTGCCTGTTGAAAATAAGCATATAGATCATTATATCCTTTTAGATATTAACTGAAAAATGATTATGGCAGATATTAAAAATGAACAATTCAGTTCAACCATCCCATCATCCATCTCTCTTATCTGACCTGAGCTGCTCCAGTTATGTATGTTCTATTGCCTTGTCCGGGCTTCACCACTTTCCCTGAAATTAGCCCACCCACTCTTCATTTCCTTTCCTTATTCATTTTAGATTTTCATGGTCAGGTCTTGAATATTTTTTAATCATATAGTTAATTATTTTTCTTTTTCCTATCCTCTATCTACTGAGTTATGTCCCCTCCTCCCACCAATTCATATGCTGACACCCTAACCCACAATGTGATAATATCCAGAGATTGGGCTTTGGAGAGGTAATGAGGTTTAGATAATGTCATAACAGTGTGGCCCCCTTGCTGGGATCAGTGCCCTTATGGGAAGAGACACCAGAGAGCTGGCTTTCACTCTGTGAACCATGTGAGGTCATGGAGAGGTGTCTAGCTGTCTGTGATCCAGGAAGAGAGTTCTCACTCTGTTCTCAGACTTCCAGCCTCCAGAACTGTGAGATTAATTCTGTTGGGTCAGCCACCCAGTACATGTTATTTTGTTATGGCAACCTTAGCTGACTAAGACACCATCTTCTTGGAAAAATTTAAGTCCTAAATTGATGCATGAACAAAAATGCCTACATTTTATGTAACGATACTTGACTGAGCTGTTAAGCAAACCTTGAGATTTCCAAATAACTGGTGACACAATCTATTTCTACTCATTTTAGCACCATCTAGCACACTTGTAGTTAGAATGGGAGAAATTAGCAGCAATTTTGATCCTTTTCTACTCATATCAAAGTTTTGTCTCCACTTCCTCTTACTTTCACAGCAGAGAACTGCTGCTTCTACTTTCCTGGAGGGACTGCAAAGAAGCATATAGTACAGAGACTCTGGGTTCCCAGCTTTGACCCTGACACATCCTGGTTGTGAGATGGAGGACAAACTGTTTTCTATGAGGCATTTTTTTTTCATCTGCAAACTGGGAAGATATTAACAGTGTCACAGGAAGTTCTGAGCGTTATATGAACTCTCATCACTCTGATTGAGACATAAAATATAATCCATAAATATTGATTACTGTATTTTTGCTCATACTAAGAAATTGAAACCACTTTATAGGAATTCTCTCATCTTGCCACTGCACTTTAAAATTCATTAATATTCATATTTATTCTTTCCATCCATAATAGTGTAACGAGGCATTCCTCAAAACCATTTCCCAGCTGTGTCGTGCCTTCATGTGGCCCCTGTTCTCTCAGTCACACCCACTCTCTCCTCGAGGCTCCTGTGCTTCTTCCATCCTGGGTCCTTCCCATTCACCTTTAGACTAGACAGGAGTCTCTCATATTGTAATGTAAAGATACAGGATTCCTCCACTATCTGAACGTAGAGCATTCCTATGAAATCTTTTGTAATTAGAAATGGTGTAAAGTGAAGAAGCAATTACCATTTTGTAAAAGTGAAAATCCTCCTTGTATTTCCTTCAGTTAGCAAAAACAGATATTAATGAAGGTCTTTCTTGAAAAGGAAGTGGCATAAAGTGAACTTTTAGATAGCAGGAGAAACTTGTATTTGCTTCCTCTCTCATTATGGTTCTATCTTGCTTCTTTTCTTTAAAGCACACACCTTCCTGCAATTGGCTAATGGCTCACTGCTCAAAATTCTGCTTAGATATCACTTTGTCTACAAATCCTTCCATAATTCCTGCAATCTGGTCTAGATGCCTTTAAATAAAAATGACGTCTCTTAACAAACTGCTCCTCCCTGTCAAAGCACATATCACACTGAATTGCCTCATTACTTGTTTGTGTCTCCAAAAAATACTGCAAGCTCTCCTGGATCAAGAAACCTATACTTACGTTATTTACTACCATATCTTCAATACCACGCACAATGTCTTGGATATAGCAGGCCTTCAATAACCACCTATTAGCTGAATAAAGAGAAACAGGTAAAGCTTAAAGAAAAACAACACAAGAGGTTGAAAATGTTAGAGGTACTTTAAAATCGTCGTCTTGACTACTTGCTGACTTACATATTATCCTGAAGCTCTGTTACAATTTATAAGATATATTTAAATAGTTAATGAGGTGGAGACTTGATGGTACACAGGCCTAACATTAATCCTATGGAAATATAATTTAAAAGTAATTAAATAGTCAGGGTACTTTTGAACTTGTCATATTGCTTCCCTATTTTCCAACTGCAGTCGGGTTTAATTTTCCGAGGAATAATAATGGTGAAAGGCTGACTTTTATATAAATGATTTCCTTTTCTTTTTTTATTCACAAATTATATTCTTGAAATTCCCAATATTCTGAATGGAACCAACCTTACTTAAAAGGGGACTTGGGATGTTCTGAGCATAACGGAATATACTGATGGTGTAATAAATTTTAGACCATTCAATGAGACGTTAGTTTCTTAGATAAGATGCCGAACATTTCGACTTTTGTTTTGTCATAAATGGGAAGGGCTCCCGATGAGGGGCATCCTGGAGACCACAGTGTACTAGTGCGGCTCATAGGATTTTATGAAAGCTGTGCTATTAGTCTTAAATTATATTGTCTGACTCCTGGGGCACAGAGGATGACCTGCGGCCAATGAAATATTGTAGCATTCTTTCAGTCATGTCTCTTCTGTTCTGAAATGAAGCCAGTCACAAAGGACCGTGAGGACTACAATAAAAGAAGTGGTGACCTTGATAGGTATGTGTAGCACGATGAAATGGCTCTCTGTTTTTATTCCTGGGGCTGGACCTTAATTATTAACTTTTTCCATCATATAAATCCTCAGCAACTCCAAAGTCCCAAAAAGTAGTATGGAATTGGACATTCGAGAGAAAAGGCAGAAATGCTACAGAGCTTGATGAGCGCCCATGACACGCCTTCTTACTAACTGGGTCATTATGATTCGGTGGCCTGCACTCTGGCTTCATCCTGATCTCCGTTCCCACCAGCTATTCTGATGATACCACTGTCCATGCTCCAGGGCTGGTGCACTCTCTCCCTCTCCTCTTGAGAATAACTGAAGGAAAACAGATGTGATCTCCTTTATTGTGCTGGGCATGAAAGCTGCAGAGGAAAAAGAAGCAAACAAAAAAAAATGAAAAGGCAGGGCTGATGACATCGTCTTAAGTCACTTCCTCATAGTTCTCAGGTCTGACTTGAAAACAGAATCAGGTGAAGATTACCCTGATATTTCTTGCCCTATTTATTATAATATATGAAATAATGACATATAATAATACTTTCTCTAAATTGAATATTCTTGCTGATCAACAGAAGAGTTACTCAAGGTTCTTAATTTGCAACCTATGGACTTGGACATAAATGCATGCCTTGCTGGGGTGTTTGAATATGTGCATAAGTGTGTTCTCCTTAGGAGATTTATCAGTTTGCCCAAGGAATTCAAGATCTGGAAAGGATTAAGTAATGTGTAACTCTACATAAATATATAGATGTAGCTATAGATAAAAATACAGATTTCAACCCTATCAACTGTATATTATATATAGTATATATAATCATATATACATGTGTATGTGTGTGAATACATATAAACACATACATACATATACATGCTTATAATATTTATGCACATGCATATAATACCTACCAATAAAGTTGCTGACATATAGAAAGGATCAAGGCTTTACCAAAAAAAAATGTGATGCCAAATATATTGAACATTGTTCTTATAAGGAAATATAGATCATAATACAGTTACACAGAGATCACTAGGATGATAAGTTGCTTCGGGAAAGAAAAAAAGATACAGAGATCGTTTGCAATAAAATCAAAGAACATAAGAGAAAGAAAAAAATCAAGACAATAACTCAATAATTTCATCTTTCCTATTCTTTTTTTGTTTTGTTGATTTGCCTTCTTGGTTTTCTTTCACCAAAATGACTATCAATAAATGGCTATGACAGTATTAACAATGAATGAGCTAAGCATAAATGATTAATTTCATTAATGTCTTCCTACCACTCACGGTGGACACATATTGTACTTTAGAATTAAGTCAGGGCTAAAACATCTCGTGTTTTAGATTTCTAAAAATGACATCTAGATGTAATTTTTTCCATCCCTCACAGATACATAGAAAAAACACAGGTTATATTGTCTGTTGAAGAGGCAGGGAAAAATCAAACGTTTTATCATTAAAATTTTCTGATAAGTTTCACAAACAAATTTTGAGGGCCTACAATGTGACTGGAGTTCTCCAACTCTTTTAAGATACCTCAAATTCCTTTTGTCCATGCTTTGGATTTATCATTTCTCTGGGCATATGAGATAGAAATGCCCTTTGCTCTGTGTTTAGTTGGACAAAGATAGTGTCGAACAATGCAGAGAAGACACACTTTTAGAGGGTCTCTAAGCACAGTTTTGTTCACAGTCAGTGATGCACTTTAGCCAGCAAGTGTTTAATTTCTAACTTAATAAAATTACCAAAATGTGGATCTTAAAATAGAGAAGTATTTAAGAAATGTCTCTTTGGGGAGTGATTGCCATCAACTACACATAAAGCACAATCAGAGATTGCAATAGTACTTACTGTAAAAGAGCATCTGCTCCTGGGTCTATTAATCCTCTCGCTTATAAAAACTCTTCAGCCCTGATGTGCACAGGAAGTAGAGGGAGGCAGAGCACATTGCTGGCAGCCTCAGATTGGGGGAGCATCCCTGAAAGCTGCTTTCAGGCCCTAATGTCCAGCATCTGTTTGCTAATATTGTTTTATCACTCTGTCAGGCCATGTCCAGTTTATTTAATCTAATGTAAAGAATGAACATGAAATCTTTAGGGTAGCTGAGGACATTTTCCAATGAATATAAGAACCTTAGAGAGGGAAATGATGATAATGGATGCAGCAGTGTTCTTTGAATCATTAGGCCAAATAAATTGGACATGACATAACAGCTCCTTGTTTTTTCCAGAGACTCACTGTGGCTCTTTAGAGAGAAATTCAATCATTTCTGTTTAGGTCAACTCTCCATCAGCTCTTTGAATTATTTTATGAATAGCTCCAGCAAATATCCTGGGACCTGGAATTTTTATGACTACCTTAGGTTGCTTGTGTATGTAATAGAAGAATTTAGATATTTTGACTAAGCATGTTTTCCTTGCTAAATTATGCAAATTTATCCAAATGTTAGTGTAATGAGGTGATGTGCCTAACTGGTAGCTGTGGAGAGTTCCTTTCATTTTCACCTTTACATTTCAGTAGAGGAATACTAATGAAAACACATGAGGTTGAAGCATGCCACCAGGTTCCACAAAGATTAAGCACTATCTTAAAGTAGATGATGCTGTTTTAAAGTTGAAATAAAATCTTCTAGTGTTTAAACTTTTTTCTCAATAATAGTAATAACAATAACTAGTTTTCACATAATGCTTATTATTAGCCAGTGTTTTAAATGCTTTATATATCATAATTCATTCAATTTTTACAAAAAAATTTTCACAAGGTACATACAATTAGTGTGTCTGGTTTACAGATGAGGAAATTGAGATCCAGAGAAATTTAGAAACCTATCCAAGATCACAGAGCTATTGGGTAGTAGAGCTAAGATTTGAACCAATGCCCCAAAGTCAGTGCCCTTACCACTATGTTAAACTACTTCTCAAAAATGTGCATTACAAGTTAGGATTATTTAGTGTTGCTGATTAACTATGTGGTAATATAGAGGAAAACTTGAAAAGTACTCATGTCATTACCAAAAAGTGCAATTAGCATTGAAATCCAGGGATATTTAACCCCATTGATCATGCTTAATTAAAGAGGGGCATGTTCATGCACATTGCCTTAAGCTTTTTGAGGCTTCAAGGAACAGAGAGGTGTTTGGTTATGGTATATACGGTTTTTTGTTTTTATAAGAAAGAATGGGAACTAGCCTGAGAAGCTCCGTATTCAGTCCCCACAAAATCCAGCGTGGTGGAAATCTATAGATAGTTATTAGGAAAAGGGATCAATAAAATGGACATTGATGGGGTTAAAGTTTTCATAGAGCACTGCCAAATGTTCAGCAGACCCAAAGGGCCTCCCTGCTTGTTTCTTGACATTAAAGGGACCCAAACGAGTCCACTCTATTTACCCAAGTTTGGAGAAACTTCAGGAACTGGAAGGAATGCAAAGATTACAATGAGAAACCTGGACTACAATTCTTAGAGTAGGCAGTTAGGTACACATGAGCAGGAGGGGAACAGGGAGGGCGGCAGACCACCCGGTCTTCACGGTTCCCTTTGGTGATTCAGCACAAACTGATAAGCAAAATATATGGGTCACTGGGACTTTCCCAGTTTTGGAGAATTAACACTTAAGGAAAACTTAGTCTGCTAAAAACCCTGAGGCTGTTATAATATCATTGTAATAAAATTTACATTGCCATTTTGGCCCCAACCCACTTGGGTTTCTCTTAGGCCTTTATGGAAACATGATGAACACAAATTTGAACAAAGAGGCTGAAGGGGAGACTGAAGGGGAGGAATCAAGGCAGATCCAAAGGATGGGGTGAGAATGACAAAATGGAGGGAAGAAACAAAATAAACCCCCATAAAAAGATACAGTGTAAAGCCCAACAGGCTGCTACCCACCGTCAGTGTCAGCCTGCTCCTCGGTCTTTGGAACATACTTTCCTCTCATTTTGCTGACTAAAAAACCTTTAGCAACTTTAACTATGTATTGGTCCTTGACTCAATTTTTTCCTTCAAGAAGCCAAGAACCTGGGAATTTCACAATCCACCACCTGCTAACACACACATTTAGGGAAATGGTTAAATAGATTCATCAAGATAACAAGTGACAAAAGGGCCGGGGTCCCTTGGTCCAACCCCTCTGCTTAGGGACCCAAGGCCTTTTGCACAGGAGTGGTTAAAGCAGGTGAGAGAGAAGTGAAGTCTCTAGCACTCTTTACACAGAAGCCTCATGCACTGTGATGCCAAAACTCTGGTCAGGCCCTGACTCAGGCTCTGATTAGACTGAGAGGATAAAGGGCACAGTGGTTGATAAGATTAAGGTGAAAGTTGGAATGTTTAAATGGACTTTATAAAGAAACTGTGTCTCTTTTATCTGTTTCATGGGAATAGGTGTTGTGTCTGACCCGGGCACACTTTTTAAAACATACTATTAAAAACAAGAAGACATACAAATTCAACCTTCGTGCAATATTGATTGGACAAACTAAGTGGGACCAGTATAGTATGATTGCCCCAGAGTGTACATTGTAGCACAGAAGCTGGAACACAGATAAGACAACTTTCCTGTGTGATAGCTCTGTGGAGCATGGGCTGGGACTGTGGCAAAGGCATTTGGCATTAGAGAATTTCCATCTGAGGGGAAAATACTAGTATGCATCCATTTATTGAAACTGTCCCCGTGACAGAAGGACATAAATAATCTTGAAAACCAAAATGCCCGTGATGTCTTGGGTGATGTCAGAGAAACACTCTAATGGGAATGGCACTGCCCAGAAGAGTTCTGTAATAAAATGGAAATGGTTTTTACAGGATCATGCTGCCTTGGGAATGAAGAGAGATTCTCATAAGCAGGGAGGCTCTTTTTCCCTTGGACTGATTTTGGAACTGGGTGAGTTGCTGCCAACTTCTGCTATCACTTGGGCAATGCCCTACAGAAAGCCCTTGACTGACCAACAAATAGCTGCTTGGCTTGTGGACAGAAGTTCCAGAGTGAATAGATAGCATCCTATTTGGAAGGCTGCCACTCTGACTGAAGAACTTAAAAACAGATCAACTGTGTGTTGAGTTGTATATTGTTTTCCTAGCAGTGATGCAAATACTGAACAGTGGTTAAAGCTCCTATGTTTGGTATTTGCTGACTCATTGGCAGTGGCCAATGCCCTTCAAGCAGAAGGGCAAGAGAAACCAGGAAAGCAAAGCCGGGTAAAAGGGTTTTACCCCAAGAACATTCCATTGTCATTCTTATATCTCACTGAATTTACAGTGAACTTGACCAGGGCTGAAACCTATTGGCAAGACAATTGGTGAAGTCATCAGGATTCTTATTGACAAAGAGCAGAACAGGCTGCCCTAATGGGTGCGGTGCTTCAGTGGCCTTCCTCTATGAATGGGGAGACATTCGAGTGTCTGCCAATGGTCATGAGGTGTGAGGTGGCTTACCTCCTAGAGGGCTTGGCCCCACCCTGGGACTGGAGGCAGGTGGAGGTGATACCAGAGTCAGAAGAGGTGGTCTCATAAGGAGGTCCTTTGAGAATCAGAGTGTCTGAGAGGCAGTGGGAACTGTGGGCTGGCTGTTTCTCACAGTATTCAAAAAGTCTACAGATGAGAAGAACATGCTCTGGAAAGAGACACAAGAAATGGCAGCACAAGAATACGAGCTGTGAACTGCTGTGGATTCATTAAAGAATGAAATGGCTTTGAGATGAGAGGAGGCAGCACAAGAATGCTGGCTGCGAGGTGCTGTGGAGGAGGTAGATTTGTTAAAAACTGAAATGGTGTTGCTCAAGGTACTGTGAAGAGGTAAAGGCCAATGAGGGGAAGAACGTACCCCTGCAAAAAGAGCAAGAGGCAGTGAGAGAACATGAGCTGAGAGGTCCAGCAGAGGAGGTACAAGGTTCCTTACAGAATGAGACAGCAGTGCTTCAGATGCTCTGAAGGATGCAAAGGCCATGGAGGAGAAAGATGTACTCCTGAGGGAAGCACAGGAAGAGGCAGCATGAGAACAACAGCAGCAAGGTGTTGAGGTGAAGGTAAGAGAGCTGCTGAAGACTGAGCTGGCATTACTGCAAGGCACTTTAGAAAAAGTAAATCGTGTAGCAGATGGGGCACTGAGGGGAGTGGAGAGAAAGATGCAACCAGCCCCAGAAAAGGAGCTGGGAAAGGACAAAGGGGTGGTGCCGGAGACACCAACCCCTCCTCTATTGAAAGCATGCCAAGTGGTTGAAAAGAAAATAAAAACACAGCAACCAAGGGTTCCTCTGGGAGAAGGGCAGCCCTCTCCCCAGGTCATGGAGCACACTGTGCTTTTGCCCCTATACTCAGGCTGACCTGGTGGATTTGGGCTCCTGGTTTGGGCAGAAACCCTCAGAGTCAACATCAGCTTGGCTCCTGATCTGTGGGATTTAGGGGCAGATGGAATTGTTCTGTCTGGATCAGAGATGGGAAAGCTGGCTTCCCTGGAAGTTCATCCGGCCTCGAGGCAGTGATTACAAAACGCACATCAGACCTCAGGGAGTCACTCCCTCCTCTATTGGCTTATGGCTATGTTTTGTGCTGTGTGGTTCAATCAGGGTGTTAGCGGAGCTAGGCACGAAAAATGCCATCTGTAGTCCAGAGAATTATGGCCCATATGAGGAATTTTTACTGCAGGGATGAGAAATGTGATTCAAATGGTTCCCACATCCCTCTTTGGGCCCCTAGGTGTGATTCTTGCCTCTCACTTAGCGCACACCGTTAGTGAGGTTTCCCATATAGTAGAAAACTTTGGAGAGGCTGAAGTAATGACGGCATAGAAAGAAATAAGGTGTGCTATTCAGCGTAAGAATTTAAAGGGCCCGATGAAGGATACAAGGCCCCAGATATGGATTGATTTAATACAGGCAGGAGCAGACATAAGGAAATTAGATGGGAAGTCAAATAGAATCTTACTGGCTCTGTGGCAACAACTGTAACTGGAGTAGCAGTTCCAGCCACTGAGGACAAAGAGACAGAAGCCAGAGATAGAGCCACAATTCTGGCCTCTGTTTTCAAGACTTCCTGCTGGATAGTGAGCCAACCTCACTTGAATCCCCACAGGAAGATGATTGGGGCAAGGCTTGATTGAGAGGAAGGTTGAGGTGCCTGCCCTGAGGGAACAAGGTGGGACCGGATGCCACATTTGAAATATGTATCCATTGGTCTGCAGTGAATGTACAAAATGTCCTGGCTCCGGTAGACACAGGAGGTGAATGTTCACTGATTTATGGGAACCCTGAGCTTGGCTATTGTAAAAAGTGCTGTAATAAACATAGGGGTGCATATTGTCTTTTTGAATCTGAGAAATTGTATTCTTTGGGTAAATTCCAAAGAGTGGGATTCCTGGGTCAAATGGTATTTCTATCTTTATTTTTTTGAAGAACCTCCATATTGCTTTCTACAATGGTTGAACTAGCTTACATTCCCACCAGCAGTGTAGGAGGGTTCCCCTTTCTGTGCATCCTCACCAGCATTTGTTCTTAGTCTTTTTGGTGCTGGCCATCCTTACTGGTGTGAGATGATATCTCATTGTGGTTTTAATTTGCATTTCTCTGATGATTAGTGATGTGGAGCATCTTTTCATGTGTCTGTTAGCCATCTGAATTTCTTCTTTGGAGAACTGCCTCTTCATATCTTCTTTCCATTTTTCAATTGGGTTATTTGCTTTGTGTGTGTTGAGGCATGTAAGTTCTTTATACATTTTGAATGTTAACCCCTTGTCGGTTATGTCATTCACAAATATATTCTCCTGTACTGTAGGATGCCTTTTTGTTCTGCTGATGGTGTCCTTTGCTGTACAGAAACTTTTTAGTTTGATGTAGTCCCATGAGTTCATTTCTGCTGTTGTTTCCCTTGCTTGAGGAGACGTGTTCAAGAAAAAGTTGCTCATGCTTATGTTGGGGAGACTTTTGCCAATGTTATCTTCTAAGAGTTATATGGTTTCATGAGTTACATTCAGGTCTTTGATAAATTTTGAGTTTGCTTTTGTGTATGGGGTTAAACAATAATCCAGTTTCATTCTTTTGCATGTAGCTGTCCTGTTTTGCCAACACCAGCTGTTGAAGAAGCTGTCATTTCTCCGTTGTATGTCCATGGGTCCTTTATCATATACTAATTGACCATATATGGTTGGGTTTATATCAGGGCTCTCTAGTCTGTCCCATTTGTCTATGGGTCTGTTCTTGTGCCAGTACCAAATTGTCTCAATTACTGTGGCTTTGTAGTACAGCTTGAAGTTGGGGAGCATAATCCCCCCAGCTTTATTCTTCCTTCTCAGGATAGCTTTGGCTATTTGGGGACTTTTATGGATCCATATGAATTTTAGAACAATTTTCTCTAGTTCGTTGAAGAATGCTATAGGTATTTTAATAGGAATTGCATTGAATCTCTAGATTGCCTTAGGCAGGATGGCCATTTTGACAATATTAATTCTTCCTATCCATGAGCACGGGATGTGTTTCCATTTATTGGTATGTTATCTTCTTTAATTTCTCTCATGAGTGTCTTGTAGTTTTCAGAGTATAGGTCTTTCACTTCCTTGGTTAGGTTTATTCCTAGGTATTTTATTCTTCTTCATGCAACTCTGAATGGAATTGTTTTCCTGATTTTTCTCTTTGCTAGTTCATTGTTAGTGTATAGGAATGCCACAGATTTCTACATATTAATTTTGTATCCCGAAAATTTGCTGAATTCAGATATTAGATCTACTAGTTTGGAGTGGATTCTTTAGGGTTTTTTATATACAATATCATGTTATCTGCAAGCAGGGACAGTTTAACTTCTTCCTTGCCAATCTGGATGCTTTTATTTTTTTGTATTATCTGGTTGTTGTGGCTAGGAATTCCAGTACTATATTGAATAGAAGTCGGGAGAGGGGGCATGCTTGTCTTGTCCCAATCTTAAAGGAAAAGCTTTCAGCTTCTCACTGTTAAGTATAACGTTGGCTGTGGGTTTTTCATATATGGCCTTTATTATGTTGAGGTACGTGCCCTCTATACCCATTTTTTTGAGAGTTTTTATCATGAATGGATGTTGAATTTTGTCAAATGCTTTTTCAGCATCTATGGAGATGATCAGGTGGTTTTTGTTCTTTTTGTTGATGTGGTTGATGATGTTGATGGATTTTTGAATGTTGTACCATCCTTGAGTCCCTGGGATGAATCCTACTTGATCATGGTATATGATCCTCTTGATGTATTTTTTAATTCGGTTTGTTAATATTTTGTTGAGTATTTTTGCATCTATGTTCATCAGGGATATTGGACTGTAATTTTCTTTTTTGGTGATGTCTTTGCCTTGTTTTGGTATTAGAGTGATGATGGCTTCATAGAATGAGTTTGGGAGTTTTCCTGCTCTTCTATTTTTTGGAGAACTTTAAGGGGTATGGGTGTGATTTCTTCTCTGTATATCTGGTAGAATTCAGAGGTGAATCCATCTGGCCCGGGGGTTTTGTTCTTTGGTAGTTTTTTGATTACTGCTTCAATTGCGTTGCTGGTGATTGGTCTGTTTAGTTTTTCTGTTTCTTGCTTGGTCAGTCTTTGAAGGTTGTATTTTCCTAAGAAGTTGTCCATTTCTTGTAGGTTTTCTTTTTTGTTAGCACATAATTTTTCATAGTATTCTCTAATAATTTTTTGTATTTCTGTGGTGTCTGTAGTGATTTTTCCTTCCTCATTTCTGATTCTGTTTATGTGGGTAGACTCTCTTTTATTGTTGATAAGTCTGGCTAGCGGTTTATCTATTTTGTTTATTTTCTCAAAGAACCAGCTCCTGCTTTTATTGATTCTTTCTATTATTTTATTCATCTTGATTTTATTTATTTCTGCTCTAATCTTTGTTATGTCCCTACTTCTACTGACTTTGGGCCTCATTTGTTCTGTTTCTACTTTCGTTAATTGTGAGTTTACACTGCTCATATGGAATTGTTCATCTTTCCTGAGGTAGGCCTGTATTGCAATATACTTTCCTCTTAACATGGCCTTCGCTGTGTCCCACAGATTTTGCAGTGTTCAATTATTGTTGTCGTTTGTCTCCATATATTGCTTGATCTCTGTTTCTATTTGGTCACTGATCCATTGGTTATTTAGGAGCATGTTGTAAAGCCTCCATGTGTTTGTGGGATTATTCATTTTCTTTGCGTAATTTATTTCTAGTTTCATACCTTTGTGATCTGAGAAACTGGTTGGTACAATTTCAATCTTTTTGAATTTACCGAGGCCCTTTTTGTGGCCTAGTATATGATCTATTCTTGAAAATGTCCCATGTGAACTTGAGACGAATGTGTATTCTTCTGCTTTGGGTGTAGTGCTCTGCAGATGTCTGTTAGGTCCATCTGTTCTAATGTGTTGTTCAGTGACCTGTCTCCTTATTTATTTTCTGTCTGGTTGATCTGTCCTTCAGAGTGAGTTGAGTGTTGATGTCTCCTAGTATGAATGCATTGCATTCTATTTCTCCTTTTAATTCTGTTAGAATTTGTTTCACATATGTAGGTGCTGCTGTGTTGGGCGCATAGATATTTATAATGGTTATATCTTCTTGTTGGATTCACCCTTTTATCATTATGTAATGTCCTTCTTTGTCTCGTGACTTTCTTTGTTTTGACGTCTATTTTGTCTGATACAAGTACTGTAACTCCTGCTTTTTTCTCCATATTAGTTGTATGAAATATCATTTTCCATCCCTTCACTTTTAGTCTGTGTATGTCTTTGGGTTTAAAGTGAGTCTCTTATAGGCAGCATATAGATGGGTCTTGCTTTTTTATCCATTCAGTGACTCTATGTCTTTTGATTGGTGCATTTAGTCCATTTACATTTATGGTAATTATCGATAGGTATGTACTTATTGGCATTGCAGGCTTCACATATGTGGTTATCAAAGGTTTGTGGTTAACTTCCTTACCATCTAGGAGTCTAACTTAACTCACATAATATGCTATTATAAACACAAACTAAAGGTTCTTTTTTTTCTCCTCCTTTTTCTTCTTTTTCCATTCTTAATATATTAGGTGTCATATTCATATTCTATACTCTTTGTCTGTCTCTTGATTGACTTTGGTGATAGTTAATTTAATTTTGCATTTGCTTAGTGTATTAGGTGTTCTACTTTCTTTACTGTCATTTTATTTACTCTGGTGAGAGCTATTAAACCATAGGAACACTTCCTTCTATAGCAGTCCCTCCATAATATACTGTAGAGATTGTTTGTGGGAGGTAAATTCTCTCAGCTTTTGCTTATCTGAAAATTGTTTAATCCCTCCTTCAAATTTAAATGATAATCTTGCCGGATGAAGTAATCTTGGTTCAAGGCCCTTCTGCTTCATTGCACTAAATACATAATGCCACTCCCTTCTGACCTGAAAGGTTTCTGCTGAGAAGTCTGATGATAGCCTGATGGGCTTTCCTTTTGTATGTGATCTTATTTCTCTCTGTGGCTGCTTTTAATAGTCTGTCCTTATCCTTGATCTTTGCCATTTTAATTACTATATGTCTTGGTGTTGTCCTCCTTGGGTCCCTTGTGTTGGGAGATCTGTGCATCTCCATTGCCTATGAGATTATCTCCTTCCCCAAATTGGGGAAGTTTTCAGCAATTACCTCCTCAAAGACACTTTCTATCCCTTTTTCTCTCTATTCTTCTTCTGGTACCCCTGTAATGTGAATATTGCTCCATTTGGATTGGTCACACAGTTCTCTCAATATTCTTTCATTTTTAGAGATCCTTTTTTCTCTCTGTGCCTCAGCTTCTTTGTATTCCTCTTCTCTAGTTTCTATTTCATTTATCATCTCCTCCACCACATCTAATCTGCTTTTAATATCCTCCACTTGTTCTCTTCAGTGATTGGATCTCTGACCGGAATTCATTCCTGAGTTCTTGAGTATCTTCCTGTACCTCCATGAGCATGTTAATAATTTTTATTTTGAACTCCCTTTCAGTAAGATTCATGAGGTTGATGTGATTTAAATCTTTCTCAGGAGTTGTATTAATAATTTTACTTTGAACCAAGCTCCTTGGCATTTCATACTTGTCATATGTACCTATTTTTAAAGCCCTTTCCTAATTGTCCCAGAAATTTATTTGAGGTGTTATTTATTTAATTAACTAGAGCTTGAAAAGTTATGATCTAAAATAATTTCCATGATGTCACTTTCTTCTCTGCCCACTTTTCTCTTTACCCATTTATACAGTTTTAGAGAATGAAAACTTTAGGATCAACTGATCATCATACAGAAAACTGTTATAGTAGGCATTAATATGACATGTAATTGTATTTTAGGGACGTTTGTATTAAAAGAATGCAAACCAAAATCCATTACCTTCTTCACAACTGTAACCAGCATAGTACTTACAAAATGGGCCTTATCCTTTTTGACCTTCCTTTTCATTCTTCCATTTGTCTATTTTTATATCTCTTTTTTTTCTATATTTCTCTTGTGTACATATGCTTCTGTATGTATAGATGCTTCTCTTTGCTTTATTTCTCTTGTGTGCATATACTCTTCTTGTCCTATTTCATGTAAAAAATGTTTTTGGAAGATAGTAATTATTTATGTTTTAGCAAATTTCTAATTATCATTGTGTTTTAGAACTAAAGAAAAATGGGACTGAAGAAATCAATAAAAACTCCAGGAAGAAAGTTAAAATCAGCCTACAGATTCAATCATTTCCTATAAATTGTCTTTGCTGTTTCTATGACTAATGAATGCAGTATGGAAATTTTCACACGCATCAGCAACCTCCTGCAAACCCATTTGCAGACAGCCTTAAAGAAGAGCATAATTCAGACTTTGTTCATTTTAAAAGCAAATAGTGGAATCTGAGTGGAACAAGAGTGTCACAGTCAAAGGGCGTGTTTTCCTGCATTGCAGAAAGCTGTCATGGTGACTAGGAGGCATAGCAACTTACATTTATAAAAATAAATCAAAAAAGAGAATTATTCAGGCACAGGTTTGTGATTTACTCCTGTCAATGTTAGATGGAGAATATATTCTGAAAAATCTTACTTATCAGGATCCTGAACAAAAGCAGTAGAGAAAGAATAATAACAGAAAACCACACCTTTTCAAAGGTGGAGGTACAAAATGTATTCATTTGCAAGTTATTTGAGATTCCAGTAACTGACAATCTTTGGAATATTTTCTACATAAGAGGCAAGGAGTAATTTTTTTGTGTGAAATTTTAAAATATGTATATATATGAGTTCAGATTTCTATTAAATTGTTTGTCTGGGGTTTTATAGTGATCATTTGAATCCATCTTTTCTCACAAGTGTATTTTTCTCCAGTACTTTTCTTGATTATCATAAACTGAATAAAATATCAAAGACTAGGGACTATGTTGAAACTCAGAGAAAATTAATTGGAAATCAACATTAAATAATATGGCAACATCCTGAAGGTAGAATATGCTCTTTCTCTGTTTGAGGGTATTAGGGTAAAGTGTCACTGAGATTAGTTTGAGAAGTGTGGGGTTGAAACCCTGCTCTGGGCAAAGAATTCCCTGCAGCTACAGCTGTGAGATCTGTAGGGGCCAGACCCCAAGGCCCTGGTGCTCAGCAATTAAGCTTAATTGGCTAGCCACTTTTCCATGGGGGATTGTGGAGGCACCCAATTAGCAGCAAGCAGGTGATTTTCCACCAGGGTGCTCTTTCACTTCCTTCCATATTTAGACTTTGAATTGGATGAAAGGTTAGTGGTGAATTTTTCCCCTTAAGGTTAGGTATGAATTTTGATATGAAATGATCAGGTAGGAAGGTGCTCTGATGCTCAAATACATATGTGGATCCCACTGGAAATCTCACCTGGAGATTAGCTGGAGAGATTCGTATCAGAGTTTAATCTGTGAAAAGTCTCAGTTGTGTCCCCTCCCACTAATCAATCCTTCTAGGGCGCAGACTAAGGAAATGGGCAAGAGACCCAGGCTAGCTGATATTTTAAGGAACTGATTACAGAACTTTAGTCAAACTTTGACATAATTTTTTAATTCAATGGCATGAGGAACATGAAAGGCTTATGAAATCAAAGTGCTTATCATGATGTTAGCCCTGTTTGTGGCCACTTTTAGGGTTTGTGATCATCTTATTTACAGTTCACAGAAAGCAAATACACTGCCAGCTTCAAGTTGGTTGTATATTCTGGTTCAGGATTAGACATTATAAAAGTACTTAAAATGTGCTTACTGTGTATGAAAAACTGTCCCACTGCTTTGTGAAATAAAAGTTTCTTGCCCTGGAGTTGGTTATAATTTGTATGTGGAAAAGAGGTTGAAGAAAGAGAATATTTTGGTGAACATTCCTTTTACAAGAGTATACCTAAATATTTTACATTCTAATTAACATTTTGTTAATTTCCAAGGAATTTCAACACTTCAGACATTTATCTTTCTAAAAGAAAATTTGATTTTGTTTACTTCATTGCTTAAACTCCTTTGATAGCTTGTTTCTCACTCTGGCACATAGAATCTTAGATACCTTTTAGAAAGCTTTATCTGAGCTCTCCATTCCTGTCAGACTTATGTCCTTCCACGAACACTGTCCTTTCCTTTTAATAGAGAATATTACTGGGCTTGTTTAATTTTCTCTCTGCTGCTAAACTGTATTTTCTACAGAGACAAGTATTCTATCTACCTTATTTAATTGTGTATCCTTAGAAACTGGCACACTGGTACACCTCATAGCAAGTACACAATCAAAATTTCTGGAAAGTGTGACTATTAATACCTCGAACTTGTGGCAGATCAGCGGGCAAAAAAGGAAAGCCAGAAGTTCTGTTCCTCTCCTGTGTGGATGCCTGCAATCTTGGTTTATTAGGTGTTGTCTAGGGAAATAGGTGGCAGAATTTCTTGGAGCGCTGTATGCCTCCACTTTCAGAGTCAGCTACAGAAATGAAGAGGAAAATGAAGCTAATAGAGAGACGACTGTAAAACACTCACTTAAGCATGGAGCTGGCTGGGTGGGCATTCAGATTTACTAAACTCAGAGTCTCTCTCTCTTTTTTTTCCTGATACCTTTTCACATCCAATTGCCCTGTCTGGTAAATTTTTAGGGTTGGTTTAAACCTAACTTATTCCTCAAATTTCTTTTGAGGCTCTTCCTGTTCCAAACAGACAGCAGACACACCCTCACACAATATATTCTTTCTGTGTCTGCTCCATCCCATCAGACTCATATAGAGCCTCTGTCATTGCATTCGTACAATAATTTCCTTTTAGTGTGATCAGTGAAAATGATATATTATCTAACCCATCAAAAGAAATTCCTACTTTTTACCCATTCTTACCACAGTTAATTTTTTGCTGGATTAATTAATTTTTGAAAAGAATAGAAATGACTGGATAAATGGATGGAGGCACTGGATCAGTAACTGCTTTTTTCCATTACTTTGTCAAGTTGGATTATTCTTATATTCTAACAATAGATTAAGAAGGTGAGAGTGAAAACTCTGCAGGAAGGAATTAATAGCAAGATAATAAGCAAAATGAAACATCAAAAAGTACTGCAAGCAGTCTGGTACAGTCTCAGACATTTACATTACACAATAGTATGTCAAGTTACTTAAGACATTTACCTATTTTGTGCAGATTTTTGTTAGGGTTGGAGAAGAAATAGCCTAAATCTTAAAAATGGGACTCCTGTGAAAAAATCTCAGTGATTTTAATGCATTGTTTTGATTATGGTTTTCTTTAAAAATTCTTGCTGTATTTTATAATGACATAAGTTATATGTGTGTACTTGAAGGTGGTTAATAAGAAGCTGTAGTAGAAAATGTTTATTATAAAAATATATATAACACAAGAATTTAGTATTAGTACCAATACATAAATTGGTTTACACAGAAATGCAATGATTGCTTTGATGTCTACTGAAGAGGCCTTTCAGGACTATTGGCTTTCAAGTGGGCAACATTGTTCAACTGCAATATTGCATAACTACAATATGGAGCCACGAGTGGTGTGACACAACTCAAACTACATATGGTAAATTTAGGACTTGAGATGACTTCTTTTTAGAAGACAGCAAACAGCAGAGCTGGGAGCGGTGAAGTTTCAGTTGAGTCATCTCACTTGTGACACATTTTAAATGCAATCTGTTTAACTCAAAGTATTCCCATCTTTAGAAATTCCTTTCCAGGGCATTTCTCTATCCATTTGTAGGCAGCTTGTTGAAGAGCTTCCAAAGAGAAAAAACCCATCTCATACAAAATAATCTACTTTGACATACTTTTATAGAAAGTGTCTTTTCTAACACAAAACAATCACTGTTACTTTTTCTCTGTTGATTACCACCTGCTCTCAGAGAATGGCTTCCGGCAAGTTCATATGGAGCTATATAGTCACAACTCAAAAGGCAATGATGTCTGAGAATTCTCCCCCTGTTCCCTGCAATAAAACTAGTTATTTTCTAATCTCTGGATGGTTTTTGGGAGACAGTTTTCCATGAGCCTTTGACATTTCTGCCCATCTTGCAAGCAGAGGCATGGACTAATTTTGTTCTGGTCTAATTTTTCAAGGTTTTTTTTTTTTGATGAAGCAAACAGCCTTAGAAAATAGGGTGTCTCCGTCCAGATCAAAGGATAGGCATGTATTACTGCCCACTATAAAAGATCCAGGTTCCCTAGGCTCAGGCTTTCTTTTGCAACACGTGCTGCTGAGTATGCAGTTATCACATGGTCCTCTGCACATTACCCTGTGGAAGGTGGGACTCCGGGGTCCTGATACTCTAGTTACTGCCATTGCTGTGAGTAATAACATCTTTTGTCTCTGATTCAGTAGTCTTGTGTCTTCTGCTAGCATCTATGGAATTGTAATAGGATAACATCTCATATTCTTCATAATAAGTGAGAATAGTAAGTTAAGATATTATTTTAAGCATTGTGATATGGGAGTAATTAATTAAAACTTTGGTTTTAACAATACTTGTAACATGTATTAACTAACTCTTTACTGATTCCTGAGTTGTATGGTAAGTTTAAAATGCTACAAAGAAATGCTTCATTATGATACAGTATGTTCATTTATTCAGCGTTAGAGCAAGGGTGAAATTATATTTGCATAATGTATTGCATAGATCTTCACAGTCAGTACGTTGCATGTTTTGTCAAAAGTTGCTACTTTTTCAAAGCTTAACATTTTAATCTTGAGAGAAAAGTAATTTTAAAACTTATACATTTAAAAAATTTCAGGTACTTTCTACCATAAAGTTATTTGATTATTTTTTTATATTTCATGTCTCCAAGAAATCAGATTTTCCCCAAGGCATCTTTCTGAACCATTCAGGCATAACAAAAATCTTTATGTGTGTTCACATTCAAATATAGTTATATTTTAAACTTACAAATGTTTAATTACTATTAAATATTATTTTAAATTCATGGAACATTGTAATTGTTTCTAAATTTGGTAGCATTCTCTTAAAAATCTTAAAGAAGCCTAATTTAAATAGCAGTTTTAAATAAGTCATATAGTTTCATCTTTTGTGCATTTCATAAGATAAAACTTTTCATTAAGCATTTACACAAGGATTTAAGTAACTTTTTCTTTCATATTGTAAATTTAATGAAAGTAATTCAGTGCAATAATATTGTTATTTTATTTGGGATTTTAAATTATCTGAAAAATGTAAATTCGATGAGATATAATGTTGTTTTTCATTATATAAATTTAGGTGATATTTTAAATAGTATCTGGTAATTATAGTAATAGTAGAAAATAAATGTATTGGAAATTAATGAGTTATGCATATTTTATAGTTTTTTCCTTTTAAACACCCTACCTTTCATAGATTAACTTGGGTGGTTTAACAGAAAGGGGTTAGGTAACTTTTATTGTGTATAAATGAAAGCTCTGTCTTGAGAATCAATATGTCCCTTGCATGTAGCTGTCCAGTTTTCCCAACACTATTTATTGAAGACACTTTCTTTTCCCCACTGTACATTCTTGTCTTCTTTTTCATATATTAATTCACCATATAGATGTGGGTTTATTTCTGGGCTTTTTATTCTGGTTCATTGATCCATATAGCGACTTGTGTGCCAATTCCATGTAGTTTTAATCACTGTAACTTTGCAGTATAGCTTGAAATCAGAGTGAATGATACTGCCAGCTTTGTTCTTCTTTCTCAAGATTGCTTCGGCTATTCAGGGTATTTTGTGGTTGCCTATAAATTTCAGGATTATTTGATCTAGTTCATTGAAGAGTGCCATTGGTATTTTGACAGGGATTGCATTGAATCTGTAAATTGCTTTGGGCAGGATGGCCATTTTGACAATATTCACTCTTCGTATCCATGAGCATGGAATATATTTCCATTTATTTGAGTCTTCTTCAGTTACTTTTATTAATATCTTATATTTTCAGAGTAAAGGTCTTTTACCTTCTGATTAGGTTTATTCCTAGGATTTTATTATTTTTGATGCAATTTAAAATGGAATTGTTTTCTTGATTTCTCTTTCTGCTAGTTTTTATTAGTATGTAGAAATGCCACAGATTTCTGTATGTTGATTTTGTATCTTGCAACTTTACTGAATTCATTTATTAGTTCTAATAGATTTTGTATAAAGTCTTTGGGATCTTCTATATACAGTATCATGTCATCTGCAAATATGTTTTACTTTTTCCTTATCAATGCGGATGCCTTTTATTTCTTGTCTGATTGTTGTGGCTAGGACTTCCAGTACTATGTTGAATACCCATCACTTTTTAAACCTAATGCCAGGTATTAAATTTCCTCTCTTAGCATTCCCAAAATGGTTTCTGTTTTCCTTATTGGACCCTGAAAACTCTTGAAGAGATGAGGCAACTTTATTACCTTTACTAGTGAGAGTTTCTTCTTTCTAGTTTCTTCTCATTTCTATTTTAATTTTTTACCCTTGAATGGCATTTACTTTTTTGGCAGGTAGAACAGACTATGATTATAACTACCCAATAGAACAATATGGAAAACAATGTTGGCTGAATTTCTGTTAAACATTTTATGTATCACAATATAAAAGGAATAAGTAAAATAATTATTTAAAAAATTAATCCAGTGTATAATTTGTCTGTGTGCATATATGTGACTAAAAAAGATGAGAGAGCAAGGCATTGAAGTCAAACTCAAGTACCAACTGTGCATCTTGCTTTAGAATTTTTAGCTAGTTTACTCATTTTTTCCCTTGGCTTCTTCATTGGTGCAGTTAAAAAATACCTAAAATTTGGAAAAAAGCAAGGGAATACTGTAAGTTTTTTGTGTCACATTAGGACATTGTTGCAACAGGCTCATCCAAGGATTACTTTAATGTCTAGGGCAGGGGTTTAGCAAATTATGGCCCACAGGTGAAACCTGGCCCAAGTAAGGCCTTGTGTTTGTTCAGTTTTTGAGCTAATTGTGGACTTTACATTTTTAAAGAATTATAAAAAAATGATTAATATGTGGCAGAGAGTTTGTATGGACCACAAATATTAAAATATTTACTATCTGGCACTTTACAGAAAAATGTTTGCCAATCCCTGCTCTAGGGGAATGAACCATTGTTGGATTTACTGTTTACTATTGATCAGGATTCAGATGCAATGAAGATAGAGGAGAACTTGTACATTGATAAATAGCAGATGATTTTGTCCACTAGACGAACAATAGATTTGTTCCTGGTAGAAAAGATAATCCCAGAGATTATGGCTGTATTACTCTCTAGGACATTACCTGGTTTCACCTGTAACTGTAATTAGAGTTTAGCACCTTCAGTTGGCTGTCAGTAGTTCCGTCTCTCTCATTCTCTTTTGAAACAACTTTACTATCCTGCTTGTTCCCTTGTTAATAAGTAAAATAATTTTGTCAATTTTATTTTATATTTTCACTTGAATCATATTTTTAACTCTTAGATTTTAGCTTTGACAAAAACGGCCCACTTCCCTTTTTCATATTTAGCTATTAGCTCTTTCATGGGTTTAATACAAGATGGTATTGGACAACTAAGCATGGATTTTCCTATAATGCTCATCTTAAAAGTCAGTCTAGATATTCTCTTAACAGAACTCCAATTAAGGACCTCTCTGAATTATTCCACTTTCTCAGTTCTTTTAACATACTGTTTGATGTATGCAATATGGAATTCTTGTGGCTAGTGCTCATGTCCTCATACCAGTAGAATTGTGTGTTTAATAAATGACAGTGAAGTTTTATTTTTCCTTTATTCTTTATGTACATTTTACTTATTATTGCTAATATGTAATTTAATTAAATAATGCACAAACAAAATCAGTGTAGGAAGGAGAGCTGAGTCAATGACTACTAAATTAAGTACTTTGAAAAGACTCATGAAGGGCGAATTTCTAAATAATTGCCATGCAATTACATGTGGGTGAAGCAGCAGCAAAAATCTGGCATGCTTGACGATGACCAGGGCTCTTTAGAGAAGCACCTAGTTTTAAAAACATCTGTGTTATGCGTAAAGTCCTTCTGTTACATCTTTTATGCCTTATGGCTCAGTAACGATTAAAAGGCTTATTACCTTTTGTGTGATATGGTAATAACAGGGTAGTTACATTTTCTTTGGTGGAGACTAGGGCCAACTGGTGTAAATTGGGGTTAAAAGCCCAGTCACAAAGACTTCTGTCTTATGAACCAGAGAGCACCTGGTGAGGCGTTTGGAAGGCATAGGAGAGCAGGTGTACCCTTTGTCTAAATAGCTGAACTCCTCTTTACCAAAGAAAATGTAAGGAACTACTGTAAATAGTCTGAGTGTTGACCCCACAACTAGACTGGGCTCCCATGTTTGAAAAATAAAAATTTAGAAAGCTTCCCAAGGTGCCTGGTATAAAAATATGTGGCTCATCAAGGAGAACCAAAGTCTGAATGTATGAAAACACAAGTTGTTCTGTGAAAAATTCTTCTAATCATCCAGATGCATAAAACTTTCAAGTGGAGGATTTGGTTCTGACTAATGTTTGGTCAAACAGAAGTTCTCTTCTTTCATGAATATATTTGATAATGAAATATGTAATTATAAATGTCATAAATGAACTTTATCTAAATTCCCTTTTTTAGGACACAAATTTGTAAATATTACATACAGCAAGTTCATCCGTATGAGAGTCTTATGTTCTTTCCATTTCAAATATCAGTAATAAAAAATAACATCTGGATAATCATGCTAGATGACTCATTTATTCTCTAGAATATTACAAAATAATTAATGAAAATGGGGTAAATTGTGGAGTTGTGTCAATTAATGAAACTGTGCTCATCTTATTTCTATCATGCTGTAATATTTGTCAGCCTTTTAAAATATATTCTTTTGTTTTTTTCTAAGTATGTATTCACTTTTTTTAACTGAATTTTGTATCCAGAATTCTGCATTCCTTTTCTTAAGGAGGGCCCTCCATGTTGGATAAGCTTCCAACCCCACAGGACCTGAATCACTGCAGGAGTCAAAATATTCACAGTGCTGCAGACTGGGGAGCTGGGGACCCCCGGGAGAGCATGCGGAGGGATGGGCGGAGAACACGGACGGAAACTGGAATGCGGGAACCCGAGGAGCAGGCGGCGGAAGGGCAGCCCAGGCCGCAGGTGGAAAGGCGGCCGCTACGGAGTGAAGCCGCGTCGCGGCGACCCCGAGGCAGGGGCTGAGGAGGGAGGGGTCAGCGATGCTGGGCGCCACGGCCCGGCCCCGATGAGGACTGGAAACCGGTCCCTAGATCTGAGCTCAAAGAGCCATGGCGGTTTCAGTGAGAAGCAAGCGCCGAAGAGAAAAGCTCCACTTGGGCTAAGGTAGGTAAAGAATTTAAGATGAGCAAGTGGAGACAGAGGGCAGACAACACTTGCCTTAGGCTTGGTTTAAAGATTATGAATTATGGTAGAAAGAGAGCAGAGACTAAGTATGAGAGAGCTTTCTCACTCCAAAGTGGAAGAATTGAGAGCTTGCAGCGGCCCGTGGAAGCTGTGCTGTTTGTATTAGGCCATATAACCATGGTTACTTGAGGAGAAGCATGCCCTTCTTTGACATCCCTTAAAACCACCGGACATGACGGGCCTTACAACTGTACTTGTGAAACTGAACACCTTTAATGTGACCCTAAGTCATGATCTTGCTTCAGTCATCCCGCTTTTCTATCAGTTGTAGCATTATTCTTCCATTCTTCCGAGGCCCGAATCCTGAAATCTACCTTTATTTAGCCAACTGCAAGGTGATGTTCTTTGGCCCTGTTTCTTTCCCAGACTCCTGTTTCTGCATAGGTCCAGTCCTGTGGTTTCATAGGCTGTTGAATGCTTTGCTCACTCGGTTGGCTGCTCTCTTCTCTGGCAGATGGCCACTGCATTTTTCACACATTGATTCAATTTCTCTTTTCTAAGTTTAAGCTGGTCTTATTTTAATTAGTCATGACTTTATGAATTTTTTATATATTGATATTATCAGTTGATATTATATAACATTTATTTGCGTGTATATTATCCTGCAGTGATCACATATGATATAGTTCTTTTCATCATTTATTTTACAGACAGAAAACATTACTTTGTGAAAATACTTTAAACTTATGACCTGCTGTACAAATTCTGCTGTTTTTCTAGTTTTTGGCACACTTTTTGAAGACTTTTAAAAGTCTTTTGTGTTTCCTATACTGCTTACTTCAGAATTGTTAATTCAATGAGAAATTCTTAAAACTCAACTGATTAGACAGTAGTTACAAAACACTTATGAATATACAATTACAGTTTTTCAATATTGACTTAAGAAATGCCCCTTCATGTTTCATGGATAAATACTTCATTTTAATTAAGTGCAGAACGAGAAAATAAATGTATTTTGCTTATGTTTTGCCTCTTTTTTCAAAGTTATAGGTTTAGAAAATAGATCTGATTTAATTAATACTCGCTTTCATTTTCTTTTTGCTGAAACTTTACTCATATTTGGCATGGAGATATTATGAAATACAGTTTATAGGGACTTAAAAATAACCAATTGAAATAAGTAATTGATGCTTTACAAGACAGAAACTTAAACAGAAGCAGAATACCTTAAATGGATATACATATACATGCTTTATATATACTTATAACTTAGAGTTCTCAATAAATTTCTAAATTTACTTAGAGCCACTTTGTAATGATACTTTGTATTCTCCATTGACTTCTACCACTTAATATAAAAACTGCATTTGAGAAAATGGCTTTTATCTGGCTTAAGCCACAGTTATGGCTCATGGTTTGAAGTTTCCAATCAATCTTTAACTACTAGTGTTAGAGTTTATTTGTTCATTTTAAAAGTATGCTTCTAGCAGAAAGAAAATCCTATAAAGGAATCTACAGAATTATTGGATAATATCAACACTTTAAATGCAAATTTTTAGTAGATCAATCATAAATTCAATATTTAAATCTCCCTTAAAGTGTCCTTGGTTTTTAATAATGGATTTTCACATGATCCCATAAAAGATTCATGTTCAGATATTAGACAAATACTGCTTTGACTGATTAATTTTAAAGTCTACTTTCCTACTAAATAATAGGAATTTCCCTGTCTCTTCTGTTTATAAGAGGTAAAGAATACCAGTCTTAAGATTTTGAATTCATGATTATGTCTTTGTGGTAAACATGACATATTTGGAAAGAAGAACAAAAACTATAATTCAAAGCCATCAACACAAAAAACCTTTATAGTTTAAAAGCCTAAAACTGATACTTTAAAAATAAGACATTTTAATTAAAATTATATGAAATTAATGCAAGAATATGTAATATATCCACATTATGTAATCTTTACCTTTTTTCTTACTGGTTTTTAGGAAACATCAGATATTTATTACATTTTTATCTAAGCAATTATCATTCACAAAATTAATGATCCAAATATTACAACTTATTTTTCTAAATTCACAAAAGGAATAAAAGAATTAGAACAAGAAAACCACAACATGTTTGTAAGGAATTATCTGCTTCAAAATTCTCATTTATAAGTAAATGAAATGATGTCTTACATGAGGTATCCAGTAATAGTTAATCATTCCCAAGGAAAAAATGTGAATAGATCATGACAGTTTCTTTTTCTTTGGAATATTCATAGCTGACTTTAATGTTGATATAACACAAAATATCAATGTTCAATGGCTAAACAATAACCTGATTAAACTTCATTAGGTTTTTATTTTCTCTACCAGATCCAATACTGATTTTGCATCTTAAACAAAATAAGCCATAAACAGATGTGGTTTCTTAAAGATATGAGGTCATTTAAAAAATGTGATTTTCCCACCTTCTGTTATACTTGGGAAAACACCAGTATCTGTTTATTTATTATTACAATTAATTATGCACATTGATTTTGTATTCAAATACTATAAATGGCAATTCTATATAATTAAAAAAATCTCCTGTGAAATGGATAGCGGAGGTAAACTGTTACCGCTTGTTACTCACTCCTGATGCTCCCCTGTAAAAAGCAATGGCAAATCTGACAAAACAGTAAGAGGAACATAAAGTCAGTGAGTTTTTATTCATATAATAATTGATTATTTTGTTTTGACAACATTCTACTTTTTTCATGTAGTTGTGGAAAGAGTTCACTTTAAATTGATTGGTGTTGCCATAAGATAAATTACATGACTGTGTGGTTGGGAAGCAAATCAGGCCCACATTGATATAGTCTGGGCGAAACTACTAGATAAGTGGTGTGTGGGTGAAGGCTAGAGATAGAATTGTTGTATAGAGAATAAATGTGTGAAAAGGCTAGGGATACTGAGATCAGATTGCATATTTTGTTTTTTAAAGGTAATTTTCCTTTTTTTTTTTTACAATGGATCTCTTTAGTTTTGCAACAGTGATTTATATTTATTGCTTATGTTAGGATTTAGCTTATAAGACTGGGAAGATTAGCTATCAGCTTCCATTTAAACAAAAGGAAAGTCAATTTAATATATATTTCAAGTCCAGGACAATGGATTTGAAATTTTCTTGAAATTCCAGGAAAGAAATCTAGACTATTCTCCAAAATTATGGGCCAGAATGCTATTATTTTAAAGGCCAAGATATTAAGTTTATTAGAAAGGATATGAGAAAGGAAACAGAAAACATTTTTCTCTTTTTTATATCACCATTTATTCTTATTAAGAATACTATGGATACACATAGTTACTACATAACACAAAATCAGGAAAATTTTAGAGAAAAGTTAAACAATGAAGGTGAGTAGAATGAATTGTATATATAGACAGACTAAAAAGGTTTGAGATTATAAAGTTTGACACTAGCTCACGTTTGGAATATCCTAAAGGTTTTAGATTTTTACTGTATAGTATTAGTAAAAAAAAGTGTTGATTATAATTTGAGGCTGAAATAGATCCTCTCTAGGCAAGTATGACAACTATATTTGTATAAACTTATAAGAATCAGTAATCATTATTGATGAATTTTTTTCTACTTGATGTTCACATAAATTCAACAGGATTTTAGATAAATTTGTGGATTGTAACATCACATTAGATTGTTGAAGAACTTGATTCTTTTAAGAATATATCATTTGATTTCTTTAGATGTGATCTAATGGAGGGCAAACAAATTGTTTTAAAATATACTTTATAGGAACTGTCAGAAAATGGGAAACACTGTTTTTGAAAAAACTTTTCTTATGATTTGAAGGTGATTTCTATGTCAATATCTTGTAATTTCATTGCTGTTTTACTGCTTAACTTAGTTTTTCTTGTAAGCTCTTAATTTCTTAAAACTAATGTAAATGTTTTTAGAAAATGGCATTATACAACCAGTGTATAATGATTTGTATAATACAAATATGTTAGCAGGAAAGTTGTAATCATTTTTATTTAAAAATCCCATCCATAAAATCAGACATTAATGAGAACTGATGAAATAAAATAACATATGGGGTGAGAAAGACATAAATAGAACCACATGTGAAAGATATGCATCTCATAGTTTTACCAAAAATCCTCACTTCCAAATATTCCCAAAACTTGCTATTGTTTTCTCTTCTGTCCTATTAAATAAATAACCTACAGCTTGGGATGGGGAATGCATTGAGGAGGTGGGAAGAAGACTTTGAGAAACTTTGGTTGGGATCTACTAGAGTTCATTCAACATCCAAGTTTTCCACATATCATTTTGACACCTGTGTTTTTACCCACTTCCAACCCCCTCGTGCTTCTAGGCAGGGAAAGTTTGATTTGTGGCTTCCTACCTTTCATTAAAGAAAACCTGAAAGGCAATCACTAAACATGAAGTTTTACTTTATAATAATAACAAGGAAGTTACAAACTGACTCTCAAAGGTCAGTCGAAACACTAATGAAAGAAACGGTGCCTGAGTATTTTCGGGTTGGTAGGAATTGAGATGTTTTCAGGCCTCAGCACCGACTCGGGGGCGGGCGCAGGGGTGGGGGAGTCCACACTGCTGCGCAGGAACAGGGAGCTCTGCGGCCCAGTGGTGAAAGCGCTGTTCTTGCCAGCTCTGCCACTTGCCAGCTGTGTGACCGCAGGAAATAACTGAGATCTCTTTTTCTTTTTCCAGATCTGAAAAGAGGGGTGTGATTTTAATTTTTGAGTTGCCTTCTATCTTCTAAAGTCTTTCTCATCTCTGGGAATAATTTAAATTTTCCTATTTAGATACAAGCTAAATTAAGGTTGGAAACTTCAGAATAATGATGAAAAAAAGTATATAGCTGTTTTCCACCAAGTACACCATGAGATGCACTGAATATTTCACAGTCAGTTTGTATTACACCTTCCTGTAAAGAATTTGCAAATGTACAGGGAATATTTCATTTTCACATATTTCAATATTTGTTCTTGTGACAGAAGGGAGACAAAATTTTGTCTGTCAAATGAGCACTTTGTGGAAATATAAATTAAGTCATGTTCTTTTTCCTCCATTTTTTTAATGTTCAAGTAATCTCCAAATTAGAAATATCAATAAAGATAAATATATGCAAGTAAAATGAAAATAAGGAAGATCTGTTGAATCTATATAGCTTCTCTTACTACATTAAATCATTCATACTTATTACAAGACATTTATATATAGAAAGAAACAAATTTAGGAATGACTCAAATAAATGTTTTTAAATTTTCTTTGAGCTGTATAAATATGTTCCATTGCTGAATGAGTGAATAGATAGTTAACTCCCTAATTTGAGTATATGATGTTGCAATATTTTTTTATTTTGTGGGATAATTACTGTTATGCAGTTCATTATATAAGGACTTAGCCATACTCCCATTCCTCTTCTTTATATTTTTATTAATCTAAGAAAATCGATCTTCCCCACACTTCAGGCTCTTCCCATACATATACCTATGTGATGTCAGAATTGAATCAACCGATAATATTTTGACAAAGTCTGAGCCATGGTCATATATAAAATGTGACACTTTATAAAAAGTCATATACATAAAAAATATATTTATTATATTTATATAATGACATATACAAAAATGTTTATACATATTTAAATTTTTCTTTTTAATTAAACTGAGGGCCATAGCAGTTTAGATAACCACTGAGTTATTATGTGGCAAATCCTGGCTGAAAAGAAATAGCTGAGTACACTAGGTGGAAGGTTGTATTTGGTTCAGAATGTCTCTTTCTACTTAAGAGAGGTTCTAAACAATGCAAATTGTATTTAAAATCATGTATATTATGCTAACCAGGCTCCCATTCAGCAACATGAAGGTATATAATTCCTTGAATTTATAATGTTATATGAATATCTACTTAGTGTATTATATCTCTACAAACTCCCTTTGTATTCTCCCAATAGAACATTTTTAAGTACTTGATAAAGTGAATAAATTATAAACAAATGACTCAGGATATCAGGCATCATATATAAAATGTATTCTTCCTTTGGAGCAAAAAATGTTTTCTAAACCCTAAAAACCCTTATGTTGTGTTAGTATATTTAACATTTTAGCCTTCAAGTACAGAAATTAAGAGTTAATCTCTCCTATCATTTGTTTTCCGGCAAATTGTAACTTGGTTATTAGTTCATTGTTTATCTTTACAGGAAAGGAAGCCATTTTTTAGGATTTCCAACCTGTTTGCTATTTACCAGTTTCTTGTAAATCTCTGACTGTAGAAATCGAGGGAAAGAATCCTCGGCCCTGAGACTGTAGATTGACTTCTGAGCCTCATCAAAACATCTGAGAGTTGGTTCCGCGATATTCTTTGAGATGAGGTCCCTGGTGCTGAGGTCAATGTTAATCTGTGGAAATAAGTTTGAAAACCATTAGATTAGTTTAGTTTAATCAAAGAATACATGACTTATACAGATGCTGCATACACATACTTTTTAAATTCTTTTCTGAGCACAAAATTAATTTGATGCAAACAGCAGAAAGGTCATGTGTTAATTTTTTGGAATGCAGGACACATACTTTGTTTGATTATTTTTCCTAGGTAGTGGGTTGGCATAGACTGAAAATAAAGGTAAAGCCTTATTTTGAGTTTATAAAAAATGTCAAAGAGAAAAAGCAAACAAGATATTTTATGATTTTAAATTTCTGTTTCTAGTGCTTTGACCCTAATGCCTACTACATACCTTCCATAGGTAGAACAATAACTACAATTTACTAGGTTGGCTTCCACCGATCCATTTCCATTCTCCATACTTTCCCTTGTTTGCCACATATCGCTTTCTAATTCTTATTTCATTTTCTTTGCCAAACTGGACCAAAAAACACCCCCCTCACTGGCCTTGCCTCCCACAGAATATATATATGTGTCCTCTTGCCACTACCAAACATAAATATCCCCAGCAAGGTCTAGTAGAGATCTATTACATGGGAACATACCATTCACCTACAAATACGCAAAATGTCTGGCACCTTCTGGTGGAGACACTCATCTACTTTACACATATTCCAGGATATATTCTGAGAAACAGAAAACATCATGTACAAGTTTTTTAATGTTAACTGAAAATATTCATGAAGTACCAAAAAGATTTCAATCTTAAAATTGAAAGCTCAGGACTTCCGGGAAGATGGCGGTGTGAGCACGGCAGCAGAAATCTCTTGCCAAAACCATATGTATTTATGAAAATACAACAAATACAACTATTCTGAAAAAAGAGACCAGAAGATACATGACAGCACACAGCCTGCATCTACACCTGAGAGGACTCGGCACCCTGTGAGGGGGGTAAGATACGGAGCTGCCACCCGGCGGGACCCAAGCACTCCCTGACCCCAGCGCACCAGTGGGAGGAGAGGATTCAGAGCGGGGACGGAGTGGAAGTACAGGCCCGCAAAATAACCAGCCCTGGTGATCTGTGCCTTGAGCACTGACACACATAGCGCGGTGTATTGGAGATTGGAGAGACAGAGGTACAGGATCTGAGCCTGGGAATGCACCCAGGTCCTTGCAGCAGGCACCGCGGGACAGAAGAAAAGCGTGCTCTTTTTTTGCAGTCTTAAAGGGATAGGGGCCCAACGGAGGAGCAGGATCATCGAGGCACACTCGGCCCAGCAGGCTGGTAGTCCTGGGGAATTTTGGACGCCTTGGGTGATGACTGGGAGAAAGCTGCGCAACTGAGACTTCCCACAGAGATCAACAGCCTCCCATTCGTTCCCACCCCCGCCAGAGCTACAAAGGGCCCTGCGGAGCAGTGCAGCAATGGCTGAGGAATAGATTACAACAGCGCCACCTACAGCATCCCCACAGAATCTACTCCCAGAGGGTGGTTTTTTTTGTCTTTTTTCTTTTCTTTCTTTTCCTTCTTTCTTTTTTTCTTTTTTTTTCATTCTTTTTTTTCTTAAAACTCTTAAAGAATCCAGCTGACATACCTTGCACCTACCAGTGACCACTCCTATCACCATGAAAAGACAGAGGAATATGGTACAAACAAAACTTACCCAGACCCAGACAACACCAGAGAAGGAATCTGAAGGAATTGAAGTGCACAACCTTCCTGAAAAAGAATTCAGAATAAAAGTCATAACCATACTGATGGATCTACAGAGAAATATGCAAGAGCTGAGGGAGGAAGTGAGGGAAGTAAGGAAAGACAGTGCAGAAGTGAGACAAGCAATCGATGGGTTAACAGCAGACTGGATGAGATGCAAGAGGCTGTTAATGGAATAGAAATCAGAGAACAGGTATACAGAGAAGTAAAGGCAGAGAGAGATAAAAGGATCTCTAGGAATGAAAGAATATTAAGAGAACAGTGTGACCAATCCAAACAGAACAATATTCGCATTATAGGACTACCAGAGGAAGAAGAGAGAGAAAAAGGGATAGAAAGTGTTTTTGAAGAAATAATTGCTGAAAACTTCCCCACGCTGGGGAAGGAAATAGTCTCACAGTCCACAGAAGCCCACAGACCTCCTGACACAATGGACCCAAGGAAGACAACACCAAGACACATAATAATTAAAATGGCAAAGATCAAAGATAAAGACAGAGTATTAAAGGCAGCTAGAGAGAGAAAAACGATCACCTACAAAGGAAAACCCATCAGACTATCATCAGACTTCTCAACAGAAACCTTAAAGGCCAGAAGAGAATGGCATGATATATTTAAGGTAATGAAACAGAAGGGCCTCGAACCATCGTTTAAATATGGTGGAGGGATTAAACAATCTCCAGACAGGCGAAAGTTGAGAGAGTTTGCCTCTCATAAACCAACTCTACAGGATATCTTAAATGGACTGCTCTAGAGGGAAGCACCCCTAAGGATAAAAAGATGTCACCAGAGAAAATAAAATCATAGCAAAGAAAGCAGACCACCCAAATAATAACTAAAGGCAAAGAATAAAACACCTAGTATATAAAGAATACAGGAGGAAGAATAAGAAGTAAGAGAAATAAAGAAACATCAGACTGTGTTTACAATAACAAGAAAGTTAAGTTAGATTGTTAGATAGTAAAGAAGCACCCCTTGAACCTTTGGTAACCACGAATCTAAATCCAGCAATGGCAATAAGTACATATCTATCAATAATCACCCTAAAGGTAAATGGACTGAATGCACCAATCAAAAGACACAGAGTAATACAATGGATAAAAAAGCAAGACCCATCTATATGCTGCTTACAAGAGACTCACCACAAACCGAAAGATATACACAGACTAAAAGTGAAGGGATGGAAATAGATATTTTATGTAAACAACAAGGAGAAAAAAGTAGGCGTTGCAGTACTTGTATCAGACAAAATAGACTTCAAAACGAAGAAAGTAGCAAGAGATACAGAAGGACATTATATAATGATAAAGGGGTGAGTCCAACAAGAAGATATAACCATTATAAATATATATGCACCAAACACAGGAGTGCCAGCATATGTGAAACAAATACTATCAGAATTGAAGGAGGAAATAGAAAGCAATGCATTCATTTTAGGTGACTTCAACACACCGCTCACACCAAAGGACAGATCAACCAGACAGAAAATAAGTAAAGACACAGAGGCACTGAACAACACATTAGAACACATGGACATAACAGACATTTACAGAACTCTACACAGAAAAACACCAGGATACATATTCTTCTCAAGTGCACATGGAACATTTTCCAGAATAGACCACAAACTAGGCCACAAAAAGAACCTCAGTAAGCCTAGAAAGAAATTTTAGAAAGAAACCAAAAAGGCTCACAAATACATGGAGACTTAACAACATTCTCCTAATTAATCAATAGGTTAACGACCAGATCAATACCGAAAATAAAACAATATATGGAGACTAATGACAACAACAACTACACAAAGCCATAACTTCTGTGGGACAGAGCAAAGGTAGTTCTAAGAGGAAAGTGTATTGCAATCCAGGCCTATTTAAAGAAGGAAGAACATTCCCAAATGAATAGCCTAAAGACACAATTACTGAAATTGGGAAAAAGAAGAACAAATGAGACCCAAGGTCAACAGAAGGAGGGACATAATAAAGATCAGAGAAGAAATTAATAAAATTGAGAAGAATAAAACAATAGAAAAAATCAATGAAACCAAGAGCTGGTTCTTTGAAAAATTAACAAAATAGATAAACCCCTAGCCAGACTTATTATGAGAAAAGAGAATCTACACACATAAACAGAATTAGATATGAGAAAGGAAAAATAATGACAGACCCCACAGAAATACAAAGAATTATAATTGAATATAATGAGAATCTATAGGCTAACAAGCTGAAAAACCTAGAAGAAATGGACAACTTCTTAGAAAAATACAACCTTCTAATACTGACCAAACAAGAAACAGAAAAACTAAACAGACCAATCACCAGCAACCAAATTGAAGTGGCAATCAAAAAACTACCCAAGAACAAAACCCCCGGACCAGATGGATTCCCCTCTGAACTATACAAGACATATAGAGAAGAAATAACACCCATTCTCCTTAAGGTTTTCCAAAAGATAGAAGAGGAGGGAATACTTCCAAACTCATTCTATGAAGCCAGCATCACTCTAATACCAAAACTGGGCAAAGACCTCACAAAAAAAGAAAATTACAGACCAATATCCCTGATGAACGTAGATGCAAAAATACTCAACAAAATATTAGCAAACTGAACTCAAAAATACACCAAGAGGATCATACACCATGATCAAATGGGATTCATCCCAGGGATGCAAGGATGGTACAACATTCGAAAATCCATCAAGATCATCCACCACATCAACAAAAAGAAGTACAAAAACCACATGATCATCTCCATAGACGCAGGAAAAGCATTTGACAAAATTCAGCATCCATTCATGATTAAAACTCTCAACAAAATGGGTATAGAGGGCAAGTACCTCACCTCAACATCATAAAGGCCTTATGTGACAAACCCACAGCTAACATCATATTTAACAGAGAGAAGCGGAAAGCTTTTCATCTAAGATCGGGAATAAGACAGGGATGCCCACTCTCTCCACTGTTATTCAACAGAGTACTGGAAGTCCTAGCCATGGCAATCAGACAAAACAAAGACATACAAGGCATCCAGATTGGTAAAGAAGAAGTCAAATTGTCACTATTTGAAGATGACATGATATTGTACATAAAAAACCCTAAAGACTCCACTCCAAAACTACCATAACTAATATCGAATTCAGCAAAGTTGCAGGATACAAAATTAACACACAGAAATCTGTTGCTTTCCGATACACTAACGATGAACTAACAGAAAGAGAAATCAGAAAAACAATTACATCAAAAAGAATAAAATACCTAGGAATAAACCTAAAAAAGGAAGTGAAAGACCTGTACTCTGAAAACTACAAGACACTCCTAAGAGAAATTAAAGAGGACACTAACAAATGGAAATTCATCCCATGCTCTTGGCTAGGAAGAATAAATATTGTCAAAATGGCTATACTACCTAAAGAAATCTACAGTTTAATGCAGTCCCTTTCAAACTACCAACAGCTTTCTTCAGTAAACTGGAACAAATAATTCTAAAATTCATATGGAACCACAAAAGACCCCAAATAGCCAAAGGAATCCTGAGAAGGAGGAATAAAACAGGGGGAATTACGCTCCCTGACTTCAAGCTCTACTACAAAGCCACAGTAATCAAGACAATTCTGCATGGGCACAAAAACAGAGCCACACACCAGTGGAACAGAATAGAAAATCCAAACATTAACCCAAACATATACAGTCAATTAATATTTGATAAAGGAGACTTGGATATACAATGGGGAGATGACAGCCTCTTCAGCAGCTGGTGTTGGAAAAACTGGACAGCTACATGTAAGAGAATGAAACTGGACTACTGTCTAACCCCATACACAAAAGTCAACTCAACATGGATCAAAGACGTGAATGTAAGTCATGAAACCATAAAACTCTTAGAAGAAAACTTAGGCAAAAATTTCTTGGACATAAACATGAGCGACTTCTTCATGAACATATCTCCCTGTGCAAGGGACACAAAAGCAAAAATGAACAAGTGGGACTATATCAAGCTTAAAAGCTTCTGTACAGCAAAGGACACCATCAGTAGAACAAAAAGACATCCTCCAGTATGGGAGAATATATTCATAAATGACGTATCTGATAAGGGGTTGACATGCAAAATGTATAAAGAACTCACGCACCTCAACAAACAAAAAGCAAATAATCCAATTAAGAAATGGGCAGAAGACATGAAAAGACACTTCTCCAAAGAAGAAGTTCAGATGGCCAACAGGCACATGAAAAGATGCTCCATATCGCTAATCATCAGAAAAATGCAGATTAAAATGGGGAGGGCAGTACAACTCAGAGAAGACAAGTAGTGATTCTATAGCATCTCACTACGCTGATCGACAGTGACTGTAATGGGGTTGGTGGGGGGGACCTGATGAAGGGGTAGTTTAATAATCGTAATATTGCACATTTAATTCTTGTTATAAATAAATAAATAAATAAATAAAACCACAATGAGATATCACCTCACACCGGTGAGGATGGCCAACATCCAAAACACAAACAACAACAAATGTTGGCAAGGATGTGGAGAAAAGGGAACCCTCCTACACTGCTGGTGGGAATGCAAATTAGTTCAACCACTGTGGAAAGCAGTATGGAGGTTCCTCAAAAAACTCAAAATAGAAATAGCTTTTGACCCAGGAATTCCACTCTAGGAATTTATCCTAAGTATGCAGCAACCCAGTTTGAAGAAGACATATCCACCCGTATGTTTATCACAGCACAATTTACGATAGCCAAGAAATGGAAGCAACCTACGTGTCCATCAGTAGATGAATGGATAAAGAAGAGGTGGTACATATACACAATGGAATATTATTCAGCCATAAGAAGAAAAGAAATCCTACCATTTGCAACAACATGGATGGAGCTAGAGGGTATTATGCTCAGTGAAATAAGCCAAGCCAAAAAAGACAAGTATCAAATGATTTCACTCATATGTGGAGCATAAGAACAAAGAAAAAAACTGGAGGAACAAAACAGCAGCAGACTCACAGAACCCAAGAATGGACTAATAGTTACCAAAGGGAAAGGGACTGGGGAAGATGGGTGGGAAGGGGGAGGGATAAGAGGGTAAAAGTGGCATTACAATTAGCAGATGTAATGTTTGGGGGGCATGGGGAGGGCTGTACAACTCAGAGAAGACAAGCAGTGATTTATAGCATCTCACTATGCTGATGGACAGTGACTGTAATGGGGTTGGTGGGGGGGACCTGATGAAGGGTGTAGTTTAATCACCATAATATTGCACATGTAATTGTAGATTAATGATACCAAAATAAATTATAAAAAAAAAAATTGAAAGCTCACCAAAAGATGTGCTCTTTCTCTCTCTCGTGCATTCTGTTTTATGGCATTTAGCAGAATGTATGCCACATAACAGGCAATCAATAAGTATTTGTTGAATAGAATTAAAATGTCTCTTGAAAAAATGGGGGGACAGTAAAAATGCCAGAATTTTGGGGTCTGGTAAAAGAGAGTATAAATGACAATTTATGCTTATTGAATTGAGGTCAGAAAATAGCAACCAGCCCCTCAGTCAAATCTCCCCTCGGCTACTTACTTGCTGTTCATATAAATGAAGCAAATTCTATCATTTTCTTTCATCTTTGATTGATTGCCATGGTATAAAATAGAATAGTAATAGCATCTATCTTAAAGTGTTTAAAGAACCAAATTAGTTAAGTAACATCAGAATATTTTAATATTATTATTCTAGGAAGGAGAAATCATTCTAATTTGAAAAGAATCATTAAAAGTCCATCAAAAGGCCACTGTTTACACATGGCTTCTTTCTTCAGGGACTTTGGCAGCTGCATGATCTCAGAACACATCTGCCCTTATATTTATTTGCTCATCCTCTTGGGTCCTCCATCAGAGGTCTAGGTCAAATGCTGCAAGTCCCTTGAAGGTCTTAAAATCTTGAATCAAGCTCTCCTTCTCTGTGCAGGAAGATGGGGAGGGGTAGTGGAAAGACTTTGGGCTTATTTTCAGATCCTGTGCTCTGACACTAATGACCTCAGCGTCCTGGACTTCCTTTCATATTTCTGAGCTGTGCTTCCTCATTTTTAAGCTAGGTGTTTCTTGACTGAGTTGTTATAACAATTAAATTGAGGCAATCCATCTTTCTTTGATTCTGCCAGTGTTAGTGAGTGTCTATTTTGTGCCAAATGCTTTTATTTTTTGGGAAATATAACAAGTAACTAAATTAATAGTATTATTTTAGATTTACGCTTGAAGGATGAGAAGAAACAAAGTCCTCTGAGAATCTGGCAGGAAACACAACAAATACAGAATCCTTGATGCCAGAAGGAATTTGCTATATTCCGAAGAGCCACTATGCCTGGACAGCTGGAGTATAGGGTGTGAGAAAGAAAGTTCCTGTGATGAGGTTGGAAGTGGAGGTACAGGGGAAGTCTAGTCAGATTTATGTGCTGTGCTAAGGAGTTCTTACCTTTCTACTAGAAGCAGTAGGAAGACACTGGAGGGTTTTGAGCAGGGAAGTGGCATGATAACATTATGAACCTAGTGTAGTACCAGCCTCACAGTAGGAATCCTTGAACAGTGGGTGTTAGCAAGATCTTTTAAACACCTAGGAGAGTCTGTCTCACAGATCCTACCTTACATTGTAGGGCTATGAGATAATATGTAGTGCCTCTTACAACTGTCTTGTTAATTGTTTAATGGTATCATTTGAAATTTGTTTAACTTTATATCCACTATAATGGTAAATACAACAATTTAGCTCATTGAAGCATTCATTCACTGGGTGAGTTCTCACTGAGAGCAGGGTTAGTGCATGCCCAGGGCACAGTGTTGGCTTATTATTTTATCAGAACTGAACCCCTGCAATAACTCCCTGTTGACAGCCTTTTTAAGAAGTCCAAAACCCTGGTTTTGGCATTTATGGCCTTTACAATGCAGTTTAACTTACATATTTTTTCTCTTCTGTGTGTGCTCTGTATTCCCACCAAGCTAGACACTACCCCTTTAACTTCCCCCCATGAATACTTTTTTAAACCTTGCCCATCTAGCTAAAAAGTCATGCTTTTTCATCTAAGTCTTTCAGTATTTATGTCCTTAAGGTTGCGTTCAAATAACATCTACCCATGAAGTTTACTTGTGTATTTTTTCCTTCTCTGACCTCTCAAAGAACTTTTTGTTACTTAGATGATATTTACATTTTGTGCATCCCTCACAATGCCTTGAACAGTGTAAGGGCTCGATAAACATATGTTGTAAATATATGTTGTGTAAATAAAGTGAAAAATATTTCTATATTTGTTAAAAGTCATGTTTAGATTTTAAAAGGCATTATTCCATTGGAACATAATACTGATAATATTATTTATTGAAATATATTAAGCATGTACTTCTGAGTTATGTCTCTCATTTTTTCTTATTTGCCTGTTCTCCCACCACAGACCTGCCAACATCAGCTATTGATAGTTGAGTGATGGGCAGATACACTGTTCCCAGGAGATAATCAGCAGTTCTGTGAAGCCGTGTCTTGGCAATTCAGCTTAATGTCAGTGACAAAACATCACACCCACATGTTTGTATAAATGTCATTATTTTTCTCCAAGTTGTTCAAGCTTGAAACATAGGAATAATCCCTGGCACTTCTTTTTTCTCTGATCTCTTATTTTATATGTATATTTTTTTCTCATTTTCCTTTTATTTTGTAATTTCACATGATCTTTTTCTTTCTCACTTTTATCTCTCCAGTGTAGTCTTTTATAAACTAATCGCTTCCCTAAACTGCAAAATTTACACCTAAACTCTTCTTATAATGTCCTTCCCTTCTGAACCTGTAGAAACATTACTATATTTATTTCACCAAAATATCACTTGCATTGTATGAATATTCAGTTGAAACCCATTATTTTTTACGACATAAACTTTAAACATCGTACCTTGTCATTTGAGTTTCAGCCCATTCAGATGTCAGTGTCTTATTTCGAAGGGGTCTCCCTCCTTGTCCTTAGTGATACCCCTGGGGCTGGTCTACTCCCTCACTGCAAAGTGAATCTCGCACTACAGCCCTTGTTGATGCTGTTTCACCATCTAAAATCCTTCTGATCCCCACAATTTTATTTCATACAGACTTTCCTGGCCCCTTTTGATTTAGCTCAAGTTGAATATCCTCTAAGAAGCCTTCCTTGGCCACAAAAGGAAAGTCACTATAATTTCCTTCTCATTATACATTATTTTGAGTCACAAATCTTAAGAAATTTGATTTCTTGCTTAAACAGATTTGGGTCCGAAGGCTGCTGTTGATATTATGTACTCAATCTGATTATCAGAGTAAGAAGATCTGTCAGTACAAAAGAGAACTCAATGGTTCATGACATGGAATTAACCTGACTTTTTTCTGTGATCATTTCCCTATATCTTTCATTAATTTGTTTTCTCTGCATGTTCCTTAAAATACGAGCAGAACAGATATGCATCCTCCAAGTTCTGTCCCAACTCTTTTCTCCCCAGAATTTTTCCCTTGGTTACTCTGTCTTCATCCATGGCAAGACATCTGAACAATTGCATTATCTCTAAAATAATCATAAGAATATTTTAAAATGGTTATTTTAACTATAAATAATAATAATTAATATTTATTAAATATTAGTACTGATGTACCAAGTCTTCCTGTGACTATTTTATGTCATATACACACAAGTATCAGATGAATAGTAGTATTGTCCCCATTTTTCTGGATTAAAAACAACTAATGTGTGTATGAAAAAACAGTTATTTCATTTGCGGTCTTTTCTAGAATTTCATGTGAAGTATTTTTTTTTTTTGAGTGGATGCTTAGGAATTGTGCTAAGGATCTGAAGATATAAAGTGATTAAGATAAAAAGTCAGTGGAAAAAACAGATTTTGAAAAAGCAATCCAAAGGGAAAAAATATGCTCTTTAATGGAAATTAGATTTTAAGTTTAACATTAAAGTGTTATTATGAATAGAAGATTAAGGAAGGGACTTGCACATGGAAGCATAAGCCAAAAGAAGCCCAGTGGGTTTTGGGAGGGAAGAAAGCCAAGAGCCTGGACAGGCTTCTAGGTGCCAGTCACGTGGAACCTTGTAGGTCTTGTTAAGGAATTTTTACTTAACCTGGGAGCAAGGAAGAGAATTTGAAGTAAGGGACTGATGCAAACACATATTTGACAAAACATGTCACTATGTGGTGTTGTAGCCAGGTGTGGATAAAAGGAAGAAAAATTAGGAAGCCATAACAGAAGCTGAGGGGAGCTATCTATCTCAAACCAGTAGATCCAGAGCAAGGGCTGAACAGTGTTTCAGTTGATTAAATAAAGTTATATCTATATTATTTACTTATTATGAATAGTCACTTGCATTTTGTTTGTATGGATCCTCTTCAGTTTCAAGGACTCTGAGAAATACAATACTTTTTTGCTTATATTTCAAAGGGTCATGAGTTATCTTAGATATCTGAGACTGCTGCACTGCCAGTCTCAGAAAACAAGACGTAGGATTGTGATTCTTATGAAATGACAGCTGAGATGTCATCACAACCATTTAGAGGCTTTTAAATCCTGTCAATTTTGAAAAGGCCTTGACACAGCTGACATTGACAACAATCCATTGCATTAAAACAACTGTCTTCTGAATAATGTTTGTGGTAGTTGTTTCAAAACATTTTCATTATAAAGACCCAGAATATTTTAATGCTCATGTGCTTTTGTTAACTGCAAGTTACGCAAGCCAAATTTCCCTTTCCAATCCCAGCAGTTTTAAATTATTTTGTCTTTCAACGAATTATTTTAGCAGGAAAAATACCTTACAAAGTGTACCCTTTGGCTTTCCTCTGACCCTAAACTGTTCTTTATATGTTTTTTACATAATTTGAATGAAAAGCTTTCAACTGTGTTCTAACATTCAAATTACATAATTTTTTTCTCATTTAGAATGGACAGTGTAGCAGGAGACCGTCATTAGGCAAAGGATGTGTGCCTGCATATGTAAAACACCTTCCTAAAATGGAGCAGACAGTTAGGCCTCATTCACAACAGAGCTTAAAATCACTACTCAAACTAAAGCTGTCTATAATCATGTTTTTGGTAGCATAATTCTATTTAATCACTACTAATGTTTCACGTATTACTGCATTCTTGGCATCATTGAAAGCAAACTAATATCCTGAAATATATTCTCAAGGATGGCTATTAAAGTTGAGAATAGCAAAGTTTGTAACATCTAGAAGGAATCCATCCCTGGCCAAGACGGTATCCTTTTGTTATTACTGGTTTTCAAGGCAGAAATACATGACATGACTTGGGAGGCAGTACTAACACCTGAAATTGGGCAAGAGAAATGAAAGAAATCATAATGTATGCAATCATAATGTACGAAACTGTAATGCATACAGATTGCTGGAAATAGGTGTACGTGAGCAGAAGCTGTCTGGAGCAGCGAAAAGGGAGCCAGATCGACTGGTTTCCTTCCCTAATCTCAGTTTGCTGATCCAAGGTTAATTTGAGTGGCACAGGGATGTGTGGAAATTCAAAAAACACTGAGCATTTTGTTTTTGTGTTGAAATGCAGCCATCAATTTTTCGGAGGGCCAAAATTATTCCACAAATCATTAGAAGAAATACTCCTGCTACTGTTTTCCCTCCTGATGTCATACCTGAATCTGGGCTTCACAGTTTAAGAAGTTATACAAATTAAAGGAGATATGAGAAAATAAATGACGGTTTTGATAGAAAGGAAGATAGACTTGATGTGACAAGATCATTTTATGCTTTTGTCCTTAGCATACACACCAGAGTTCCCAGGCTGTGTCATGAACATTTACAATAAATGGCAGATCTAGAAAAAGGAATTTGAAACCTAAAAGCATGGGCTGTAGATCTCCCTCCTCAGGGTCTGTGTATCTTAATGACTGCAGGACTCATTAGTTTATCTCTAAGACTCGGTTCATTTTTCTCCTGCACAATGTGGATAATCTTGCAATACCTTCCTTAGAAGTGAACACAATCAAATGAGATAGTCCCTTGAAAGCTCTGTGCAGATGTTAACAGTTTCTTTATCTCTGCTTTTCTTTCTTTCTTCCCCTCCCTTCTTCCTTCAGCCCTTACTCCTCCTCCTCCTCCTCTCTCTCTCAAATCCCTTCAGTTTAACATGAAATAAATACGGACGCAGAAATCCCTGGGATCCAGGAGGTACATGTGCCTCAGCTTGCTCTCGGAGGCACAGGGCTCTAGGCCTCTCTACTAGCCTGTGGGGCAGGTCGGGTCCTTACTCAGTTCTCCCTCTCCTCTTCCCCCCCTCCCATCATCTCTTGTTTTCCTCTATGCTTAAATTTCTGGTCCAGCTTACGTTTCCTCACCCCCTAGACTAGAATTTTCCTGCTGCGAGCTACCACACCACCTGTATTTCCCTGTCATGACGCTCATGGGAGTTTATTGTTACTATTTTTATCTGGTGTCTTCCCACCAAGATGGTATTTTCTATTCAGGGACTCTGTCTTTTTTCTTAGCGGCCCCAGTATGGTACTTGGCATGTAATAGACACTTAACTATTGATTAGTGTACAAAAACTTAGGAAATTAATAAGTAAACTCATTATATCTGGGGATAATTCTATAGTTGGGAGTACTGTTGGCAAACAGCAATTTATGGGGCAGGACTAAAACCCAAAATAACATCAACACATTGGGGGAGTGGCACTTAAAATGCAAAGAAAAAAATATGAATATAAAATGGAGAAAACAAAATTGGTATTACAGTAATATTCAGAAATGCCTCTAGATGTCCATTTTCACTGGCTTCTTGCTACCAATAATTCACATATCTATTTCTTCCCTTAAGACTCAATTTAAAACTAAAGGCCATTTAAAACAAAGGCCATATCTCAGTATCCTGTGTCACTGCTATTCAATCATTATATCCTTTATGCATAATGCAAACAATCTCATCTGATACTTTATCTTTTGCACTTGATCACTTGTTGCTTTGCTCCTTTTGTCTAGTTCTATAAATTTCATCTTTAACCCAACTCCATTGACAGTTTCTTCTGAGCCAAATCATAGTTCTGACCTTTTTTTTTTTTTTCTGCATTTCTTATTGAGCTGCCTAGTTCACACAACACATTGCCTTACACTTGGCGAGTTTATTATCTGTTCTCCTGCCTAGACTGAATTTCCCTTCTATGGAGGAACTTCATCTTATAAAGAGGTGAATAACAGGCACAGAATAAACATATATTGATGTAAACTAAAATGAGTCAATAAATAATATTTACTGCATTAAAAATAAAAACAAAAAACCAGACACAGATATTAAAAACAAGTCATGCACAGATCCTTTAAGATATCTTCTCCTTTATGACTACAGTTTCTTCTTTGTTTTATGAGTTATGGTGTCCTCACATTTAATTAATACATTTAAGAATTAAATATTTTGTACTGATAATTTTGGGCTTAAAAACTTTCCAATGTATTTGTTCCTGGAGTAGTAATAATATGAAGTTGAATTTATATAATTTTTAAATATTACACTCTACTATATTTTGGAACATTTTCTAATCTCACAGGATAACAACACAGTCAATCTTCTTTTTGATCACATATTCTTCATCCTGACCAATTTGTTTTTCAATATAAAGTAACAATGATATGAATATAATGCAAATATTTAAAACACATCAGTGTCTTAAGTTGACCATGAAAATATTATTTAAAACTTTTGAAGATTTACATTCTCTTGATACCAAGTGATATTTTTCTTGAAACTTTCCAAATATTATGAAATCAGAGTCCAAATTGAAAGAATAATTAATACAAGTTTAAGGTTTTCCTTTGTCACTCACAGGTTCTTACTGTGTGCAAAATAGAGATCCTTTAAAATATATGTTGTTTTTCTGATAATTTTCTCATTTTCATATCACTTAGTCAAAATACCTGGCTCAGACCTATTTTTTTTTCCTCTCAGCATTTTCTTCTGAAACTGGCTAGGTACAATCCACTCAGTGAGTAGCTCTTTTTATCTGAAACTAGTGTTTTGTTAACATGTTTTTATAACATGTGTTCATGTATATACATTTATCAAGTCTTTTAAAGTTGCTTACCTTCAAATGTTCTCAAGTTTGTTGATGGTTGTTTTCAGGTTGATTCATAATGATTTGTTAAATAAAAGGATTACAATTTCTTAAAATCCATTCTGCATGATTTAAATTCTAGACACATGAATCTTCATCATTCACATTTACTGTGTAGCTGTTAGTATTTTTTTCATAGTTTATTTTGGTATTATTAATTTACAATTACATGTGCAATATTATGGTGATTAAACTACACCCTTCATCAGGTCCCTCCCATCAACCCCATTACAGTCACTGTCCATCAGCGTAGTGAGATGCTATAGAGTCACTACTTGTCTTCTCTGAGTTGTACAACCCTCCCCGTCCCCCCCACAACACTATATCTGCTAATCATAATGCCCCTTTTTCCCTCTTATCCCTTCCTTCCCACCCATCTTCCCCAGTCCCTTTCCCTTTGGTAACTATTAGTCCATTCTTGGGTTCTGTGAGTCTGCTGCTGTTTTGTTCCTCTAGTTTTTTCTTGTTCTTCTACTCCACATATGAGTGAAATCATTTGATACTTGTCTTTTTCGGTTTGGCTTATTTCCCTGAGCATAATACTCTCTAGCTCCATCCATGTTGTTGCAAATGGTAGGATTTGTTTTCTTCTTATGGCTGAATAATATTCCATTGTGTATATGTACCACATCTTCTTTATCCATTCATCTACTGATGGACACTAAGGTTGCTTCCATTTCTTGGCTATTGAAAATTGTGCTGGGATAAACAGAGGGGTGCATATGTTTTTTTCAAACTGGGCTGCTGCATAATTCCTAGGAGTGGAATTCCTTTCATCAAATGGTATTTCTACTTTGAGTTTTTTGAGGAACCTCCATACTGCTTTCCACAATGGTTGAACTAATTTACATTCCCACCAGCAGTGTAGGAGGGTTCCCTTTTCTCCACATCCTTGCCAACATTTCTTGCTGTTTGTTTTTGGATGTTGGCCATCCTCACTGGTGTGAGGTGGTATCTCACTGTGGTTTTAATCTGCATTTCTCTGATGATTAGCGATGTGGAGCATCTTTTGATGTGCCTGTTGGCCATCTGAGTTTCTTCTTTGGAGAAGTGTCTATTCATGTCCTCTGCCCATTTCTTAATTGGATTATTTACTTTATGATTGTTGAGGCACGTGAGTTCTTTATATATTTTGGATGTCAACCCCTTATCAGATACGTCATTTATGAATATATTGTCCCATACTGTAGGATGTCTTTTTATTATACTGATGGTGTCCTTTGCTGTACAGAAGCTCTTCAGCTTGATATAGTCCCACTTGTTCATTTTTGCTTTTGTTTCCCTTGCTCGGGGAGATATGTTCATACAGAAGTCGTTCATGTTTATGTCCAAGAAATTTTTGCCTATGTTTTTTGCTAAGAGTTTTATGGTTTCATGACTTACATTCAGGTCTTTGATCCACGTTGAGTTGACGTTTGGGTATGCGGTTAGACATTAGTCCAGTTTCATTCTCTTACATGTAGCTGTGCAGTTTTTCCAACACCAACTGCTGAAGAGGCTGTCACCTCCCAATTGTATATCCAAGGCTCCTTTATCAAATATTAGTTGACTGTATATGTTTGGGTTAATGTTTGGATTTTCTATTCTGTTCCACTAGTCTTTGGGTCTGTTTTTGTGCCAATACGATATAGTCTTGATTGCTGCGGCTTTGTAGTAAAACTTAAAGTCAAGGAGCATAATTCCCCCTGTTTGATTCCTCCTTCTCAGGATTGCTTTGGCTATTCGGGGTCTTTTGTGGTTCCATATGAATTTTAGAATTATTTGTTCAAGTTCATTGAAGAAAGCTGTTGGTACTTTGATAGGGATTGTGTTGAATCTATAGATTGCTTTAGGTAGTATAGCCATTTTCACAATATTTATTCTACCTAGCCAAGAGCATGGGATGAGTTTCCATTTGTTAGTGTCCTCTTAAATTTCTCTTAGGAGTGTCTTGTAGTTTTCAGAGTATAGGTCTTTCACTTCCTTCGTTAGATTTATTCCTAGGTATTTTATTCTTTTTGATGCAATTGTGAATGGAATTGTTTTTCTGATCTCTCTTTCTGTTAGTTCATCATTAGTGTATAGGAAAGCAACAGATTTCTGTGTGTTAATTTTGTATCCTGCAACTTTGCTGAATTCAGATATTAGGTCTAGTAGTTTTGGAGTGGAGTCTTTAGGGTTTTTTATGTATAGTGTCATGTCATCTTCAAATAGTGACAATTTGACTTCTTCTTTACCAATCTGGATGCCTTGAATGTCTTTGTTTTGTCTGATTGCCATGGCTAGGACCTCCAGTACTATGTTGAATAACAGTGGAGGGAGTGGGCATCCCTGTCTTGTTCCTGATCTTAGATGAAAAGCTTTCATCTTCTCTCTGTTAAGTATGATGTTAGCTGTGGGTTTGTCATATATGGCCTTTATGATGTTGAGGTACTTGCCTTCTATACCCATTTTGTTGAGAGTTTTAATCATGAATGGATACTCAATTTTGTCAAAAGCTTTTTCAGTATCTATGGAGATGATCATGTGGTTTTTGTTCTTCTTTTTGTTGATGTGGTGGATGATCTTCATGGATTTTCGAATGTTGTACCATCCTTGAATCCCTGGGATGAATCCCACTTGATCATGGTATATGATCCTCTTGATGTATTTTTGAGTTCAGTTTGCTAATATTTTGTTGAGTATTTTTGCATCTACGTTCATCAGGGATATTGGTCTGTAATTTTCTTTTTTGGTGGGGTCTTTACCTGATTTTGGTATTAGAGTGATGCTGGCTTCATAGAATGAGTTTGGAAGTATTCCCTCCTCTTCTATTTTTTGGAAAACTTTAAGGAGAATGGGTGTTATTTCTTCTGTATATGCCTGGTATAATTCAGAGCTGAATCCATCTGGTCCGGGGGTTTTGTTTTTGGGTAGTTTTTTGATTACCGCTTCAATTTCATTGCTGGTGATTGGTCTGTTTAGTTTTTCTGTTTCTTGGTTGGTCAGTTTTGGAAGGTTGTATTTTTCTAAGAAGTTGTCCATTTTTTCTAGGTTTTCCAGCTTTTAGCATATAGATTCTCATAATATTCTCTTATACTTCTTTTTATTTCTGTGGGGTCTGTCGTTATTTTTCCTTTCTCCTTTCTGATTCTGTTTATGTGTGTAGATTCTGTTTTTCTCTTAATGAGTCTTGCTAGGGGTATATCTATTTTGTTTATTTTTTCAAAGAACCAGCTCTTGGTTTCATTGGTTTTTTTCTATTGTTTTATTCTTCTCAATTTTATTTATTTCGTCTTGGGTCTTTATTATGTCCCTCCTTCTGGGACTTTGGTCTCATTTGTTCTTCTTTTTCTAATTTCAGTAATTGTGTCTTTAGACTATTCATTTGGGAATGTTCTTCCTTCTTTAAATAGGCCTGGATTGCAATATACTTTCCTCTTAGAACTGCCTTTGCTGCATCCCACAGAAGTTGTGGCTTTGTGTTGTTGTTGTCATTAGTCTCCATATATTCTTTGATTTCTGTTTTGATTTGGTCATTAAACCACTGATGAATTAGGAGAATGTTGTTAAGTCTCCTTGTATTGGTGAGCCTTTTTGGTTTCTTTCTAAAATTTCCTTCTAGTTTTATACCTTTGTGATCTGAGAAGTTGGTTGGTAGAATTTCAATATTTTTGAGTTCACTGAGGTTATTTCTGTGGTCTAGTATGTGGTCTATTCTGGAAAATGTTCCATGTGCACTTGAGAAGAATGTGTATCCTGTTGTTTTGGGTGCAGAGTTCTGTAGATGTCTGTTAGGTCTGTCTGTTCTAGTGTGTTGTTCAGTACCTCTCTGTCTTTACTTGTTTTCTGTCTGGTTGATCTGTCCTTTGGAGTGAGTGGTGTGTTGAAGTTACCTAAGGTGAATGCATTGCTTTCTATTTCCTCCTTCAATTTTGTTAGTATTTGTTATACATATGCCGGCGCTGTCGTATTTGGTGCATAAATATTTATAAAGGTTATATCCTCTTGCTGGATTGACCCCTGTATCATTATGTAATGTCTTTCTTTATCTCTTGCTACTTTCTTCATTTTGAAGGCTATTTTGTCTGATACAAGTACTGCAAAACCTGCTTTTTTCTCTTTGTTGTTTGCATGAAATATCTTTTTCTATCCCTTCACTTTTAGTCTGTGTATATCTTTGGGTTTGAGGTGAGTCTCCTGTAAGAAGCATATAGATGGGTCTTGCTTTTTTATCCATTCTGTTACTCTGTGTCTTTTGATTGGTGCATTCAGTCCATTTTTATTTAGCATGATTATCGATAGATATGTACTTATTGCCATTGCTGGCTTTATATTCGTGGTTACCAAGGGTTCAAGGGTTGCTACTTTACTATCTAACAATCTAACTTAGCTTTCTTGTTAAGTTATTGTAAACACCGTCTGATGTTTCTTTATTTCTCTCTCTTCTTATTCTTCCTCCTCCATTCTTTATATGCTAGGTGTTTTATTCTTTGCCTTTAGTTCGTATTTGGATGGTCTTATTTCTTTGCTATGATTTTATTTTCTCTGGTGGCATCTTTTTAGCCTTAGGGGTGCTTCCCTCTAGAGCTGTCCATTTAAGATATCCTGTAGTGGTGGTTTATGAGAGGCAAACTCTCTCAAGTTTCTTTTGTCTGGAAAGTGTATAATCCCTCCATCATATTTAAATGATTATCGTGCTGGACACAATATTCTTGGTTTGAGGCCCTTCTGTTTCATTACGTTAAATATATCATGCCATTCTCTTCTCACCTGTAAGGTTTCTGTTGAGAAGTCTGATGATAGTCTGATGGGTTTTCCTTTGCAGGTGATCTTTTTTCTCTCTCCAGCTGCCTTTAATACTCTGTCTTTATCTTTGATCTTTGCCATTTCAATTATCATGTGTTTTGGTGTTGTCTTCCTTGGGTCTCTTGTGTTGTGAGATCTGTGGGCTTCCGTGGACTGAGAGACTATTTCCTTCCTCCGCATGGGGAATTTTTCAGCAATTATTTCTTCCAAAACACTTTCTATCCCTTTTTCTCTCTCTTCTTCCTCTGGTACTCCTATAATGTGAATATTGTTCTGTTTGGATTGGTCACAGAGTTCTCTTAATATTCTTTCATTCCTAGAGATCCTTTTATCTCTCTCTGCCTCAGCTTCTCTGTGTTCCTGTTCTCTGATTTCTATTCCATTAACAGCCTCTTGCATCTCATCCAGTCTGCTGCTAAGCTCATTGATGGCTTGTCTCATTTTTGCATTGTCTTCCCTGACTTCCCTCACTTCCTCCCTCAGCTCTTGCATGTTTCTGTGTAGATCCATCAGCATGGTTATGACTTTTATTCTGAATTATTTTTCAGGAAGATTGTGTACTTCCATCCCTTCAATCTCCCTCTCTGGTGTTGTCTGGGTCTGGGTGAGGTTGGTCTGTACCACATTCCGCTGTCTTTTCATGGCCAAAGAATTGGTCGCTGGTAGGTCCCCCGTATGTAAGCTGGGCTTTTTAAGACTTAAAAAAACAAACAAACAAACAAAAAAAAAAAAACAGTAAAAAAAAGAAGGAAGAGCAAGAAAAGAGAAAAGAAAAGAAAGAAAGAAAAGAGGAGAAAAGAAAAGAAAAAAACCCAAAAAACAAAAAACGCCCACTGTGAGTAGATTCTGTAAGGATGCTGTAGGTGGCGCTGTTGCTCCAGTATTCCCCCTCCACAGCCACACAGCTCTGCTGGGCCCTCTGTAGCTCTGGCCAGGGCAGGAAAAAATGGGAGGCTCTTGTTCTCTACGTGAAGTTTCAGTGTGGCTACTTTTTCCCAGTCTCCAGGCAAGGGGTCTGAAATTCCTCAGGACTCCCAGCCTGCTGGGCTGAGTGTACTGGGGTGATCCTGGTCCCTTGCCTGTTTAAGACCACCAAAAAAAACGCACCCTTTTCTTTTGTCCTGGGGAGCCTGCTGCAAGTCCCCTGGCACATTCCCATCTCAAAACCTGCACCTTCTGCCTCTCCAATCTCCGATACACAGCACGATGTGTGTCAGTGCTCTTGGCGCAGATCACCAGGGCTGGTTATTTCGGGGGCCTGTACTTCCACTCCCTCCTGGCTCTGAATCCTCTCCTCCCTCTGGTGCCCTGTGGTGGGGGAGTGCTTGGGTCTCGCTGGGTCGCGGCTCCGTATCTTACCCACCTCACCGGGTGCCGAGTCCTCTGGAGGATTCTTATGTGAACCATTCGTATGTGAACCACTCTGCAAATCCATCCGTTAATCCTCCAGAAAGAATATTAAGATGCAGGCTGTGCGCTGTCCTATATCTTCTGGTCTCTCTTTTAGGAATAGTTGTATTTGCTGTATTTTCATAGATGTATATGGTTTTGGGAGGAGATTTCTGCCACTCTGCTCATGCCACCATCTTCCCAGAACTCTCTGTTAGTACTTTTTATAGACACATTTTTAGATGATGAAACAGGTTCAGAGAGTTTACCACAGAATTACAGAATTTGAACTTAGAGGTCTAGATATTTCAAATTTTAGGTTTTCTATTACATCACCCTATTACTGTAGCAAGTGAAAGTGCCTATTACTGTAGAAGCCATATAGAAGGTGACACTGTGAAAGAGAGAGAATAATGTCCATTTGGAATTGTTATCATCTCTCAGAGAGACTGAAAGTTCAATTTTTGTGTGTAGTCTTTGTTAGAACAGGAAGCTGAGACGCATTAGTGATGTCAATTTAAAGACAGGGTTCATTTAGTAAGGTTAGTATGGTCTAATTGTAAATTGCCTAATTGCATCAATTAAAAATTATGAAGTCATGCTAGCAATTTTATAGATGAGGAAATAAAGACACAAGAAATTGAAAAGAAAGTAAATGGAATTTAATAGACATCTGGATAAGAAGACCTCATTTTTCTTTATTTTAGCATTTTCAACCAAGGAAATTGGTTATAATTTTGATTTTTTATAAAAGTCAGTCATACAAAAATTGAATATAGAAAAATGGAGAATAATCTCAAATGAATCTCAATCTTGAATTAATTTTCTACTTATGAAAAATATATTTTCCAACCACCATATCAGATACATCACCTTGTCTTGTTAAGTCTTGTTAAGCCTGTTAGATAAACCTAGAATTCTTCCCATGCTTTCTTTATCTTTTTTGTTACCTATCTACTCCTCATTAGCAATATAAAAATGACTGTAATTTTCAGGGAGTTTTGGGCCTCCATGCTATCTTGTGCTTTCAGTCTGAAATATTCTTTCTTCATTTGCTTTCTTGATAAATATGACTTACTTTTCATGACATACCTTTTCATATGTGAACCACTCTGCAAATCCATCCCTTAATCCTCCAGATAGATATAGTACTATTCCTCACTGTGCTAATGACAAACATTATATGTGATTTTATTATTATTACCTACTGTGTCTTCTAACTGGGTGCATTATATATCAGTGTCTCCTTTCCTTTGTGACTTCATTGTGGAGACAGGCACTCAGAAAATCAGTTTAATGAATCAACATATTAACTGCTGTATTATACTTAACATAAAACTGATGGACCACAGGGATCCATCTTTGCTTTTAATGAATTTTGTCATATCCAATAATAACATTTTAGACACTTCAAGGATTCAAGGAGACAACATAATCTATTACTTGAAAAGAAGCCATAAATTTAATTATATTTTACTTAGTCAAAATTAATTAGATGGAGAAATTATAAAAAGCTATGAAAGTTTTATATCCTAAAATAGCTGCACTATTCATTTAAATTATTACTATATACCTTAATTTTGCCAAGAAAGATCAGGAGATAAACAAAACTATTTTGTCAAAGTTGATAAGTTATTATACATTGGGTGCTTGAATTCAGCTCTAATGAAAAGATTACATTTTTTATTAGAAGGTTTTTCATATATAATGTTTGAGCATGTTATCCTAAAAAAATCGCTGTTAATTAGATGGGCTCATAAAGAAGAAAAAAATCTGGCTTTCAAGTCAATGTCACAATAAATAGGATATCTTTAGAGTTGATTTTAGTGCCTTTTAGGGAATGACACATTACTTGACAAATGTCATATACTATATTTTCAATTTTCCAGATTCTTATTGATCCTTAGATGGTGATGCAAAATGTTGAAATAGCTCCATAGGAATTAAAGTTCTTTTCTTTTTCCCCCTATGAATTCTAGGCAATGCTTCATTGGTTAATATATCTGCAATGTTATACAAGACCAGTATATCCTGCAGTAATTAATGTCCATCTAAAAGTTGAACTGTTGATTACAGCAACTTTATCCCTGGATTTTCTGATCAGAAAATGTGGTAACTGTTACCTATGAGGATATTGGCATCTCACCTCTATAAGAAGATGACTTGTATTAGTAGTTTATGAGTGGTACCAGTAGTTTAATGTACCTTCCTGCTTGCTACTTATGCATGAAAACTCTTTGCTTTTATGACATATTTAGTGAGGAATCATAGTGGTTAAAACATATACATTGCCTAAACTTTAAAATTAACCAATAAAGTATGTGGAGATGGTCATGGGTTGGGTTCTGGAAATTAAATCAGATATTAATGAGATGTCACAAGCATAAAACACTTTTTGAGGCTATTAGCAAGGTCATTCCAGTTTTCTCTCTAAGATGTTTTCTATTTTCCTGATCTTGAAGAAGCACATGTGGGTCCTGATCACTTGGGATAATGCCTCACACCGTTAGCTCATTCTCACCATCAAAGAAATAAAGGCAAGCAAACCTTTTTCTTCTTTTGGTGGTGGCTGTGGTGGTGGCCGGTGGGGAGTGATACTATTACACGCTGTGATGTGAATCTCCAAAATATTAAAAGTCAAGAATTAGTACTGTTGTTCAGTCGTTGTATCCACCCTATATTGTTCTTTTAAAAAACATTTTAATTTTATTCAAGAGTTTTATTCCACATTGACCTGCATGGTTTACAAAATGAAAAACAAACGTAAATGAGAAATCTAACAGCACATTTAAGTAGGATTTCTGAAGGGTTAACTTTAGAGCATTTAATCTGAGATAGTAAAGACTATTTTTCAAGAGCCTGCATGTTATGCTAAGAAAACAAATATTTGTCATATCCAGCACATAGTAGGTGTTGAAAAATGTTTGCTGAATCCATAAAAGACAGAGGATCATTTTAAGGAACTTCTGTTGAAGTTTATAGATATTTCCTATTTGAATACATAGTGACAATTTGGTTTCACTTTAGATGGATTTAATGTCTTTTAACTGAGAGCTTTGCTAGGAGATAAATATTCATTATCCTAGAGTGTTTTACTTACCTCTTTAGGGGCATTGGCTTCAGTGAATTCAGAATAAATCATCTTGGCTTTAGAAGCAATTTTTTCTGCACTTTCTGTTTTCTTGAAGTCTTCACAGGCAAGCCAGAACTCAACATTCTCTTCACTAAACTCTGACTTTAGAAATGTTCGAAAAGCATCTAGGCCAGCTGTAAAATGTATGTGAAAAATCTTTGTATGTCCTGTACTGCAGTAATATGACAAAATGAACACATTGTTTTGTATGAGTGTATATTGAATATTCAGTGTCAAATATTTATCATTCTTCTACTATAACACACGTTTCTCTTTTTAAGTTTTGAAAACCTTATTTTGGATCAGTAATATTAACATAAAATATTTCTATCTATATTTTTGTAATTAGCTCCATTAACAAAGAAAACCTGTATGTGGGGAAAATGGAAGTTCCTATGGCCAGGATCCTCACCTGCGATTACTTGATGTTATTGGCCTACTGCTAGGCTAATGGTTCCACACCTGTAGACAATGAACTACTATTGTCTGAGTCACTATATAAAGAGCTCTGCCCAGTGCTCTGTGCAGAGGCAGAGACGAAGGAGGATTGCAGGCCTGTGGGCTGTTGGATACAAACATGATCCTCATGCTCAACCTATCACTGGGAGAAAAAGCCGGGTACTAAATCTTTTTTCCCCAAGAACATTCCATTGTCATTCCTGTCTCACTGAATTCATAGTGAACTTGCCCAGGGTTGAAACCCTCAGCCAAGACACTGTACTTTTCCTTTCTATGTATGAAAAATCTAGGAGAAAGTCTTTTTTTTTTGTAAATGGCAGTTTTTCATAGGAAACTCTGTGGACTTATCAAACTTTCCAGACCCATTGCACTAAGCCCAAGTCTACTGAATGATGTTATATTAACCTCAGATTAAGAATACCTTTGTTGCTAGGGGTTGGTGAGGAAATTCGAATTGATGCTATGGGGATATATTGTGTTGGTTTGGGTTTACAGCGAAGGAGGAAGGCTGGCAATTATTAATTTTGGATGAATATATTGGTCAGTTGTAATCTCTAAAAGAAGAAAGATTTGGTATGAATGCTTCTTCCCTTTATGTTGTGATGGGCAATTTTAATTCAATAAAGCCAACACATGGACTTTTCCCTGATGTTGCCTCAAGCAGAAAACCAAGGTCATCCCATCCTCCCTGGTGGTGCCCGTTCAGACTCAGCCTGTCACTGTGTTTTCCTTCCACTCCCAGGCATCCTCTGAGCATGCAATTTCCAGACACTTTAGACCAGGAACTGTAAACGGGCCCACTTACTTCTGGGCTTGTTTACTTTGCCTTGACTAGTATATGCATTTTTTAAAAATTGAATAACAGATAGTGCTTGTAGTCTGGGATTCCCATAGGTCCCACTTCTTCCCATTACCCTACTTTCAGTGAAATTTACACATTTACCATTCCTTGCTCCCACAGATATTTGAGTTTATGGCCACCATTTATACTGTTCCTTTCTCTATTTTCCTCAAGAAAATGTGCCCTGACATAGTCTTCTTTGCTATATCTAGAGCTCATTTGGGAAGGTAATTCTCGCTAAATCTTCTAAGGCTGAGTATAGTTAAAAGCGTGCTTCTGGTTAGATAACAGGTTAGAAAGAGCATTATCAGATTCCCATAGTTGAATGAAGTAAGTCAGTTCTTTAAATTCATATTATTCAGTTTCAAACTTTTTACCCTTCTAAGGGCAGTTTCTGTTCATAAGCAAGACTATGTATCTCCCTGAGGAGGAATATGTATACCAGTGCTTTTATCTCTTAGCAGGATTTGCCCTAAAAAATGGTGGTGGTTTTCTCCTCAACCTGCCACATGTCCTTTACCTGTGCTCGATGCAGCTTGGCCCTGCCTGCATGCTCAGAGAGCTGACCCTTCAGATTCCTAAGTAGGGAGAAATAAGTTCTATGGAGACTCAGGGGCAAGGAAAAATTGACTAAAGAAAAAGAAAATGTCAGAGAAAAATTGGTATAAAAACAATCAGTTATTTGTAGGTTGCTATAGGTAGGAGGCAAAGTGAAGGTTAGCTGAGAGAAAAGAGAAAGAGCCTTCATGGAATAAGATTAAAATGTCTAAAAACACTGAATTAAAAATAGATATAATGGTTTTTATTATTATTTGAAACAGGTGAAATAACAAGTCATTGCAAAAGGTTTTCAGGTATCAATTAAAATTCTCAGTAGACATATTGGGGAGTGTGGATGTCATTAATATGTGAACACTACAAAAAACTCAATTAACTACACATTTCTTGAATTTAAAAATACATCCAAGAAGCTTCTGTGACACAAATTTAGGTTATAAAAATCTTCTTAGTAACACTCAATTAAAATTTTCTGTGAGTTTGGTCCAAACAACAATGAATTTGAGGGGTCCAAACTGAATATATGCTAATGTCTATTTTATATAGAGTAAACTATGGTTTAATAAAAATGAAAGAATGTTGTAGATTTAGGTCTGTTAATATTTTGTACATGTGCCATTAAGGCGTATGAAAGCTTTCTCCTGGTAAGCATTATCTAAATGCATCCCCAAAAGATGGGAAGTTAGAGATAAAGAAACTTACCATTTTCTCCCATCCTGCAATTTTAATGAAGGATACTCTGAGCTAAAAATTAACATATCTTCTAACTTCTATTGCTAGGTGTAGCACACAGTGGAAGAAAATAAAAAAGTAAAAGGAGCTAGTTGTCTTTGTCTTGGACACACTATTTTATTGAACTGCTCTTTTATTCTATATGTATACTTTGAATGTTCAAAGATGTCATATGACTATGGAATGCTATGCTACATGCCATAAAGGTCATACTATGTGAGGATATTCTCTACAAGATGGAATGATGACAGGTTAGACCCAACAGGGGCTGACCAATGGATAAGTTAGCAATAGGGGGTGAAACCTACACTAGCGCTTATGCCCACTACTAGGAAGGCATGTCCTCAAGTAGACAAAACAATTAGAGAATTCACTGAGTCCTTTAGCCATTCGAAGCATTTAAAGGCATGTAAGCTGTTTTGCTGGTATTCTAAAAAGCACAGCAAAAGCTTAACAGCTATTCAGATGAATCTATGATTTTTCTATTTTATGTGGGCATGAAATAAAAAATCCTAAGGGCAATGCAGAAGGAAGTATTTGCCTCCATCTCCCCACTTCCCATGCCTCTGTTCTGTGGTGCTGGGCTCTAGGGCTCCCTTGCTCCAGCCAGCCAAGTCACCACCTGCTGAGATATTTCCTGAGGCTCTTAGCAAACCTGATCTCTTCCACTGGTTACATATTTAAGGAAGAAATAAACATGCCATTCAAAACTTACAAAAACACAGTTCCACTTCCTTGATGTCCTTATTGTATATGTCTTTAGTTGGATTCTAGGAGTAATGTGGATTATTTTATATCTATGCTTAAGAATTAGTTACTTAAGAAACAAAATCAGAGGATAATTGCACCTAATTTAATCTAATTCTATATATTAATAAACATCTATGAAGAAGTTATAAAGTTAGACCATGTTTTAATCTCCAATGCTCTGATATTTACTTTATGAAGTAAAAGTGAAAATGACATTTGATTACTACAAACAATATTACATTTAAAATGTAGTCTATAAATGACTATATAGCATCAGTTTTCTCTCTGTATAAGATGGAATTGTTGTAAAGCAGGATTATCTATACCACAAACAGAAGCTCTAGATACCTTTGTAAATAGTTACTTCTTAACACATCTGGATTTTTTTTATAATTCGCAAAAATTAGCTTATTGAACCATCATATTAGATCTAAATACATATCTGCACATGTACATTAATATTTACACATACATTTAAATGTGATTTTATATTCACTGAAAATAAGACTAACTCAGTTGAAATAAATATTTTTAAAACTTTATTTTAGCCCACAGGACATGAAAAACAAGTGACTTATTTAAATTTTCAACTTTTTAATAGTTTGTATGTTTCTTTAATTTATAACAAATGTAGTCATTATATACCTCAAATGTTAATGAGTCTAAGGAAAATAAAAATTTCTTACTTCTTATTTTGGATTTCCTTTTTGTTTTAATGTTTAGAGTTTCTATAATCTTGTCGTATTTTAGTTCTAACTTAATTCCACTTAGACTCTGAGCCTGTATAAATCTGTGACTATTGGGACCTTTATTCAAATATTGATAAGACTTATACTTTATGTCTACAACTTTCAGAACTTAACAATTTACTTTTAATCATGATATGTTTAAACTTATTAGTTAGATCTTACCTTGGTTTGTTTAAAGTGTGTCCATATTTTCAGACCACACTGTTGCTTCTGTCATTGCTGACCTGTAGAAACAACATCTACCCTTGACAATAGCATTGTGATCTTTTTCTTCTATAACCTATAGTAATACTTGAGCTATATATATTCGTTGAATTACATCATTTAAATCACCTTTGCACCATGAATCAAACTGCAAAAGATCAACAAGAATTATATAATTTTTTCCTACACAGGATTGCAATAGCAACACAAAGTGGGGTGTAATTTTGATACCAGCAAATTATTTATTAATAAAGCTGACATTATTAACAGTATTGGCATATTCTTAAATTCTAATAAAGTCAAAAGGGATATATTGCTCATGGTTCTATGGAGCATAGTGAATTTTTTCTTTATGCAACATTAGTCTATTACTGAAAAGTTACCACGATAGCAATAGTGATGAATGAACTATTTCCTAAGTTTTTACAGTATATGAAATACCAGATTCACAATTATACATCTCAAAAAGTTTTGAAAAAGTTTGATTAAGGATTTATAACATGTGATGACCCTGAAAATATTTATTTATAGTATTTTAAGAAGTCTTTATCCCACTCTGAGACAAGCCTTTATTTCTCTTTAGACTGGGATACTTCCAGTTCTGGGCTGATTTATTTAAATCCAGGCATCTGTCAGGCCAGAATAATATCTTTTCCAAAGCAGTCAAAAATTTATAGACTTAGGTCTTCTAAAGAAAGTATACTTTGGGGGATGAGATGTAGAAACAATAAATCAGATTTAAAATACAAACTTTCTGAGATGCAAATATATCATGTATTATTCCCCTTAATGAACAAAGATCCCAATGAAATAAGCCCCCATCTATAGAAAGCATCTGTTGTCCAGAAAAAAAAAATCTTGGTTTAAATAGCTGTGGTTGCAAATGACTTAGTTGCAGAGCGGGGCGGGCTAGCTGAAGAATTCCATTGTGACTGATAATAAGACAGAGTCTCATATCTAGTCATTCCTATGAAATTTTACATTTACATATCAAGGTGACCAATCTTATGCTGGCATGAAGGGACCACTTTGCGTATATCCTCTGATTTCCTGTGACCTGCTGCAGTTTTTACTCTTTGTGTCGGGCCTGATGGGTTCCCTCGTGTTGGTACAGTTGGAGCTGTTCTCAGCTGATCATGGCTGTCCTCAGCACACAGAGAGGGGCTGTGCGACGCCTGTGACACGGTGCTCTCTTCCATTACTTATATGTCCTGTGTCGAATTTACTTCCACAGTGGTGGGCAGCTGATTTTCCTTTCTTCCTTGATTTTCTCAATTTTGGTGATACAAGATTTCATCCAAAACCATTCTGAGATGGTGGTTTTTCATTCAAACAGACATTTTAAAAGTCTAAGTCGCTCAATTTCTACCTTTCATAAATGGAGAATGAGACCCAGTCTTGGGTTAATTTTACATTGAAGAGCTTCTGTGCGCTGTAAAACCTGTTACTCTAATAAGCATATATTTCATATGAGTTAAATAATAGGAATTTTATCAGATACTGCAAAACTCATCATATGGTCTCTTAAAATGAGCATGTTTAACTACTTCTTGAAGTTTGGTGGTTAGAAGAGTATTTGAATTAAAATGTACTTAGTACCTGTGGAATCTATGTCAATGAACAGGGCAGAGGGGACTTTTGAGCCCAAGTGTGGCCACACCATGTAGCCCTTTTGAATGAGGAACAGCCATCCGAGAAAAACTCTGTGAAATAGAATCTAGACAAAATCATTCAAGGACAAACATATGTTTCCCCATTAGGATGTAAGTTTTCTGATGACAGGAATAAATGTAACTTTTCCACCAAAAATAGTGTGTTTGGTCCAAGAAATATTTGTCAAGCATATAAACAAATAATGAACAAATGGCCACATCCCAAATAGTGGCAGGCAAAGCCAGCAGTGGAATAGGGCAGCGGCCTTTGAGACGCTGGTAGGTAACAGCAGTAAGAAGGTTTTTAAGCGGTATAGCTGAAGTGTGTTAGCTTTAAAGGGTGTTCTCAGTGAGGAAAGGGAGAAATGGTATGAAAGCATCCCCGGGCAGTGACAGACCACAGATGTCACTCTCAGCCCTGAATACGTGAAATTGGAGATAATGAGATAATGGACACCATCTGTTCCGGAAAGCATGAAGCTATATCATGTCCTGCAGGGGCAGCCAGATTTTGCTTAAGCCAAAAGCAAAAGGAATATTCAGTGAAGAGCTTTATTGCATGAAGAAGTCTTTTTGGAATAGAGTGTTCAAATAAATGGTAGCTATTGTTATGATCTTCGTTAATGTAGGAAGACAGTAAAAACAGAAAAAAGAAAGCAAAGTCTGAGAGATGGTACAGACCAAGCACAAAAGAAAAATCCTGTTTTGAATTAGATATCCTAGAATATGATAGATATTCTATAGACAAAGAATATCATACATAGTAGAGGTAAAGGTACTAGGATATTCAGCACCCTATTTGAGGTTCCCCAGTCGCTGACCTTGTCATAAAGGGAGAAGTTGCCCCAGCTCCCAGAAGGAATGACTCTGCTGGTGTCTCCCAGGGCCTGGGGTGCCCTCAGCTCATTGTCTGCCAACTGATTTCATGTGTGATTCGAGAAGGTTTATTCTGACTCTGATAGGTTGGAAGGCTGGCGGCACAGCAGTACTTGCTTTTCAGAAGCTGGATAAAATGTAATTAATTATTTTAAGGAGTAATGTTTTTAATTTGCTGTTCAAATTTCTAAGTTTTGGTTTGACTGTATATTTATAATTCTGTGGAAGTAGATTATTGCTATATATGAATAAGCTGAAAGAAAATGTCTAAAATAGCCCTAAAATGCACCAAAATGTATTGAATATTTATAATCTATACCACGTGGTGCTAAGAATGTCATATGCTTTACCTTATTTAACCTTGAAAATGATGTCTGTTTTTTAATCCTGTATTATTAATGAGTGAAAATGCTCAGACATGCTAATAACTGGCAAAATATCTCACATATATTAATGAGCAGTTAGAATTCAAACACAGGTGTATCTGCTTTTAACCCCAACTGTTTTTACACTTCTTCCTGGACTAGATGAATCAACACACATATGCTTACACATTGCTCATGTTTTGGAATATTTATCATAAATACTTGGAAAGTGCTTTTTCTGCAACAGGGTTTTATTAAACACACAAATATTACCTCTAAGTAATAGTTAACTTGTAATAATTAGCTACTCAATAGAAAGTTTACAGAAGACAAAGATTCTTAAATCTTATGCATTATCAAATGAAAATGGGATATTTCTCATTTGAGATGTGAGGGATAAATGTGTTTAATGCTTTTAAAAATGCATTTATACAACTGTTAAGAAGGAAATCTATTGAACTAGAATTGTGGGAAAAGAGGGTAGCTGATTTAAAAATGCAATGACGTGGCTAAAGTTTACCTGCCATGTGTTACCTTAAGTAAATGGACAATGTGTCACTGTCATTTCTTTCTTTCTCTGTTTTTCATTTTATTTGAATTTTAGTTGTAATTTGAAATCCAGCAACTTATCTGTTCACACTCAATTAGCAGTGTCCTGGAGAATGGGAAATTCATGCAAGGAGTCCATGTGCTCAAGGAGGTGACAGCTGCTTCCTTAACCAGCATTTAATATCCATTTTCAAATTTCTCAATAAGTATCAAAAAAGTAAATAAGTTTTGCAAGGGTCATATATATCTTATATCTTTAATATTTAATAATTTTGAAAAGTTTCACTGAGAGAGAACTCAGTATTCTTTCTCCCCTTTATAACCTTTGTTTATCTTAGCAAGCATAAAAATTTACTTCAGAAGAGAACCACAAATTGTTGACGTGTTTTAGGAAAGAAGAAACCTACAGAGAAAGGAGAAAAAATAAATCAGGAAGACAACAATTAGCATTTATCATAAATGAAGGAAACAAACCACCCAGGTTAATGGAGACTCAAGTGTTGCATTTGTCCATCTTCGGAGATAAAAACAGCTTTAAACAGCAACTCACTTCACTGGCATTTTTCCTTCCACTGTCTGATTGTCACAGATGATGTCGAATTTCTCTTTCTGACAGATCGTCAAGCTGAAGGTAATGTAACAGTAGGACCATTACAATTAGTATGCAAATACCTGTCCCCTGAGTTACAAACTGGAATTCTTTTTATCATGCTATTCTGTTTTTTTCATTTTGTTGTTAACTTTTCACTGGTCAAACCACTTAAACTTCTAAGTAACAAATAATTCTGAATAAAAATGTGACATTTCTTCAAGTCTGTGGCATGACTGAAATAAATTCCATTTGAAAGTTTGCTTTCTAAAGTTCATATACACCCGTTTCCAAGACAGCTGCTGTTCACATGAGGTTAAATCAACTAAAAAACTTATAAAATTTACATTTACCTTTAGGTCTTTAATCTGTCTAAGAGATCATTTTCTTTTCCTTTGTTCTTTCATTTTCAGAAAGTCTGAGGAAGGCTCTATTTTTAATACACTTATCTTAATATATTTTTAAGTATTTTTACAATTTTATTCATGGACTAAAAAATTCAAGTATATGTCATTATACTTAAAAAACTATGCACTTTTCATAGCTTGATAACATGTATTTCTCTATTTTTTAACCTTGAACCTCATGGCATTTTACACCAATATTTCTTGTGTGGTACCCTGCAGAGCTGATGTTTAAGGTAGTAATACTTGAATAAATTTATCAAAATAAAGGACATATGTTGTGTTTTTTATTTATAGTCAAAGTTTTATACATGTAACCCATGCTTCATCAAGTTTTAATCCAATATAACAGAGTTCTTTGGTAGTAAAATCCTACCACTATACATTTGTAACCCTCAATGTAGATTAAACACTCCTGAAAAATTGATGAGTTTCAGGGTGGAAGAATGAAAGGAGTCAGAGGACAGCAGAAAAGCTGTCTGTCCCTAACTTAGCACTGACACATTCCCATTTAGTTGATCTCTAAAATGCCAGTGGGTGTCTGGTATGCAAGTGGCCTTGAGCTAATGAGACTGATAGAAGAAGGAATGACCCAAAGAGTCAGTGTATCATTAAGAAGGGATGTCATCAATTAGCTCAGTTCATTTTAATTCAAGCACCATTGAGTAATGTTTTTATGAAATGCAAAAACTGAATCATTAAACTTATTTAGACTTTTTCTTTTGCTGAGAAAGGATAATGAAGTACTAACTTTGTAATATTTGCTCTAACATAGTACCTTTCGGAAAAATAAACTGTCAAAAATTTAAGGACTCTTTTGGTAAAAACCATGCAAAATCTGTACGAAATATGAGCCAGAGGTAGCTTACTTTATAAAACTTTAAAACAAAAAATGAAATTTCTGTTTTGATTTCAATGCAGTTGAAAGTGTGTGCATTCTTGTCCGTCCTTCCACAGCACGAATGATCATTTGTTGAATGTGCACTGCGCATTCTTTACAGAACTTCTTTCACTTTTTCAGGAAAATTGTATTTGATTTACCAAATGAGTCTTCATAATAAATGAGCAGACAAGTACACTGATTTTTTAGGCTGAACGATCCATTACTGCATTCAGTACATCTGGGCAGAAGATTGCCACATAGAGGTATTGTTGGAACATCTAAATATCACCAGCTCTGGGTCTCAGGGGATTCGGGTTCCGCCATCAGAGTTCGTGCCCAGCTTGATAGGCTGAATAGTGGCCCACAAAGATGTCTGTGCTAATGCCTAGAGCCTGTGAATATTTTACCCTACATGGCAAACATTTGTTGATTATTCTAGGTTATCCAGGTGGGTTCAGTGTAATCAATCGCTAGGGTTTTACAAGACATGGGCAAGAGGTTTAAAGTTACTAGTAGCATACGTGAGGGCAGAAACAAGAGGTTGTAGAGATGGAGGCGAGGGCAAGAGGCGAGGAGCACAGTGGCTCCAGCAGCCGAGCAAGGCCGGCCGCCAGAGGCCCCCCGAGAGCCTCCAGGAGCGCGGCGCTGCCGACACCCGCTGAGACGGCTTTGGCGCTTCTGACCTCCTGAACTCTGACATAACAAAATTCTTTTGTTCTAAACCGCTAAAATTTGTAGTAGTTTGTCACAGCAGCAATAGAACACTAATACACTTAAGGAACTCCACTCTTTAAAACCTGCCTTAAGACAAGGTTGGAATGGAATAAATTTTAATAGGCATACATTCTGAGACTGGAGAAGTGAGTTCATATGTAAAAATGACCCTTCCTGCTGCTGACCAGTAACTTAGACCTCTCTGAGCCTGTTTGCTACTGAAATGGAGATAAAACCTTTCTCACAGGTTATTGAGTGAGACTCAATGGAAATACACTAAGCCAAAGCATCTCACAGAGTGCTACTTATGTATATTTGTTTTACTTTTTTCCCTTTATTTGACATTCACAGAATCACAGTTAAGATGTAGTATGGGCCTCTCATGGACAGTACTACCATCATGCAGTCAGTGAGGGTTTCTGTGTAAGGATATGAGATTCACTCTACAATTTTTTCTGAGTATTTACATTGTGTAAGAAATCATGACAAGTGGTGTAATAATACAAACTTTAATTAGTATGAAGTTGGTAATTTTGGAAAATTAACGTGATGAGGCTGTGCATGCAATGAACTGGGAGAAAGTGAGGATAAAAGCAGGCAGGAGGGTTAGAGTATGGCATATTGACCCACACACAAATCAGTTGTGTGGTACCCATGTAGAAGCCATAGGAGAACAGATTTGGAACCTGATAGCCTGAAATAATCGTGTTCTCACTGTTGATCATCGAAATATCAAAAGAAAGATCGGTTTGGGGAAGTCAGTAAGTAAAAAATTTTGGAGATACACAGAATGTTTACTAGATGCAGTTTAATTAACTGTCCTGTCAAACAGAGGTCCCAGAATTTTAACAGCCTGCTCAGACTGTCAATACAGAGATTTTAAATCTATGAAAAACCTCCCTATTAGCCAAGGAAAACTACTGCCATCCACACTTCACAACAAAGAGGAAATGAAAAAGTTAAATAAAAATTTAATTCTGGTACTTGCATAAATTAATCTAAATGGAAGCATAATATTTTACCTTGGTGCAAGTCATAGACAACGTTCATGTTTTAAAACATGCTGAATTGATTGTATGACATCCAAGTGAGGCTGTCAGGACGGACGTGGGGTGAGGGAATAAGAGTTAGATAACTGAACACTTAGAATGTGTCAGAAACTTATCTCCCTAGTCATCATTCTGTGAGATAGACAATATTTCTATCCCAATTTTACATATGAGAAAATTAAGATTCAGAGAGGTTAAGTAATTTGCTTAAGGTTGTATACCTCAAAAGTGGTAGGGATGGGGCGAGACTGCGTAGAGGGACTTGGTGTTTGAGTAATGGTGATAGTTAAAGATTTAGTTTAATAAGTAAATAACACAGGAAAAGACACCAGAGAACTAAGGACTTAACTATTTGTTTATTCTATAAATATTTCAATCCTTGAGTAACTTCTGTATGTAGAGCAACACTTACATGAACTGGAGAGGATGACACGGCACAAGCCCGAGAGAGACCAAGGAAGCAGAGTGGTGGGGGATTTCCGTTAAGATCACTGCTCACAGCATTTAGGGAAAAAGGAAGGATGAGTGACCAAGAGTGTCAGATGACTAAGAGAGGTTAAGGAGAGTGAGGAGAGAGAAGATACTGTGGACTCTGCCAAGGTGATCACTGGGAAAATGGACAGGACCAAGAAGAATGAGATGAGACAAGTGAAACAGCTCGCCTCACAGCTGGGCTGATGATTAGTCGGCCATAATACTTTCAAGTCAGAGGGGGAGGAAGGGCGATGGCGATGGCGCCTGCTACTTCTGCAGGTGTCTTTCTAGATGTATATATGATGCTCCTAAAAGCTGTTTATTTGGGGATTAAGTAATTGAAAATTTAAGCTTTTTATGAGCAAAAGGGAAGAAAAAATTATATTTTTTCAATTTTGCTTTGCCTCCAGTTACTGCTATATGAGGTGCCGTTTATAAAGCCATAAGCCTAAGTTTTGTATGGTTCACAAATTATTTCTGGGAATATTCCAAAGAAGAAGTTTGAAATGTTTTGAGCAGCAGAAACATCGCTGAGTTGCATCGATCTCGCAAAGCGGCCGCTCAGAAATATAACGCTCGTTGGGATGTTTAGTTCTCTGTACACTTGTTGACAAATCGGTCACGTTACTTGCTAGGCACACCTCAGGAACGTATACCTTAGAGGTACTTTCTCTGTGTTACCGTGGGATACCAAGCCACTGACAATCAAAGAAACATCCACCTCAGGAGAGTGAAATGTTTAACAAGCTTTCTGATGTAAGCAAAAATGTCTTTTATGTTTTAAAAGTTAAATACCATCGTACACTTTAATGGATTCATATACCTCTATTAATTAATTGTAATTAAATTTGAATAGTATGATAGTAATGAGTAAAGCTAAAAGAATTATCCAAAACAAAAGGTCGGCTTTTCTCTATTATTTTTGCAAAGAATATTTAACCTCACATTATAATCTCATTGTCTTCATAATACCTTTTATTAATCAATTCCTTGTAGTTTTTTCTTTAGCTGAGTATTTTAACAACAAAGAGATAAATAACCATTTAATTGACTCTTCTTCCCCATATTTTAATTTTTGTGTTGCTATCTCACACACACAGCAACTGTTTGACTTTTCTCCTGAACTAAACTTCCCTTTCTTTACTACCTGGTTGAGCTCAGTATTCAGCACAAAAACATGTAAGGCAGGGTAGCAGTTATATGGAATATTAATAAAGCTAAGTAACAATTTTAAGAAGAATATTTCAACTGGCATCTATGTACATCTTTGGCTAAAAACATTTTGTTCCCTTTTGGTGGCCAACAGACTACTCGAGGCTTTTAAGGAGGGAATAAATACCTTAGTCTGGGTAGTGGAATTTTGACATATTGAGAAGAAGGATAGTCTGTACATTATAGCTTTTTAAAATACAAAGTAGAGAGAAGATGCTAAGGTGTTCTTATATTTGAAAGTACTAATCCCTAAAAAGGAAGGATGAAACACAAATTCAGGCTATGTATATGTAAATTGAAATTCTCTGATACATCCAGATACATTTCAAGCACAGTATACAATATTCATTACCATTTTATAAGGCAATGGCTCCATTTATTTTGTCACTAGAATCAGTTATGTAAGCCATGATATAAATTCAAGTTTATTTAATTCTGTTATTTCAACCAGATCCAAATTCCAATTAGGGATAAATTGGCCCTCCCTACCTAGTTATCCAGAATGGAAAAGGTAAAAGCAAATAAAATTCCCACCAAGTCAGTCAACTTTCTTCCTAACACACAATAAGATTATTTTCATGTCTTTTTTTCATAACAAGGTTTTATTCTTGCACAATCATTTTCCTTCATACATATGTGTGTGACTATGTATGGAAAATTTCCTTTCATATATACATATTCATATATGATAAGTATATATAACTTTTAAATTTGTGAAATTATTTTTCTAGAATGGATAAGGAAAAAGGCAATGAAAAACTATTCACTTTTATAGCAAGTATTAGTAAAACTTCTGGCTAGATTCTTGAGGACATTCAACCATTTAATTTTTTGACAGGCTGAATGAGTTTCTCCTAATTTGTGGATATTATTGCTGGAAGAACTCTCTTTTCAACATTATAAAGAAGGCAGGAAGTCATCAAATACGTTCACTGCAGGGAATCGGACAGTAGCAATGTCTTCCATTAAATTTATCATTCCCTGACAACTTGAGCCTTTTATCTTCTGATCGGTGGTGCTTAGGCTTATAGACTGTCTACAGGAAATTCAGAAATGTCAGACCTACATTAATTTTCAATCAATTGATTTTTAGACACTATGTTTCACACAGAAGGTTACAGAATTGTTAATCTAGATACTATTACAATGAGTGTACTTCCCCGAACAACAACAGAAATCTTCAGGAGTTTCCCAGTGCTTACTTAGTAAGTCAAAAATCCTGAACATGGCAGTATGTACCCTATTTCTCTAAAACACAGATTTTTTGCCATCACTAATATTCTATTGGATGCCAGATACCGTATATAGCTTTACATAGAGTGTTAATTTCATTCTATAAAATTCTAAGGTCTTCATTTATATGGGAGGAAAGAAGTTAAAAAAGTCAGTTCCTTCCTCCCAAAAGAAATTTAAATAATGGAGCAAGGGTTCAAATATGGGTTTAACTGATTCCAAAACCTCTGTTCTTCTTTCTTTGCATATTATTTAAAATTTCAAATCATGTACATCTTTTGCTGTGAAGGTATTTAACATAAGTTTAAAAGAAAAAAGTGTCAAGCGTTATTCTGATGATCTTTGAAATTATTTTTTTATAGAAGACATGGCAGTGTGGGTTATATAATGAACAGGTTTGTTCAAGATCATATCTCAACTGTTACAGATCCAGACATGGTAATAAATATATATTTGGAAGAGTATATGAAATTAGACTTAAAAATAGGAGGCTTTCAGGCTTTGTAATGACATAAATAGAATATGGATTATAGTTTATTTTAAAAGGAGTGCTACCCTAACATCAGCTCAGTCTCAGTGGGAAAAGGGCAAAGAAGTGAAGGCAGGTGGTGGATATACAGCACATATTATTTTGTAAATTTAGCACTATGATTTCACATGTATCATGCCCTTTATTACATGAGTCACAAAATTCTGAGCCTACTAAGGGCTTAATGTACATATACATAAATACCACATTTTATTTCCTAATGTTTGCTCAGAATTTTGTAACTCATTCTTTATTCCAGCATCTTTTCTCTCTTCAACATTTGCTTTACTTGACTTTTTGGGGGGGCTCCTAAATTTCCTACACATATTCCAGCATGATTTTGATGATGCTTGTTCTTTATTTGTTAAAGGTTTTAAATGAGAAATAAGCAAATGTTAGGTGGTCTTTCATGATATAATCATAAAAGTAAGTTATGCTCATTGTTCTATGAAGGGATGTCAGTTCTTTCTAACATAGACAAATTCAATTCTAAAACTAATAAGGAAGAATGTTGGTAGAAATCACTTGGTAAATTATGTCTTATCTTGACCACAAAACTATACAATCATGGTATATTATCTTCACTTTAAAGATGATAAACTGAAACTTGGAAAATGAATTAAGATTTTCATTTATGATTACACAACTAGTAACTTCTTAAATGAATAACTGCTGTGTCTTGGATTGAAGTTTTGAACTCTTTAAATCCAAATATATTTTCTACTAAACTTCTTATGAGAAGTTCTCTCTCTTAAAATGTAGCCGAGATTAGCAAAGGACATGCAGACCCAAAGACAATACTATATATACAGGAAGTCCATCTTTTTATAGCCACAATGTGTTTAGAGAGCCATATGTTAAACTAGTTCACTTTTATCACAGGATTAATGATATAATTTTGAGTTATATTTTAAGCCATACAACATGTTTTAATTTGTTAAGGCTTTTTATTTTGACATACTCATAGATTAACAAGAAATTATAAAGATAAGACAGAGAAGTTCCATATACCCTTCACTCAGTCCTTCCCAGTGGTTGTATCTTATATAATTAGAGCACACTGGCAGCAACTTGACATTGGTACATGGATGTTTATTTCCGTCATTTATCACATGCATAGACTCATGTAACCACTGCTGCCATCAAGATACAGAACTATTCATCCCCTAAGTGATCTCCCTTGTGCTTCCCCTTTAGAGTCATCCTCTGCATCAGTTCCTGCCCCTGGAAACCACTAATCTGATTTCATCTCTCTAGTTTTTGTCTTTTGATAATGTTATATAAATGAAATCATATCTTTTGTGACCTTTTGGTATTGGCTATTTTCACTTAGCATAATGTCATTGAGCTCCACCCAAGTTGTTGTGTGTACGAACCGTCTATTCTTTTTATTGCTGAGTTGTATTCCATAGTGCGGATGTACCACTGTTTGTTTAATGGTTCACCTCCTGAGGGACATTTTTGTTGTTTATAGTTGTTGGGCTATTACAAATAGAGCTGTTATGAACAGTTGTGGGCAGGATTTTGAATGGTCATAGGTTTTCATTTATTTGGAATAAATGCTGAAGATTGTAATATTGGTAAGATTGCATATGGTAAGTAGATATATATGTATGTGTATATATATATATGTGTGTTTACTAATATATGTGTGCATTATATACATATATATTTACATATATATGTATATACATGCACATACTTTCTTTTAAAGAAACTGACAAAGTATTTCCAGAGAGACTACCGTTTTATATTCCCACATGCAATGTATGAGAGATTCAGTATTTCGGCATTCTCACCAGCTCTTAGTTTTGTCATTGTTTTTTATTTTGTATGTTCTAATAGGTATGTAGTGATAGTACCTCATGGCCTTAATTCTAATTTCATAACAGCTAGTGGTGTTGAGCATCTTTGCATGTGCTTCTTTGCCATCTGTGTATCCTCTTCGGTGAAGTACCTCTTCATGTGTTGCACATTTTCTAATTGGACCTCAGGTTTTTTTAAACTCTTGACTTTGAGAATTCTTCATATATAATAGGTATGAGTTCTTTGTTACATATGTAGCTTGAAAATATGATTTTCTAAGAATATTTCATCCTCTTATCATGGTTTTTCACAGAGCAAAACTTCTTAATTTTGGTGAAGTCCGAATGATTGTTGTTCTTTTATGAATTTGCTTTTAGTATTATTTCTAAGAACTCTTCCCCAAGTCCTCTGTCTCAAACATTTTCTCCTGTTACATTCTAAAAAAAATTCGTTTTATATTTTACATTTGGAATATTATTCAGTCTTAAAAAAAGAAGGAAATCCTGCTGTTTGTGAGACTATGGATGACTCTTGAAGGCATTGTGCTAAGTGAAAAAAGCCAGACACAGAAAGACAAATGCTACATGATCTGATTTATATATGGAATCCAAAATAGTCACATTCTTAGAAGCAGTGAGTGCAATAGTGGTTGCCAGGGATGGACACCGGGGGGTTAATGGGGAGCCGTTGTTCAGAGGGCACAAAGTTTCAGTTACACAAGATAAATTGGTTCTGGAGATCTAATACACATCATGGTGACTACAGTCTGTACAGTGCAGTTGAAATTTGCTTGAGAGGGTAGACCTTAAATGTTCTCACCACTCCCAAAGGAAAAAAATGGTATCTATGTAAGACAATGATTATGTTAAGTAGCTTGATTGTGGTGATTCTTCCACAGTGTATACATAATGTTAAAACACTAAGTTGTATATATTATATGTATATAATTCCTATGTTCATAACTCAGTAAAGCTGAAAAATCAGTTTAAGTTAGGTACATCTATATTTATTTAAAATAGAAAATTTTGTATCAAGTTACAGCTTTTTGAGCCACTCACAAGGAAGAGAGTAAAATGTGCACAACTACATGCAGCTAGATCTTCAACAAGAATGCAAAGCTCCTCGTAACGCAGGGCTACATGTGCTCTACCATGGAATCTTTCTTAAAGTTTTCTAGATGGCATGGCCAAACAGTATACATCAACCGTAATTATGAACTATTGCTGTATACATAGGCATCAATATAATCTATACTGTCATCACCCAACTGATTACCAAAATAAGTCTCAGTGACGCATTACCAATTGTTACATGTCTCAACCTGGTTAACCCTCAGCTCATAAATTCAAGTGTCAGAAATTTAATTCCTCGTTTTCCATCCTTTATCATTTATTCCTTATTTTATGCTTATCACTAACCTATACTCACTCTCAATCATTCGAATGTAAACTTCACAGTTATCATCAATGGTACCTCACACAAAGATTATATATTGTCAGATTATATATCTCATTTTAGATATCCCTCACATTTATCTATAGATCCCAAGTCTGCCAGCATTACCCTAGTCCATGCCCTCGCTTAGGGGGACTGACACGTCAGTTTAACTGACTGCATTGACTCCAGATTCTTCACTCTCCAATCCACCTTGTGTATCTTACAAGAGTCTTACTGAAAACAGCTATGATCTCTGTATTTTCTATCTTAAGACCTTATGTGTTCCTCTGTTATTTACTAAATCACATGTAAATCTTTTAAAATGACTTTCAACATCTACCGTAGTTTGGTTCACACCTGATTTTCTAGATTTTCCTTCCAAAATGTATTGTCTTAAAGTAGATTGTACTCAAGAAAACTATTTCTGTTCACACTTAACTTTAATTTATCCATTCTGTACTTTTGTCAGTATTTTAAACCTACTATAGAATTGCTTTAACCTATCATTAATTTTCTAAATTCTTCTCCTAATCAAAGTTTGGCTTTCTGATCTCCAATCCCCAGAGATGGAAGTGAATTCTGGTTTCTCTGTGAAGTTCCATAGCATATGTACAGGATGCTTTATCACTTTCTAACTTGTGTATTTCTAGTATATGACTAGGTATTCTCTCTTCTTTTATATTTCTTATCCATGAGGATGTCAGCTTTTTATTCAGCTTTGAATTCCTTTTCAATACTTAGCATATTACTTCATAAATAACAACAAAACTGGTATAATATTAATAACATTAGATATAAAAATAGAATTCAATAGAGTAGAATTAAAAATAACTTTTTCTTCCTTCAGCAGCTAGAGAGCTATTCATGGCAACTTGGCTTTAAATTGTGGTGAATGTTTCTGCAAGAAGGCATTTATCATTGAGTTAGAATACCGCTGTTTAAATAAGCTCCTATACCTAATCCTGTTTGTAAGGTAGGAAAGGCAAAGAATGTCTGTTCTGTATATGTAGATTTTTGGAGTTTGGGGCATGATTCAATATTGTATTATTTCTTGTCTATGCTGACCTCCTTTCCTCATTTGTATTATCGCTTCAGGCAGCAAGATTATAGCACAAAGATTTGGCTGCAGTTTTACATTAATTGCATGACACACCTCATTTGAGAAACAGTCCTCTCCTTTATAGTCTATGAAATTGCCTTTATGCTTTAATTCCTCAGTTACAGGTATTTCCTTAAGTCAGAGTAAGAGTGGTCTTGCAGTCTGTTCTTGTGTTGCTGCAGTTTGCATAGCTGCCCTTTTTCTCTTAATGATAAGCAGATAAACTAAAAGACTCTCCCACATGTCACTCTTTTCTGAAGTAGGCATTACAGAATCAGAAATAGTCAAAAGGTTACCTTGGTAAGTAGGAGACCTGGTTGATCTTAGAGTGATGGCCTTGAGAAGAAAAAAATAAAACTGGAATAATGTACATCTTATGCTCATTAAGAAGCTAACATATAATCCAAAGGAAAAAAGAAAATAGATGATTAGATTTTATGCTCACACTAGTGGGATCAGTCCTGTATAACATCTTAGGTGCCCGATATCTACTTTTTTTTTCACTGAATTTAGTGAGATATTAAACCAGTAAATGTACATGTAAAATTTGTTGATATTAAATTTGTAATTTTTTAAATTAAATAACTCACCTGTGCCTCTCTGAGATGTACTGCTCTGATCTATCATTTAAAAGGAAGAAAATTGGTTCATGGAATTTTTAAAAATTGATTTATAGGAAATCGTTCTAAATCATGCAACACTTTACAAATAAATTTAATCATATTTATAATGTGAAAATATGAGACCCTGTTAATATTAACCTTTAACCTTTGCATAGCCTTAACCTTTATCTTGAGCAGAATAGCTAGTGTCTGCAAATTACTTCATTATTTTTTAATCAATCCTCTCTTAAAGTTTGCTCGTGACAGGTGAGTGATGCCACTATTGGATATAATACTGTAATGGACGGTCTTGTGTGCACGTATTTTGCACATATGTGGTAATAGCAGTGTAAATTCTAGAATTAAGATTTCTAGGTCAAATTCTATGTACAATTCAAATTTTGATACTTATTGACAAACTGCCCATTAGGAACTTTGCATCTATTTGCAGGTACACAAAGAGCATTTCCCCAAACTTTTTCAACAATGAGTTTTTATTATTTAAAGAAAAACTTTGTAAATATATTTCATTTAGAAAAAAATATAGAGACAAATTATTAATGGAATTTACTAAGAACTTACATTACCAATAATAAAACTAATATCAGGTAAATGAGAACCATCTGTTTTTAACTTTTATCTTCATTTTATACTTTGAATCCTATAAATTGAGTTATTACATAATATGAAATTAATGTTCATTTCAATTGTCTACATCATTTTGTATGCTTTTTTTAACTCTTTAATCAAAAAATTTTTTTAATTTGAAAAAGAACCCCTAATTTTCCCTTAAATTCCACATTCTTAGTTTTTCAGGGTGTATGCTTTCATTTTTAAAAAGACAGAATACTGTATTTTGTTTTGCATATGGGATATAGGCACATTGTCAATTACTTGGATTTTACTCATCAAAGACAGCTTTCTTAGTTTTCCCCTGATTAGGCAATGTGACTTAAAAGTAATAAGCATCTCATGAGGAATTGTAAATACTCTAATGCTGCAAATAATGAAGTCAGAGTCTCAATATTTTTCCGTGACAATTTTGCTTATGTTTTGAGGATATAACTAATTTTCTTTATTTACCAAATGCTTAGTTAATTATTTACTAGGACTTTGCTTTCTAGAGAGCAAATCCTTTTAAGATGCTTTTGCTTTCCCTTTAAAAATATAATATTCCTTATTTCATACATTTTGGGGATTCAGCCTTATTATTTATTTTTTCATTTCCCCTTTCCAACATTTATATGGCCTGTGAATTGTATAATCATCTGTTGCTAAAGTGTTGTGGTCTCATTACTTCTAACCTTTTTGCAAGGCTGCTGTCATTTTCTCTGGTTCTGCTCATTTAATATTGAACTTAGTTTTTTTTTACATGTTGTCCTTTACCACTTGATAACGCCCATCCACCTTCTTATCAAGGCTTCATGCTATTTGTCTGACTCTTAAAAGCTTTTTAGGCCAGTTAATTTTTAAAAGTTTAACCATATCCTTATGATTTGATGCACATTGAAAAGGTTTGTGTGTTTCCAGCGATTCTCTTATTATTTTTGAAGGAAATGACTAACTTTTCTGGAGAGAGTCATTGTCAAAAGTGTTTTATCAGAAGGCAGAGCAAATTTTGGTTCTTCTACCATTCTTGACAATATTCTAAAACAGAACCAAGGGGGACTAGAGTTTTGTGTCTTCTGCAACTTTCTGGAGAGCTATTTTGACTTTCACTCAGTCATTCTGGAATTATCCAGATATGTTTGTCAATTTAATGGCATCATTCACCTGTTATGAGCAAGGACCTGACACAATTAATGCCCTCTTGACTTAATTGGACAGGCATATCTGGATGCTGCTTTTAATGAAAAAGCAGTTTCTGTGCATATTATAAACAGACTAAATTAAGTGTTAATTTCAATAAGACTGAACATTGTGTATGCCTTGCTTTCTAAAACTGAGAAAATTGTTTCTCATTTTGTCTATGGGATATAGTTCATGTTGCTAATTCCTTGGATTTTACTCATCAAAGTAAAGGTAAACTTCTTGGTTGAATTTATTGGATTAGACACTATGACCTTAAAATATAAGCACACACATATATTTAGTGCTTATAAAATTATTATTTTTATACCTTCAAAATTAATAACCATATCTTTGGAGATAAAAATTGTTATCTGTATTTTTTAGGTGTGGACACTGATAAACTTAGGTCATGAAAGTAGCATTTATAGAGTCAAAAGTTGGAATCCAAGTTTGTTTAGACATTTCTGGAGAATCTAATATGGCCTCTTCATTTACACAGCCAGTTAAATAATCCTGGGTACAACACCATGTTTATCTCATAGCTATGTTAATGTATTTTGAAATAACTTTCCATCATGTCATATAACATAAAAAGGAGTATCATTATTTTAAAATCATGCTAACATTTTTCTAAATCCAGTCCTACAAAGCCTGACTAGATTTGCCAGGCCATGTAGACAATTAGTTTTTCCATATTCACTATATTTAAATTGTAATAGTTATAGGATACATACCTTTTTAGTGTAAATTATTATTAGTTATAGAATAACTATATATATATTTAAGCCAGTCTGTTTATTGTTGGAAATCTTTAACTGTAGAAAAACTATATTTTACCTCTATAATAATTACATTATACTCTTCCATATACCACATTACTTCTTTTCCATGAAATAAGCTAAAAATGTCTGTATTCTTCCTGCAGGCAATTTAAAATTAAAATAGTAAGATACTCATTCTAGAACACCCTCATTCTCAGAGATAGTACAAGTTACAGACAGAGAGAAGAGGCAAAAAGTATGACTGTCATGACAACATTTTTATTTTTTTTAAGAGCAGTTTTAGATTCACAGCAAAATTGAGAGGAAAAAAACAAAGAATTCCCCATATATCCTTTGCCCACACATGCCTCGCTTCTCCCGTTGTCACCATTCCCCGTCAGAATGGTGCATTTGTTGCAAAGGATAATTGATAAATCTCCATCAACACATCATAATTACCCAAAGTCCTTAATTTACCTTGGTGCTCACTCTGGTACTCTATATTCTATGTGTTTGGACAAATACATAATTACATATTTCCATCATTAATGTATCATACAGAGTATTTTCCTGTTCTAAAAGTTTTCTCTGCTCTGCCTATTCATCATTCCCCTCCCTCAAACCCCTGGCAACCACTGAACTTTTTACTATGTCCATAGGTTTTTTTTTTTACTGTTTTTTTTTCCAGAATGTTATATATTTCAGAATGCTATATATTTGGAATGATACAGTAGATAGTGTTTTCAAACTGGCTTCTTTCATTTAGTAATTTCCATTTAAGAACTTGTCTTTTGATAACTTGATAGCGCATTCCTTTTTAGTGCTGAAACAAACAACCATTGTTTGACTAGATCACAGTGTTTATCTAGTTACCTACTGAAGGGCACTGTGGGGGTGTCCAGGGTTTGGCAGGTATGAAGAAAACTGGTAAAACACCTGTGTGTAAGCTTTGGTGTGTACCTAGGTTTCCAAATCTCTTGGATAAATACCATGGAGACCAATTGTTGGAATATATGGTAAGAATAGGTTCAGTTTTGTGAGAAGCCACCAAAGTAAGCATACCATTTTGCATTCCTACTAGCAATGAATGAGAGTTACTGCTGTTCCATATTCTTGTCAAAATTTGGTATTGTCGTATGCTAGATTTTGGGCATTATAATAGATGTGTAGGTGTGTCTCATTGTTTTAATGTGTACTTCCTTGATGACCTATAATGTGGAACATCTTTCCACGTGTGTATTTTCCATCTGTACATCTTCTTTTTGTGAGGTGTCTGTTCAGACCTCTTGCCTGTTTTTTGGCAGGTTGTTTGTTTTCTTATTAATGATTTTTAAGTGTTCTTTGTGTATTTTAGGTAACAGTCTTTTACCAGATGTGGTTTTTTGCAAATATTTTCTACTACTTTGTAACTTGTCATTTCATTCTCTTGGGAACTGGTTTATCATACCTTAAGTCTCACTTTCTTGCCCTTAAAACATCAGTTTCTAGATGACAACCTTGTGATTAAGACATTTGCTGGTATGGGACTTTGTAGGATCACCTTTGTTGAGATTCAGTGTAACTTATTTTTCAATATTAAAGTTAGAAGACATAAGTAGTGTTTAATAACTATGGTTGGAACCAATATAATTATAATTATTTTGTATGTGGAGATTTTTAGAAAAGATTATATATATATATATATATGTCCCTCTGTGAATACTTTTGGTATTTTATGTGCAGATTTCCAAGTGCAATGTAATCATTATTTCCATTTTCCCAATGTGAAATTCACATTGAGGTGAAATACTATTCCAAAGGGAATAGCAAATCATGTTTTTGACTTTTAGTACAATTTCACAACCACTGCAACATGAAATCTCTGTTAAGTGCAACTTCTTAATGCCTTATCCTTTTGCGAAGTAGGTATCTTTCACAGAGAAACCTAAACATGGGGAACATTACAGCCCAATGCAGACCAATAATCAAACAGAAGTGAAAACTCTCCTAGTGAGAAAATTATTTAAATATAACAATTGTAGAATTATTCTTGTGCCATTTGTCATTATCTTAGGGCTTTACCAACTTGATTTTAACCAAAATTAACTATATTTAACCAAAGTGTAAGTATATACATATATTTATTTATTGAATTCTTCAGTCATAAGACTCATTGGTCTTTTAACAGGAAAGAAAAACTATGCTGATTTTTTGACATTATGACTGTAGAGAAATATGCATGTGCCTGTGGATGTAGTTAATAACTAATACATGTGTATAATTTCTATTTGTATTCAGCTACATTTTTGTTTTTCTTTATCAGTTGTGGTGTTTCTTAGGGATGAAGAGTAAAACATGATGTAAATATTTATATGAGACAAAATTAGCTTTTAAAAATAATTTTTTCCCTATAAACTACTTTTTTTGGCATAAATTCCTTAACAAAGGGCTATGATTCTAATAAATAACTCAGTTAATCATATCTGGGCTGTGTATTTTTATGGCATGGCACTTGACCTTTTTTCCCTCCTGGATATGCATTGTTTGGATTAGCTCTATAAGTATTTGGGTAATCTTCAATAAATTCATTCATGTCATCTTAAGGCTGATGATTTTTGAATTTTCAATTTTCATTGGCAGCTCAGACCCTTCTGAATTTCTTGCCCCTTCCTCTCTACTTAAAATTTCCACAATTTCATTTTGACTTTTATGTAAATGACTCCTCCTCCTCTTTTTCAGTCAAATTTTTGTCATCTACTTAGTGAGCTGAGAAAAAAAATGAGTCATCTTTGATTCTTTCTTGTCTCCCACCACGTCCAATATAATGTCCTAATATCTCTTGCTTCTTCATTTCGCTTTCTCGTTGCTTTCACTTGTCAATATAGCTTTTGCCTGACATTTCTACAACAGCCCCTTAACCATTCACCTGGTATTCTCTCTTGACTTCCTAAAGGCCACACTCCATAGCGCAACAAGATTCACCTTTTCTGAAAAGCAAATCTGAGACTGTGTCATTGTTTGACCAGATGTCATGCAAATGAATGCAGTGTCCTTCACAACCAGCCTTTATGCAAAGGGAGAAAGTGGCAGCTGTCTCTATGAGGTAAAATGAGGAGTGATGGAAATTTTTTCATCTCAAACGTCTCTCTTTACAGCATCATCGTATCTGAAATCTCCAACTTCCTCATTCCTTGCGTTAATAATTGGTTCTCATTTTAAAATGCAACGCTGTGGGGAGCCGTTGGCCAATTTAGGATTATGCGCCGAGATATCAGCAGTTTGATCTTTGCAGTTAGACGTTTTTTCTGTGTTCCTGTTTCCCAATGCAAACTGTTTTGCCAAGATGGCACTCACCGGATGAGCGTGGGGCGGCGCCTGAGCCTGCTTTCAAAATGAAACAAGTTTGCGACTTGTGTTCCGGTTGCATTGTGTGCCTTCCTGCGTGGAGAGCTTGTGACTGCTTGACCTTTATGCTGATTGGCCCATGAATGTTATATATACTCTGCTGCTTCCGGAAATAAACAAGACTTGATCAGGAATTTGTCTTGTCTCCGTTCTTCGCGTCTCTTTGTTTCCTGCCAAATTCCCCCTCCCCCTCTCCAGTCCACGTTGCTGTCCCGCGGGTTGGGACACAACACTTGTTTTTTAAATAAACTGCATATTTTGGACTAGTTTTAGCTTTACAGAGAAGTTGCAAATACAAAACAGAGACTCCCTCATCTATTCATCCTCCCCTCAACATATTCATTATTGTAGTATGTTTGTTAAAACTAAGAAATCAACACTGGTGTTATTACTACTAACTAAACTCCAAAATTTACTCAAATTTCATCTGGTTTCCCACTGACTTCCTTTCTCAGTTCCAGGATCCAATCCACAATGCCACAGTGCGTTTAGACAACACTTAGGTTGACAGAAAAAATTAATTGCAATTATTGAAAACTTATTTTAAGACCACTTATTCGATTAACTCGTCAATCACTCTATATGCTTTAGAAATGGAGGGAGAGTAGGAATAGCAGAGTGAACAAGTTCGTAAAATTCAGAGAGCGCGCTGGGGTGTTGGAGTGGTGTGCTCTAACGTGGGTTCCCAGGCGGGAGGGGGCGGCATCGCTGGGAGACCCTGAGAAGTGAGGGGACAGCCTGAGGGTGCAATTTAGAAGATGCAAAATGGAGAGGAAATGAATAAAGCAGCAAAATGAATCATTACAAACATTGCAATTACAAGTTTGTTTGAGAATAATATTTATTGATTACATAGATAATAAATCATTATGTGTCCAAATCCAGAGTGGAAAAATATTTTGGGGAAAAAATTAAAAGCATATGTTATTAGTAACTAGAATTGCGTATTTACAGATTTCTTCTTAAGAGATCTGGTTTGGGGATGGAAACAATATTCTCCTGTTTGGAGTAAGTAGTTTGATAACAGTCTTGCCATGATAGGGTTTTCGTCAGATGACAGAAAATTTATGATTGACCTTACGCATTTGAATGTCACGTTTCTATGTTCAAATGATCTTCTCAGGTTCCAAAGGGGACAAATATAAATACTTTCTGGGCAACTCATCTACGTAGGGACATGAGGGGAATGTCCGGTGTCTGTCAGCTTCCCTGGGAGCATCAGCTGTGGTCCTCTGCAGGGGCTCAGATATTGGATTAGTTGCCTCGATTTTAATTTCCTGGGAACATACTGTGTGGTTACAAGAACATTAAAAGAAAAATCTGCATTAAATTCCTTTTTAAAAATGAGACATTACAAAAGACGTACTTGCTAAAATCTGTACATGTGTGGGAGGGGTTGGTGGGCATGAGTTTGTGTTTTGGGTGTTTTTGTTTGGAGTCAAATTTTCCCTTCTAAGGTAGTAAAATTGTGCTACTAAAAATGAAGGATTTGTTCAAGTATTGAAAATGAAAAAAACCCTTATACTCAAAAAGCATATTACCTTCAGATCAAGGCTCATCTTGCTATTACATCATTGTGTGTAGGTAGGTTAATGAGACAAGAGTTTGAGTCATACCAGCTGTACAGCCACACAGTAGATCTTTTATCATCATGTTTATATTATATGAATATACAAATAATCATAGAAAAGTAGTAAAAGGCATAAAAATAAAATCAATAAGAATTTTCTGCTTTTTATGAAGTGCCAATAACTTTCTCAGTTAGTTAAAATTTTAGTGTTTAGTACCAAATTTAGAATTAGAAAACAGCAAAGATCAGGATGATTTGTTTATTAGAGTTGGATTTCATCCATATGCTTAGGGATTAGAAAAGCCTCAAGTCATAAAATTTCCAAGTTCTAATGACAACTCAAGCCTAATGTCAGATCATTATAAGTTTATTAGGCACTTGTCATAACAACACTAATTATAAATTAGATCATTTTATATTCTTCAGCATAGGAAGAATAATTAAATTGGTGGTTTTGTTAATTGATGGATAGTTTAAAAGAACTTATTTCTTTTGGAAAATCAAGGTGTATTCTTTATTCTTCTAAATAAGTGCTTAGTGAGAAAATGGGTTTAATAGAAATTTAAATCTAACAGAATAAAATAATTTTGTTATGAATATTGACTTGATTTTGTTAATAAGCTTTAATATACTTACTTTAAAGATGTGAAGCCTTAGCTTAGAATTTAAATATTAGAATTTTTCTTCATTATATGAGGCTCCAATTTTAAAAGAGATATTAATAGAATTAAAGACAGTCATGATAATATTACTGGTTGTATAGTCTATTCTTTTAAAATATGCTAATTGTAGGCTTTATAAGTGACGTGGAGATGAAAATCTCTGTAAATCCTTTAGTATTGTAATTAGCCTTATGATTTTTTTCTTGCAGATTGAAAAGCATACAAATGATTAATTTAAAACCAGCCAAGCTGAAAGACAACTTTTCAATATTTTTAGTCAATTAGCTAATTTTAAATTTTGTTTCTTCTCATGCTATTTCCTAGTCTGTTTTTTTCTAAAGCTGCTAATGTAACAGTAGGAAATTAAATTAACAATATAGTAAATCATAAATATCATGCTCTGATGAAGTTTTTGGACCACCCTTTGTAGCCCTGTTTTAAACTGTTTTTCTTATCGGAAAAGCCTGTAGAACGTATGACAGCACACTGTCACACACACGTATTCTTGCCTTTCTATTTTTTACCATCTGAGTTAAAGAGTTAGCATTTACTGAATTTCTACTGTATATTGTCCTTAGATTCTCAACCTCCCATGCAACCATTTTAATATGGAACACTGCATATATTCCTGCAAGATGTGTATTGCTATTCTACATGAATATATTTTAATTGAAATTAATAAATGATGGTTTGTTACATATGTCATTGTGCTTCTGATGTCTTTCAACCAGCACCGTGTTTTTTAAAAAGCTGTTCCCACGGTGTTATGTTTCTGTTGCTTCTAATTGCTGGAGTGCACTTCATTGTACTCGTCCATCCCGTCTTCCCTAGACTCAAATGCTTCCCCCTCGGCCGCTGCAGGGAGCGCTCACGTGAGCATCCTCCTACAGCTCCCCTTTATCGCCACTTTTAGATGAGGAAACTGAGGCACGGGGAGTTGGGTAATCTTACCAGTATCACACAGCTGCGATTAGAGCTGTCAGATTCCACTAGTAGGCTTGGCTCTTACAGGGCACTGCCCTGGTTCCGTAGCCATGCGAGCAGCATAGTGTTCTTGGACAGTGTATTATTCTAAATGGCCATCTCCAGAAGGACTACATGAGGCTCACCTTTGACGTTAGTTCATAGCTCAAGGGGAATAATTCAGTGACTGATAACATGAATCTGATCTCTATTAACATTATAATAAGGCACATAGGGTATGATGAAGAGCCAAAAATATTATTTTATATAGGGCTAGTCAAAATTGAAGTGGAAAAGGAACCCCCAGTTATTAGATGTCTACTGTGTGGCAGGCATTGTGGCATAAATATTATGTTCAATGGTTGACTTTATCCACTAAAGTGACCTCTGTAGTAGCTAACGACTCCTTTCTAACAAATCAGAAAAGTAGCTTGAATTCTTGTAACTGGTGATGGCAGAGTTAGCTCGATATTGGTCAGCTCCCAAAGCTTACATTTTTCTTACTCAACCACAGTATCTCATTTTTTAAATCCATTATTAAAAATAAAGAAAAAGGTTGAGGCAATTTTGCTTTATTAATCGGATGTTTATCTCATTTTAGCAAATTGTATGCATAGCCAGTATTAGCAAAGTTCATGTGAAATGCTTTCCAAATACCAAATTCCACATGTTTGCCTTGGTTTAAATTTCTAAATAACCTATAGGAGGACACAAAAATAGAAAATACATGTTTTATATATGAAACTAAGATTTATTTGAAACTAAATTGATTTTAAAATGTTTGAAATGGGTTCTCATGTTAAAAAGCTTGCTGTACTCTTATGGTGGTTTGAATCCTGCCCTCTTCTTTGTTTATTGGTGGACAATGGACATCATGACTATGTTAAAACATTATTGCTCACTTCCGCTTACCTCTAAGTGAAAATGCCTACCTGTCTTTATGGTGATTATGACTGGGAATTAGCAGGGTCTGTATTAGTTCTTGGAACAAACATTATTGAAATTCTTTTTCCAAAAACACTGTTGAATAAAAAATGTCTTATTCTGTCAGTAGATAGCTTTTCTTCCTAAGCTTAAGCAATGACAAGCATGATGGTAAATCAATATCAGTTTAGTTACTAGAATGTCTCCTGAATGATAAAACCCATCAATAAAGAAAGGACTACCTTAGCCAAAATCAGGGAAGTAAGTTATATTTTAGCACAGGAATGTCTCTTCCTTTAGAAATACCTTTCTCCCCTCATTTTTGCTAGATCAGTCTTGGAAGTAGACGATGGGCCAGAACAAAGAGTTGAATTCAGCAGAAAAGTTCTGACAGATTTTACTGTTCTGGGAAGGTCAGAGGCTCGTCCGAGGGTGGGGAAAGTTAGGGACAGGCTAGCAGGGTGAGATCCTGTGATGTCCCTCAAATCAAACCACTTAGGAGGCTATTTTTCTCCTTCTTCCCAAAATGTTCATTTGGATCAGAGGTAATTAGTAGAAGTAATTAATAATGTTACTTTGAGAATGCAGTGGCTGCTTGATTTATTTTCAAATCAAATCAGAAATTGTCATGTCCCCTTAACAAACCCAAAGGCATACTTGACATTTTTAAGTTTAATGACTATGTTTTAAGATAATGCAATATTTTGACAGTTTCTAAAATAGCAAGGCATTGATTTCCCTAAAGGCAGATATATGATGAAAGTATTAATATTTATTGTTATTTTATAATGTGATAAATATTAGAAACAAAGGAAAAGAACTGTCAGCATTTGATATCATGGATTTCAGAGACTGGTACAAACCACTGATATATAATTGTATCCCTATATGTACTAGTATAAGATGCTTATATACCTATATGTTCAAATGCAGTGACACCACTTCTTGAGTTGGAATGTGCATACTGACTACCATTATCTTACTGAATTGCAAATTAAAAATATAAAAACTATTTGAAAGATTTTTATTTAGGATGGCATGAGGATGCATTTTTCAAAATGATTTTTAAAATAAATAGTTGGAGAATAGTGAAAGTGCTCATTGAAATATATCTTTAAAGGTTTAAACATTGTAAAAGTAGTATTTTTATCCTTTTAAGTTCTGCCTGTTATTTGAACTATGCATGTAGAAATAGAAAAGAATAATTTTATATTTAATATGTTTATGTATGCGATATGCAACATCTTACATTTCCTTTATTTATATAATTCATTACTTTAGAGCCTGGTAAATATCCAACTGTGTGCCCTTGAGTAAAGTCTTATTAATACTTGTTCTAGTTGCTTTTCTGAGAAGATACAGAAAAAGGATGAGATAGTTTTTTACATTCCTTCTAGCTCTCAAATTCTGTGCGTCCTAAGACCCCATGTCTTGCCTTTTTTTTTCCTTCCCTATGGAGTCATATATTTTGTTCATCTTATTTTTTTACAAATTTGAATCAAAGACTACTTGCCGAGTGTCAGATCACTGACAGTCTGTGACAATGTATTATTTTGTGCAAATGTTACCAAATGAATAGCTAGTAAAAGTTTTTTTCTTAGTGATTCTAAACTTGCTGAGCTTGATGAGTAGGATTTAATATTTGTCATTTAAATCTTTAAATGTCATCATTTTAATCTTTAGCAAGTTCATTTATATAATAAACTTTAATCTCTTCATACTCACACAAATGAAATGCCGGGGAAGTCGCTGTCTTCCGTGCTCTCCTGACTCCTGTTGGCAGGATGGAGGGTAGAATCTGTGCTTCTTTTAGAAGATTCTTTTTTCCACGAGGAAACTTTTCTATAATGACTTGTTCTCTATCATTTATATTTTTTCTACAGAATCCTCATATAACTACATTATTTTTTAGGTCATGTTTAATATCTAAACACCACTGAATCCATTCCATATTCAAGATATTTAGGTTGGTTTAATTTGAAATCTTCGGGTGGTGTCTTTCCAAGTGCACAATAAGTCAAGTTCAACAATAGCCTTCACTACCTGAGCCTCTTTTTTTAATGACCCCGTGTGTGTCGAGGACTGAAATCTCCGCATTGTGAAGTCACTTACCTTGTGATATGGAAATTATTTTTTCAGTCAAAAATATGTAAATCATTACTTTGCGATTGTACTCTGAGGAAAGGGCTTAGTTTAAGAGAAAAAAACAAGCTTTTTTTCCTCTGAAAGCAGGATTTGCATGACTTTCATAGGTTATAAATATTTGCATTGGAAAAATTTATTTTTAATTTACATGTACATGGCTTACAGTCTTTACTGTCAATGATTGAAAACTTATCTGAAGATCATTTAAAGTGCTTAAAAAGCTACATTCTATTTTTATGATTTCAGTTAATCAGGAAATGTTTTTTAATGCATAAACACCATCTCTATCAAGTCAAATAGACTTGAAGGGGAATTGTAACACTATAGTATTTTTTTTTGCAGGGGGTGAATGAGCCTTAAGTTGGGAGGTGGATTTGAAGTGAGGAAAGAGGAATAAAGAACCATTTCATCTTCCCACATCATTTGAATCTTTCTTGTATCTATAAAATGTCAGTTGCTGCAGTGAGACCATTTTAATGCCCATCTTATACAAGAGTTTACAGGAACTAATGATTAATCTATGGAATATAGTTTATTTTCTGCACCATAACAATGACATGTCAAAAACCTGAACAGATTAGCTTGTCACATTTTTACTCTTCAACTTTCTGGATTTTAGTTCAAATAATTAACTCTTTCCTTTCTCACATACCCTCAAATGAAGTAATAATTACATTGCTTGGGGAAATATACTCATATTCCTTTATTTGGTAGTTTACTTTTCTTTTTACTTTACTCAGTTAATCATATCTTATGTGTGTAGTATTTGAAATGTGATACACTTAGAAAATACTGAGCACAGTTGTTAGCTTTCCCAATAATCCTTAAAACTAGATTATTTTTGCTTTCATCTCAGTGTCTTTTTATTTAACACGGTTCTTTGTCCCTAAGATTTTACATAATGTGACTGAAGAGAAATAAGCTTCATGAGAAGAAACCCGTTCACATAGAAGGGTGTTAAGTCCTCAGAATTAAGAAGTCAATGGGAAAAGCAGATGCTATGCAATGAAGTAAGCCATTTGTAACAGACTAGCTTTAACTAACATAATGAGGCCTTTTCACTAAGAAAAACAAAACAAAACGGGAGACCTATAGCTCAGGACATAAAAACAGGAAACATATCCTTTATAGTGGATCTCTTTCCTCTTTTCTCTATTGGTTTTATTTAATTTTAAAATACATATTGAGGTAATTATTTTAAATCTAGTTAAAGATAATGGTTTAAGCCTGAAAAGAAGTACTGACAATTGTGTCTAGATTTTAGACTAATTTTCTGAATCAGTTTGATCCCAGAACTTAGCCCCAAAATACAATGTTTTATAGATAGTGGTGAATTCTGAAGAAAATAAATATTGCTTTTTTTTTCTTTCAACTTTCAAGAGACAGTGTAGCGTGATCAATAGTGATGTATTTTGGCTACATCAGTCCAAGTCCACATGCAACTACTTACTATGCATACCCTTGGGCAAGTTATTTAACCTTTGAAACCCTTAATTTTTCTATCTCTAATGTATAGAGAATAGGATTGAGCTCTTATGCTTACAGTAAATATTGAATTAGGCAATCTACCTGAGCATTTATCAAACTGACTGATTCATGGTAAACATTACCAAATGGAGCAATTACTACCAAGGGCTCAGTCTTTTAAAACTTGACTTCGGTTTGAATATAAAAATCAAATAATACAGAATATTATTTTTCATCATCTGTAGAAAAACAAAATAAATTGAAAAGGGACATGGTTATAATTTAGGGCAAAGATAAATGGTGTGGTTTTAGAAAAAACCAAGTACGACATGTTATCAAGTCAGGTCCTTTCGCTTTCATGAGGGAGAAGAAAGAAGGAGGGAGACGTTCGTACCTAGTGCCTAGCAGGTAGGCTGTAGAAAAGTTGTGAAATAGAGACGGTGAATCCTGAGAACAAGGTCAGAAAAGAAAGTCATTTGAGTGACAGAATTATGCTTATTTTCTACAAATGCGGGATTCTGAAAATGTGATTTACAGAGTTCATAGGAAAGGCACTCAAGGAAGGAAGAACTAAAGATACGGATTGAGGTCTCAACCGAGGCATAGTTAGGCAGGACGATGGGTGTTGTGAGAGAAATTTTAAGGATGAATGTGGTAATATATATGAAACACTCTCTGTTCCCTGGAAGAAAGGTTCTATAAAAACATAACATATTGCTGATTCTTAGAATGAATGGTGAAGGTTGAAAGATTTTCACACACAGGGAAAGGGCACATTCACAATTCAGTGAGAAGCAAAGGATATTGAAAACAAAAGGTCAGAATCAACAAAAGAAGAACATTTTAAAGCTGCTTGTAAGAACACACACACACATGCACACACAAAATGTAGCTTTAAACAGAACTATCTTCATTTAAAGTTCTGATATATATAAATATATCAATAGATATATCAATAGACTAGTATAACAATAGATCATATTTTTAAAGGATTTTTATTTCCAAGATAACTGTACTTAGAATTGAATAAATTAAGTGCATGAAGTTCAAATGAATGCAATGATCAGAAAGAGCAAAGTGTGAACTTGGGATAAATGTCGAAGGCCACAATATCCTAAAAGAAAAAGTGCAATAGAGACCCTAAATAAGTAGGTATTAGAATAAAAATTGTTTATCCAAAACTTCAGGAAAATGTTTTGAAGGATGGAATTGTTTTTTAGAACTTTCCCAAAACGTTCTGCAAATTGTGGATAGAGAGAGAATGCTTATGAGAGGATTTATGGCCCCATTTAGATATACAAAATGAGTTGGAGGACAGACAAGGAAACTAAGAGTGTGCCACCCACAGTGTCTCATGTGGAGCTGCTGATTGCATATCCGGCTCTCATAATTGGTGCAGAGGTGGCTGTCAGGTAACTGGGCCAACAGAATGCCTTTGAAACAAATCAAGTGTCCAAATTACAAATACTAGTGAATTGATCTGTGTTACCATGGAATGTCTACACTCCCTTCATAATCTAAACCTGGATATAATTTTGGGGCTCTGACTAGTTAGGCAACCATATTATGTTTTTACTCAAAAGTATTATTAATTGTAATTTTTATAGTTAAGCGGAACTGGGGTTCTATTAATAAAATTGTATGACTTGAAGGGCTTTTGGAAAACAGTTTTAGAATGCTCAGAGAACAATTCAGCATTGCAGTATCATCATGAATTGGAATCCTGTGCTTTGTCGTGTGTCTCACATACTTGAAAGTACAGTAGCATTTTCTTTGCTACTATTATGGCCATGGAAATCCTATAAAATGTTATCAGATTCTTTTACTAATCTATCACATTTTTAAGTGCATATATGGAAAGAATAATCTCTAGTGATCTCATTAGGGTTTTATCCTGGGACTTGAAAAGAGGGAGTAATTTTGACTTTGTAGGCTTTTCCTTTGACTTTTTTCCTTTTCCTTCCTTCAGTTCTCCTACCAAATTCTTTTGATTCTATTTTCAAGATATTGTCACCACCCTAGTTGTCACTCGCCTCTGTCACCATCATACTGATTCAACCTGCAGCTTCCTCTCCCCTGGATCGCTGCACTTCCCTCTGCCCTATCTCCTTGCTCTGACCCCTGCAGTCTATTCTTCATATGGCAACCTGGGTGATCCTCTTAAAATGTGAACCAGGTCAGATCACTCTTCCAAGCAAACCTTCCCAGGGCTTACCACCTCACTCAAAGTCAAAGCTGTGTCCTAGAGCAGACTGAAAGTCCCATCCACCTGTCGCCTCTCTGACATTGTCTCCTATTACACAACTACTTGCCTGCTCTGCTCTAGCCACCTTCATTATCCATTTGCTGCTTTTCCACCTCTCCAAGCACCCATTTTTCCTCAGCATCTTTATACTCTCTTTTTCCTGTTTTCCAGATATTCCTTCCCTAGCTATTTCCATACTTCACTCTCTCACCTGATTTGCTCAAATGCCAAGTATGGCCTTACCCGACCACCACATTCAGCATGGCTAACACACTAAAGGCTGGCCTAACTATCTTTATCCCCTTTCCTTGCATGTTTTTATCCATAGATGTAGTAGCATTTATCACCACCTGGCATACCATTTATTTCATTTTTATGTTTATTTTCTATCTCTCACTATTGAATGGAAAACTCCAGACAAACAGGGATTTTTGTCTGGTTTACTTTTAAATCACAGAACCTAAAAATGGTATACAGAAAGTAGAGACATTTAAAAGCTTTTGTTGAATGAATAAATGAATGATGTTATATCCAAAAGGTTACCAATGTAATGGCTCCTTGGTAATGCAACATTGTCTTGAAATTATAAAACACTGGGAGGAGTCTCTGGATAAGAGTCAAGGAGTAGAACTTAGTGGGAGAAGGAAGTTAGGGAAAGGAATGAAATAAAGGTAATGAAAAGCCTGCAAAAGATATGTAATTATGCAGCACAGAGAAGAAGGTAGTGACTCTATAGCATCTTACTACCCTGCAATGGTGTGTGGGGGGGACTTGATAATATGGGTGAATGTTGAATCCAGTGTCGCTCATGTGAAACCTTCATAAGTCTGTATATCAATGATACCTTAATTAAAAAAGGAAAGATACATAACTATGGTCTAATTTGAAAATTTAAGAAGACACCTTTTTTTTAAAGTTAAGAATATCATGTATTTGCTGACCTTTAACCTTTTGTAAAATTAGAAAATAAAGATCCCCAAACTTGAAACTTGTTCTGACCAGATGTTTACTTTTTTTATTGAACAAAATTGGCATTCTCTCTAACATGTAGTATTATCAGGGGAAAAAATAAAGTTATTTAGGCCACTTCTAACTCTTTAGTTTTTGGGCCATAGCTTTCAAATAGTATCCTATGTCGTTACATAACTTAACCAAAGTGTACCTAAACGTTGGTTTCTAAATAAACTTAATATAGTCAAACCAGAGCCATTAAAAAAATCCTACCTGCATTTCTAACTTAACCAAAACTCATCAGCTTATTTTGGCCATAGATGTCAGTGGTTGACCAGAATAGTGAAATTACTGCAGCTGTAGTTTTATGTCACTGTTAAAGGCTAGTCTTTAAAGAAATGTATCATTCCTCCAGTGGTCCTTTTTACTTTTTTTACCTTGAGAAGCAATATATATTTATGACATGATAGAGTTGACAATAGGAAATGTTAATAGATTCCCTAATTGATTGCAACCATTGAAATATTTAAGAGCTATAGGAAGTGTTTACAAAATTAAAATGACTTTTTAAAATGCTTGCTTTGTTTATATAGATTTATGTATATTCTTCTAACCAAGCACTTTTCAAAGTGCAAGAGAAACTATTCATATATTAGTGCTTGATTCACATTCATGTCTGCTAAGAGGATTGTTATTGACTTTTCAAGCAACTTATTTAAAAACAGATCCAAGAACAGATCCTGTTCAAGGCCGTTTGCAAATAAAGCTTTTCCTTTTTTTAAAATTATGAATGTTTGTACGTAGCTGAGTAGTCACCATGGCATATCTGTTAACCATGATTGTGGATTGTGAACTATTGCATTCAGCATGAAATAGTCTCATATAAAGTCTTAAACACTTCTATTAAGGTACAATTGTTTTCCCATTTCCTTTTCTACTATTTAATACTTTTACTCCCTCAATTTTTCTTTCCTTAAATATAACTTCTTGAGTTAGAAATAATGTTTAAAGTAAAATAGTATATGGTATATTTACCTGGATTAATAGCTTCAAAAAAACCTGTGAACAGTTCTTTATAATTTTTAGCAATGGTAAACCACGCTTTTCTTCTTTGGTCAGTGAGAAATGCACAATCCCCAGAGATATTTCAAAATTTTCTTAATCATGGTTGTTTTCTCCTAGAAAACTGCCATTACTATGTTGAACAAATATCAAGGCAATATTTGGGTAAGGGTTTCATTGAATAGAACAGAAATGTATGCTGTCATTTTTTATTAATTCAAGACATATTTACTGAGTTCCTACGCTATACCAGGAACTTAACATGGTTTCTTTCTTCCCTCTGGTTATCTGTTGTCATGTAGAGAACTTCTTTGCTCCTTTTTCTATGCATAAAATAATTGTGTGTGTGTGTTTTAATAAGCTCATTGAGTGACAGAAAATACAAGCCACAGAGTAGGAGAAAATATTTGCAATATATAATCTGACAAAATGTGTGCATGCAGAACATATTAAAAAAACCTCACAAATCAAGAAAAAGATATTAGTCCAAATAAAAAACAAATGGGAAAAAGTAAGCACACTTTATAACAGAGGACATCTAAATGGCTAAAAAGCATATGAAAAAATGGCCTTCAGTATTAGTCATCAGAGAAATAACAAAACAACTATACACTCACTATAATGTCTAGAACTAATTTTTTCTTAATGGCAACACCAAACGTAATGAAGGAAGAGCAACAGTATTCCTCACACAACTCTGAAGGAAGTGTAAGTTGTTAGAAACATTTTGGGAACCTGGAGTATCATGTAAAGCTGGACATATGCAAAACTATGATCTGATAATTCCAAGAGAACTATATGCAAATGTGGACCAAAAGATATGTGTGACCGTGTCATTAGCAGCACTGTTTGTAACTCCCTGGAAAGAAATCTTTCTCTAAGGATTCTGCAAAAGATGTTCCTCCCTCTTTCTTTTCAACAATATTTTGGAAAGAATGATTTCTTAATTCTACAAATACAGATTGCTTATGTTTTGTGTCATAGGCACACAGAATAATAATGAATAATAGAGTTTTTCCTCAGAGTAAAGCAGATTAAAATGAGATTCTGATAGTCCTCTCGTCCATGACCATGTTCTCTAGCACGGCATTCACTCAATGACACACATACTACACAGGTTCCTTTCAGTTCATCTGTCAGCTTTTTTAATGTGCCACTAGCTTCATTTGTACATCTAAAATAAGGGGAGAAAAAAACTACAAAACTTAGCATTAGCCATAAATCACATTTGTTTTTCAAAACTGAATAAGCACAAATCATTACTTTTGTGTGTAGTTCTTGGGTCTTCAGGAAGTGAGCTCAGGCTGGCCCCTCATCTGTGTTCATCTGTGAGGAGGTTTAATATTGCCAATGGAAGCTTTCTCATCATTGCAGGTAAAGCCATAAATAAATATATGTATAATTATGCATTATAATGTATTATAAGGACTGAGTAGCTTAGTAGGTACCCCTCTCAAATTGTCAATATTATAGTCTGAAAACATTATTTAGATGAATGTTGTAAGTTGACTACACAGAGGCAAAAAAGGTAAATGTTAAAAACATTTCAGAATGTGGCTATTCTTGGGAACAGAGAGATTGAGCTCACATTCATTTTCTTAGTTTTCACCACTCAAAAGCTGAACACATAATTATAAAAAGTGTTATGCTTCGTTCATGATGATATACAATGACGTAAATGGAAGAAAGGGGATTCTATATACATTTGTGTACATACATATAATATAAATTACATGGGCTTATATAATCTATTTATATATAAACTTTATGTATACTGCACATGTACATATATACATATATATGGAAAATAGAAATAAGGCAGATTATCAGGAAAACATGCTTTATTTAAAAATTTCACTTCCTAGTTCTCTAGGCTTATGTTATATTTCTCTTGAGGTTTCTTACACAACAAAAGAAAAATAACTGTTTATAAGCATAAATCTTTTATATTTAGCCATAGCCCTTGGGCAAGATCTTGAAAGTTAATAAACTTTAATTTTGTCAGAAAAAATGTGAAGGTAATTTAATAGTCAAAACTCTGTCATAGAAAATTTGCTTCTAGGGCTTTCTTAAATTTGAGTTGGTGAACTTCTCTCTGGCAAAAGGCAACCAGGAGACCAAATATGAGAGATATTTATAAAGCCAGTGAAGACAGAAACTATAAAATTATATGCAGTTTAAAAGTGCAAAGTGCTGCTTTTCTATAGGCCACTTTCCATAGGAAAACAATGTTTTCATTAGACTTAGAATTGGAAGACACAAGTTCAGATTCTCATTCTGTCACCTCTAGCTGAATGATGTTGGAAAGCATAGTCATTTTTGGACCTTGGTTTCCCACTGGTAAAGTTAGTATTTAGGTCAAAAGATTCAAACTGCTTCATTAGTTCTAAATTAATGCCATTCATTCTAACACATTCAAATATCAGCAGCTAAAAATAAATTAGTATTTGTCTTATATATTCCAGTGAATGCTCTAATTGTTGCTACAAAACAAAGGACAACAAAAATCTCATAAAAAACACTCTGGTCTGCTCATGAAAAACTTACAATCTGGGGAAGGCAGATTGTAAGACATCTAGCAAGAAATAAAGCAAACTTTAAAGCTTAAATTTATATTTCTATCCTTTCTGCTTTACTTTCACTTTCATGGACTCATATCGGCATTGCAACTCTACCAATTAATTCCTGTGTGAACTTCAGCAACCTGAGCTTTGGTTCCCATGATTATTAAAGAACATGAATATATCTACCTCAGCAAGATTTGGTGATATTAAAAAGTTCTGTAACATATGCAAAGTCCCTAATATTGTGTCTGTAATTTGAAAGTGCTCAAAATGGCTAGTTCCCTGCCTTATTATTATTATTATTACTTATTTATAATTTATTTTGGTATCATTATTCTACAACTACATGTGCAATATTATGGTTATAAACTACCCCCTTCATCAGGTCCCCCCCACCAGCCCCATTACAGTCACTGTCCAACAGTGTAGTGAGATGCTATAGAATCACTACTTGTCTTCTCTGAGTTGTACAGCCCTCCCCAAGCCCCCCCAACATTACATCTGCTAATCGTAATGCCCCTTTTTCCCTCTTATCGCTCCCTTCCCACCCATCTTCCCCAGTACCTTTCCCTTTGGTAACTATCAGTCCGTTCTTGGGTTCTGAGAGTCTGCTGCTGTTTTGTTCCTTCAGTATTTTTTCTTTGTTCTTATACTCCACATATGAGTGAAATCATTTAATACTTGTCTTTTTCGGCTTGGCTTATTTCACTGAGCATAATACCCTCTAGCTCCAACCATGTTGTTGCAAATGGTAGGATTTGTTTTCTTCTTATGGCTGAATAATATTCCATTGTGTCTATGTACCACCTCTTCTTTAGCCATTCATCTACTAATGGACACTTGGGTTGCTTCCTTTTCTTGGCCATTGTAAATAGTGCTGCGATAAACATAGGGGTGCATATGTCTTTTTCAAACTGGGCTGCTGCATTCTTAGGGTAAATTCCTAGGACTGGAATTCCTGGGTCAAATAGTATTTCTATTTTGAGTTTTTTGAAGAACCTCCATAGTGCTTTCCACAATGGTTGAAATAATTTGCATTCCCACCATCAGTGTAGGAGGGTTCCCTTTTCTCCACATCCTTGCAAACATTTGTTGTTGTTTGGGTTTTGGATGTTGGCCATTCTCACTGCTGTGAGGTGATATCTCATTGTGGTTTTAATCTGCATTTCTCTGATGATTAGCGATGTGGAGCATCTTTTCATGTGCCTGTTGGCCATCTGAATTTCTTCTTTAGAGAAGTGTCTACTCATGTCCTCTGCCCATTTCTTAATTGAATTATTTGCTTTTTGTTTGTTAAGGGGTGTGAGTTATTTATATATTTTGGATGTCAACCTCTTATCAGATACCTCATTTATGAATATATTCTCCGATACTGTAGGATCTCTTTTTGTACTACTGATGGTGTCTTTTGCTGTACAGAAGCTTTTCAGCTTGATATGGTCCCACTTGTTCATTTTTGCTTTTGTTTCCCTTGCCCCGGGAGATATATTCATGAAGAAGTTGCTCATGTTTATGTCCAAGAGATTTTTGCCTAGGTTTTTTTCTAAGAGTTTTATGGTTTCATGACTTACATTCAGGTCTTTGATCCACCTTGAGTTTACCTTTGTGTATGGGGCTAGACAGTACTCCAGTTTCATTCTCTTACATGTAGCTGTCCAGTTTTTCCAACACCATCTGCTGAAGGGGCTGTCATCTCTCCATTGTATATCCAGGGCTCCTTTATCAAATACTAATTGACTGTATATGTTTGGGTTAATGTTTGGATTTTCTATTCTGTTCCACTGGTCTGTGGGTCTGTTTTTGTGCCAATACCAAATTGTCTTGATTACTGTGGCTTTGTAGTAGAGCTAGAAGTCAGTGAGCGTAATTCCCCGTTTTATTCCTCCTTCTCAGGATTGCTTTGGCTGTTCGGGGTCTTTTGTGGTTCCATATGAATTTTAGAATTATTTGTTCCAGTTCATTGAAGAAAGCTGTTGGTTGTTTGATAGGGATTGCATTGAATCTGTAGATTGCTTTAGGCAGTATAGCCATTTTGACAATATTTATTCTTCCTATCCAAGAGCATGGGATGCATTTCCATTTGTTAGTGTCCTCTTTAATTTCTCTTCGGAGTGTCTTCTAGTTTTCAGAGTACACGTCTTTCACTTCCTTCATTAGGTTTATTCCTAGGTATTTTATTCTTTTTGATGCAATTGTGAATGGAACTGTTTTTCTGATATCTCTTTCTGTTACTTCATTGTTAGTGTATAGGAAAGCAACATATTTCTGTGTGTTAATTTTGTATCCTGCAACTTTGCTGAATTCAGATATTAGTTCTAGTAGTTTTGGAGTGGAGTCTTTAGGGTTTTTTAAGTACAGTATCATGTCATCTGCAAATAGTGACAATTTGATTTCTTCTTTACCAGTCTGGATGCCTTGTATGTCTTTGTTCTGTGTGATTGCCATGGCTAGGACCTCCAGTAGTATGTTCAATAACAGAGGAGAGAGTGCGCATCCCTGTCTTGTTTCCGATGTTAGCTGAAAAGCTTTCAGCTTCTCACAGCTAAGTATGATGATAGCTGTGGGTTTCTCATATATGGCCTTTTGATGTTGAGGTACTTGCCGTCTATACCCATTTTGTTGAGAGTTTTAATCATGAACGGATGCTGAATTTTGTCAAATGCTTTTTCAGCATGTATGGAGATGATCATGTGGTATTTGTTCTTCTTTTTGTTGATGTGGTGATTGATGTTGATGGATTTTCATATATTGTACCATCCTTGCATCCCTGGGATGAATCCCACTTGATCATGGTGTATGATCCTCTTGATGTATTTTTGAATTTTGTTTGCTAATATTTTGTTGAATATTTTTGCATTGTCATTCATCAGGGATATTGGTCTGTAATTTTCTTTTTTGGTGACGACTTTGCCAGGTTTTGGTACTAGAGTGATGCTGGCTTCATAGAATGAGTTTGGAAGTATTACCTCCTCTTCTATTTTTTGGAAAACTTTAAGGAGAATGGGTGTTATTTCTTCTCTATATGTCTGGTAGAATTCAGAGGTGAATCCATCTGGTCTGGGGGTTTTGTTCTTCGGTAGTTCTTTGATTACCAAATCAATTTCATTGCTGGTGATTGGTCTGCTTAGTTTTTCTGTTTCTTGCTTTGTCATTCTTGGAAGGTTGTATTTTCTAAGAAGTTGTCCATTTCTTCTAGGTTTTCCAGCTTGTTAGCATATAGATTCTCCTAATATTCTCTTATATTTCTTTGTATTTCTGTGGGTCTGTCGTTATTTTTCCTTTCTGATTTCTGATTCTGTTTATCTGTGTAGATTCTCTTTCTCTCTTAATGAGTCTGGCTAGGGGTTTATCTATTTTGTTTATTTTTTCAAAGACCCAGCTCTTGGTTTCATTGATGTTTTCTATTGTTTTATTCTTCTCAATTTTATTTATTTCTTCTCTGATCTTTATTATGTCCCTCCTTCTGGTGACTTTGGGACTCATTTGTTCTTCTTTTTCCAATTTCAGTATTTGTGTCTTTAGACTATTCATTTGGGAATGTTCTTCCTTCTTTAAATTGGCCTGGATCGCAATATACTTTCCTCTGAGAACTGCCTTTGCTGCGTCCCACAGAAGTTGTGGCTTTGTGTTGCTGTTGTCATTAGTCTCCATATATTCTTTGATTTCTGTTTTGATTTGGACGTTAACCCATTGATTAATAGGAGAATGTTGTTAAGTCTCCATGTATTTGTGAGCCTTTTTGGTTTCTTTTTAAAATTTCTTTCTACTATTATACATTTGTGATCTAAGAAGTTGGTTGGTCAGATTTCAATATTCTTGAATTTACTGAGGTCTTTTTGTGGGCTAGTATGTGGTCTATTCTGGAAAATATTCCATGTGCACTTGAGAAGAATGTGTATCCTGTTGCTTTTGGGTGCAGAGTTCTGTACATGTCTGTTAGGTCCATCTGTTGTAGTGTGTTGTTCAGTGCCTTTGTGTCTTTACTTATTCTCTGTCTGGTTGATCTGTGCTTTGGAGTGAGTGGTGTGTTGAAGTCACCTAAAATGAATGCACTGCTGTCTATTTCTTGCTTTAATTCTGTTAGTATGTGTTTTACATATGGTGGCGCTCCTGTGTTGGGTGCATATATATTTACAATAGGTATATCTTCTTGTTGGACTGACTCCTTTATCATTATGTAATGTCCTTCTTTATCTCTTGCTACTTTCTTCGTTTTGAAGTCTATTTTGTCTCATACAAATACTGCAACACCTGCTTTTTTCTCTTTGTTGTTTGCATGAAATATCTTTTTCCATCCCTTCACTTTTAGTCTGTGTATATCTTTGGGTTTGAGGTGAGTTTCTTGTAGGCAGCATATAGATGGGTCTTGCTTTTTCATCCATTCTGTTACTCTGCGTCTTTTGATTGTTACATTCAGTCCATTTACATTTAGGGTGACTATTGGTAGATATGTACTTATTGCCATTGCTGGCTTTAGATTCGTGGTTACCAAATGTTCAAGGTTTGCTTCTTTATGTCTAACAATCTAACTTAACTTTCTTGTTAAGTTATTGTAAACACCGTCTGATGTTTCTTTATTTCTCTCCCTTCTTATTCTTCCTCCTCCATTCTTTATATACTAGGTGTTTTATTCCTTGCCTTTAGTTAGTATTTGGATGGTCTGCTTTCTTTGCTATGATTTTATTTTTTCTGGTGACATCTTTTTAGCCTTAGGGGTGCTTCCCTCTAGAGCAGTCTGTTTAAGATATCCTGTAGTGGTGGTTTTTGAGAGACAAACTCTCTCAACTTTTGCCTGTCTGGAAATTGTTTAATCCCTCCGTCATATTACATGATAATCGTGCTGGATACTATATTCTTTTAGGCCTTTCTGTCTCATTACGTTAAATATATCATGCCATTCTCTTCTGGCCTGTAAGGTTTCTGTTGAGAAGTGTGATGATAGTCTGATGGGTTTTCCTTTGTAGGTGATCTTTTTTCTCTCTCTACCTGCCTTTAATACTGTGTCTTTATCTTTGATCTTTGCCATTTTAACTATTATGTGTCTTAGTGTTGTCTTCATTGGGTCCCTTGTGTTGGGAGATCTGTGGGGTTCCATGGACTGCGAGACTATTTACTTCCCCAGTGAGGGAAAGTTTTAGCAATTATTTCTTCAAAGACACTTTCTATCCCTTTTTCTCTCTCTTCTTCCTCTGGTACTTCTATAATGCGAATATTGTTCCATATGGCTTGGTCACACATTTCTCTTAATATTCTATCATTCCTAGAAATCCTTTTATCTCTCTCTGCCTCAGCTTCTCTGTATTCCTGTTCTCTCATTCCTATTCCATTAACAGTCTCTTGCATCTCATCCAGTCTGCTGTTACGCCCATCGATCACTTGTCTGATTTCTGCATTGTATTTCCTCACTTCCCTCACTTCCTCCCTCAGCTCTTGCACATTTCGCTGTAGGTCCATCAGCATGGTTATGACTTTTATTCTGAATTCTATTTCAGGAAGACTGTGCATTTCCATCCCTTCAGGCTCCCTCTCTGGGGTTGTGTGGTTGATTTTAGTCTGGACCATATTCCTCTGTCTTTTCATGGCTACAGAAGACGTCGCTGGTAGTTGCCACGTATGTCAGCTGGGCTCTTTAAGAATTTAAAAAGAAAAAAAAAAGAGAGAGAAAGAAAGAAAAAAAGAAAGAAAAGAAAAAAGAAAGAGAAGTAAAAAGAACAAACAAAACAAACAAACAAAAACGCCCTGCAGGAGTAAATTCTGTGGGGATGCTATAGGCGGCGCTCTTGCTCCACTATTCCGCAGCCATGGCCGTGCTGCTCCGCAGGGCCCTTTATAGCTCTGGCCAGGGTGGGAACAAATGGGAGACTGTTGATCTCTGTGGAATGTCTAAGTGCGACCACCCTTTCCCAGTTGCCAGCTAAGGGGTCCAAAATTCCCAGGAGACACAGCCTGCATGGCTGAGTGTGCCGGGGCGATCCGGCTCCTCCGCTGTTCTCCTGTCTCTTTAAGACCGCTGAAAAAAAGCACGCGGTTTTCCCTTTTTTTTCCTTCCCTTGAGTCGCCTGCAAGCACCCTGGCACGTTCCCCGCTCAGATGCTGCACCCTCTGTCTCTCCAATCTCTGCTACATCGCGCAATGTGTGTCAGTGCTCCCCACGCAGATCACCAGGGCAGGTTATTTTGTGGGGTGTACTTCCACTCCCTCCCGGCTCTGAGTCCTCTCCCGTCGGTGTGCTGGGGTGGATGTGTCCTCGGGTCCCGCTGGGTCGCGGCTCCGTATCTTACCCACCTCGCGGGGTGCCATGTCCTCAGGTGTAGCTGCATGATGTGATTTCCTGTGTATTCTGGTCTTTTAGGAATAGTTGTATTTGCTGTATTTTCATAGATATATATAGTTTTGGGAGGAGATTTCTGCCGCCCTGCTCACGCTGCCATCTTCCCGGAAGTCCCTTGCCTTATTATTTTGAACAAATTGGTTAATTTATTAGAACAGGATCATTAAGAGGTCAAAGATAATATAATGTCTTTGAGGATATTATAACGTAATATAATATCATTGAGGATATAAGGACAGTAATACCAGATCCTTAGTGTTGTTGAAAGAAAACTGTTCTATATTTCTGGATTTTTGTCCCATCTTGAAATGTATGCCACTGTTCAGAAGGGATAGTATTTTTAAGAACTTCTCGGTGGAAACTAACTTATGGGGAACTTGGTCAGAGAATAACACTTATGGACAGTGAGCCAGATGAATTATCACTATTTCAAAAGGTTGGTGGTCTTACATTTAATTTTAAGATAGTTGAATATCTACGAATGACAACAAAAATACGACTTCAAGATGCAAAGCTTTTTTCGTTGAACTTTACTGGAGAATTTTATTACTTCAGTGGAAATGTGTAATAATTAACATTTATGCATACTTTTTCCTTTCCATTTAAGGATAGGTTCTAGAAATGTATCCACTTAAGAATAGGTTCTAGAAATTTCCAGATAATAGTAATTTGCTTGTGCAAATATCATTGCTTAATGCTTATAAAGATAGTATATTTTGAACAGAACATTAAGAGTTTAGGAAATTGGATTAAGAAATAATGAAAAAAATTAATTTCTAGTTTCATTCTTTATCTGACACATATTTTGTCTTCAAATCACTGACTATACTAATACTAATGATACAGGTGATTACCCAAGAGGACTGTGATTTCCACGCTTGTAATCTTTAAAGTATAAAGTCAGATTTTTGGTAAATTAAACTCAGGTTTATCTCTGACACTGGTACTAAGGGAATAATTTTGAAAGTTAGCATTCTTTCCAAAGAAGTCATCCATGACAATCTCAAAATGTGAAATATAGTTATCTCAATATCTTAATTTTTCTTTGAAATAGTCTGTTACAAGCATATCTTGCATTACACTGTAGAGGTTATTCTAGAATCTAATCTTTTTCAGTTTGGGAATAACATGCTATCAATTTTCTTTCCTTCATGTGAAGCACTTTTATTTTTCCTATTTATCTCCCTTTCAAGATTTTAAGGTATATCACTATTTTTCGTACTTCAGTTGTTCATTTTAAGATATTTTCTTTTAAGGGTAAAATCAAATTCTATTTCTCATTGCTCATAATATTATAAATCTTTTTGGCCAGAGGACCAGACTGCATTGATATGTTCAGAGAACATGCTACAGAGACTTCTACTTCTTTTATCCGAGTAAAAATCAGTAGCTGTGGAGTCCACCATCATATAACTATTATTCAGATTGTTTTTCTCTCAAATTACAATGTATTGATGTTTACCATCTAAAGAGTTTGGCTGTATCTTCCCATAGCGCAGGGTTTTTTTTTGAGATGTCAATTTGCAAACTGCCTCACAGTAACCACTGTCCCTTTCTCTATTTATTAGTGAAACCCCTGATATCTTAGAAGCTCGGTGCAACCATGTGACAAAGAATTAGCCAAGAATGTATCCAATGGAAGTAATGAGATGAATCTTAGACCATAATTTTATGAGAAAATTGCTTGTTTTTTCTTTTCTTCTTCCTGGCTGGAGTATGGATGCAGGAAGACTGAGAACAAGGGAAAAGCTGTCAGGATCTCTGGATGATGTCGGGAAACAGGATTCTCAATAGGATTCAAGCTGCCCATCTCCAGACTCATATGTGAGAGGTCAGTGAACTTCTTAGCTGTTTGGACTATTGAATTTTGGGATATCTTAGAGTAGCTTAGACTATTATATGAATCATGCATTGTTTAAAACTGAATTTTCATTGCAAATTCCTCTAGATGATTTATGAAGTGCCACAGGTACCCATATTGGCCATTTTCCACCTTTAGATTCATCCTCAGTTTTAATGTCCCTCTATATTAGTTAAGTGCCACTCATTGAAAGACACCTGAAAACATATCAGATATATCCTGTGAGACCTTTTAAATTTCTTTTCAGAAGAAAAAATGAATTTAAACTAATAAAAGAAAAACCAAGACATTTTTGCATTCTGAGAAAATCTACATAACCAAAACTTCTTGACATTGCTGCAGTTCTTAAGGGGTTGTTTATTATTATGAAGATTTGCAAGGCAATTACCTTGATTATTTGAACTCACTTATGATGTAGGAGGTGATTTTGGGGGGAAGTTTAAATATGCTCTATTTGATTTCTATTTATTACATGGTTTCATTTTGCACTCCATGGAGTATGTAAAAGTGAATGAGCAAAATTTCTCTTTTTAAGAGTTTTCTAATTCTGTAGGGAACAAAAAATGTATAAATGATGTTAAAGTAAGGTTGAAAGTGGCATATTCTATAAACAAGACACTGTGGGATTTCAGAGGAAGGATCTTAAGGTATCAGAGAAAGTGTCTCTTTCAGATGACATTTGAGATGGGTCTTAAAACTTGGAGTAATTGACTAAAAAAAGAAGGTCACAAGAGACTTTCCAGGGGTATTGAATCTTATGAACAAATATATAAGATTTTAAAAGTTTAAAGAAATCATTGCTTCGCCTGAGCATAGTGAATGCGAAAACAGTAGGCAACGTGATGGGAAAGTCAGGTTGTTCAATTGTAAAGCGCTTCAAATACAAACCTACCACTGGACATTTTCTTTGGCTAATGGAAAATTACTCAAGGTTTTTGAATGGGACGTGACATAAGCAAAATCGTGTTTTATAAAGAAAATGTGTCAGCTGTATATGAAATGGATCAGGGATGAGAGAGACATGGACAGCAAGTGAGGATGTGCATGAAAGTACGGGGAATCAAGTTAAGATAGTGGGTTAAAGGATAGAAAGTAGATACAGAAATGTAATGCATACATTATGCTAATAAGAGGAGTTAGCATATTATTTGTGGGCAAGAAAAAGGGAAAGGCATAGATGAGTCTGATGTTTCCAACTTTTATGACTGGTAAAAAATACGTACTTTATTTAAGAAGGTGGTCATCCATGATAAGATTGAATCCAGTACAGATTATGAAGAAATAAAGTTTAAAAAGTGAAGCAGCCATGTGTCTTCCTTGGGGATACAAAGGAAAGATAAGTACATTTGTAGGTATAAAAATATTTTAGAAGGAAAAAAATATTTTAAATTAATATAGAAAATATCTTAGAGGATTTAATCATCCAGAATCTAAGAGCAGAAGTCCTTGACAAACTGTAAAATTGTTGATCGCCTTTGCATTCCCTTTGTCTCCAAGACCAGCACTGCCCTCTCTCAGATGCGCGGTCAGTGCGGCCCCTCCCGGACAGGCCTAGAGAGCTCGCCTCTGTCTCTTTGTCCTCTGTTCTGTCTCCCCCAGTCTGCTGAGAGTCTCTGGCCTTTCTGTCTCAGCATCTCAGGGTCTCTGTCTCCAGATTTCAAAGTGAAATGGGATAATCACAGGAGCCAACTTGTGTTAATATTAATAGGAGAAGCTGGGGTGAGGGCTTTCCTTCCTCCTTCCATGGAAGATTTTTATTTAGCCAGACATTTTTATGCTGTCATTTTGCCTTTATTATTAATTCATCATAGAGACTACACTGTGGCAGTTTTTAGGAAGGGATAGTAGATGGTTGTTTTGGAACATCTCACCTTCACATTCTGACTATGTATCTCTCTAGTTTCTCAAATGCTAGGCTGTTTTACTTGGATTAGGAAACTGAACCTACTGAACTCATTAATTCTATAAATTTGACAATGCATGCATCTAATAAAGATGTTGGATCACATTTTGCAGAGGATATAATGCAGTATGTCTCTCACGTGACATCGGGAGGCTTCTTGCCAGCTTCTTTGTAAGTAAAATAGTGATAACATACCCATTCATCTTGCCTTCTAAAGTTGTTATGCAATTTGGATGAACAAAATGAGTATCATTTGTGAATCACAGAGTGCTATAAAATGTATAGTATTATTGCTTGTGATTAAATACACACAGAATATAGGTTTGGATGATGATTCTAGCATGATTTTCTTGGTATGATTTTCAGTGTGCTCTAATTAACAGAATCTGGCTCTTTGTTTATTGGTGACGACTGAGGATATCAATTGTGTAAATTCCCAAATCCCATACTGCAGACTTGCTATTTGTTGAGGTATTTGCATTATCATAAAACAAAAAGTATAGAAGCTTTAAAAAAGACCAAAAATTCCATGTGGTATACTCTACAGCTGCCATCTAACTAAAAAAATCCTAAATACAGATGCTAATTGGACTTTCAATGAATTATTAAAATAAAAGTAATGCATATTCAGATATGTTGCAATCAATAGTTTAGTAAACTATTGCTGAGAGAATCTCTAAATCCTAAATGGGTAATAATGGAAAGCTTAAAAATATGTCAAAACATTTCAAGATTCTTTTTATCTTGGTACTAACTCTAAAAATAAGTTAGTAAGTTTGTATATTTCTTTGTGTGTGTGGAGAGAGAGATTGTTCGGGGAATAGTCTTTAGTCAAAAAATGAATGCCATAAACTGTACATAATTTAGCTCAGGTTTTGCATATTCCTATCTTTTTGTAAACTTTCATAGCCAAAGAGATACTATCTCCTTATATGGTTTCTCTAGGCATTGTGACGAACATTTGAGAATTCAAACAGGATAGGTATAGTGAGGGCCAGTGCTAGGGTGGGGCAAGTGAAATGCTGTCAGGCATAAAATTTAAGGGTGCACCAAAAATATCTCAGTAAAATTAATGTCATGGGAATGAAAAGTACAGCATAGGGAATATAGTCCATAATATTGTATTATCTTTGTGTGGTAATAGTTGGTAACTACATTTTTCGTGGTGAGCATTTCATAATGTATATAAATATCTAATCAATATGTTGTATATCTGAAACCAATATAGTGTTTATCAACTATACTTCAATAAAAAAACTCAGTAGTCAGTCAGGATAACGTTTCAATGAAATACTTTTAAAGTAAAAAGCAACACAAACAATGGTGAACAAAATACCAAATTTTAAATGAAAAGGGCAGAGTTCCTGATTTTTACTTTTGCCTCAGGCTCTAAGTGTACAGATATTTTCTGGTCTCTTAACCTATACATTTCTAAATTCTCCCTTATAAAATCAGTACAGAAGTCAATAATTAGACCACACATTTATCAGAAATGATCAGATATTATGACTTTTTAAAGTTTATTTTGATATCATTAATCAACAATTAAATGAGCAATATTATGGTGATTACACTACCCCCTTCATCAGGTCCCCCCCACCAACCCCATTACGGTCACTGTCTATCAGCATAGTGAGATGCTATAGAGTCACTACTTGTCTTCTCTGGGTTGTACAGCCCTCCCCGTATTTTTAAATTATAAGTTTTATTTTAAAAAATCTATAGGGTTGTATATTACCTTTGATATCTTGATGGGTTTTGTACATGAAATTTGATCAGTAAGATAAGGTTTCCAATAAGCTGAGCTGCATATTATTCATCATTAGAAGTAAGAATAAAACATGTATGCACCATTTGATGGAGACCAATTTTTTTTTTATGACTTGAAAGGAAGATAGATCTTTTTTTTATGAATAGAAATATGTTTGACTACACAAACATCACAATCAACCAAGAGATTATTCAATAATACTGAAGTATGGGTATAATAAAAAGTTTGGACCACTCGAAAAATGTGGGCCCAATATCCAAAGGTGTGTATTCAGTTACAATAATAATTTTTAAAAAAATCAGTTGACTCTATAGATAGTAGGTGTTTATCCAGTTCAGGTTGGGGGAAAACTATCAATAAATTATCTCTTGTATGATTATAAGAAGCATCTTCATCAGAATATAAGATCCTGTCTCCCAAATTACTGCTAAGCAATTCTACTTCCATAATTCATTTTTCTGGGGGGACTTCAAGTGTGATTTTGTTTTCAGCCTTGTCACAATAAAGAATACAATTAAATTGTAAGCAGTGGAGCATGGTGGTGAGAACTATGGATTTGGACTCAGAGAGATCTGAATATGACGAACACTTACTAGTTGTGTGCATAGGAAAGCCTCTTAAATTTTCCAAACTTTGTATCAGGTTCTGTGTCTAAAAATAGAAAACAACAATGCCCATGCAGTGAATACCAATCCTATTACACAATTCAGTCTGGCCACAGCTATTGCATTTCTTTATTTTCTTTAATTTACATCTAATAATGAGTGCCCCAATCCACTGGTCTATTGAACAATTGAATCCCTTCATATTTAAGTTCTCTTAACCTGAACTTCACACAACTAGCATGGAGGAGGTCAAGGGATCTAAAATTGAATAACATATTTGGACAAACCTCTCTACTTTCAAGCACACATTAGTCGCCTTTGAGATGCCAGCTGTCTAAGCCTGCCACCTCTCTGTGGTTTGGCCACACCATGTGTGCAGGACAGGGGATCTGGACATCGTGCTGATGCTGGGGCTTCTTACTTCCCCAGATCCCATCTTTCTACCTATATTAAATAACCAACTCATTTGAGGATCTTCTGCCTCCCTAGTATGTTGTCAGTTTGGAATGGAGTCTGTCTTTTCCTCTCACTGGCACATCATTGGTGTTTCTTGGATTTCTGCCTATTCTTGAACAATCTCCATCTTTTTTGGCAGCCCTCAAATGAACTCTCTTTTCTCTCTGCTCTTGGAACTCCTGGGTTACTCTTTCAAGATAAGATGTAAAAGATCTTTTATACAAAAGTTAGGAAATCTGTTGACTTCAAGCAGTTTCAGCTGTCCTCTGCAAATCTTCTTAAAGAATTATAAAGTGCTTTTCTTTGGGGAGGAAAAAAAAATGTAAGCAGAATAAATATAAATTATCCTGTCACACCTATTCAATAGTCTTGAAACCGAATCTTAGATTAGATTGACTCTAGCATGTCCTTGATTCTTAATAGAAATCAGTAGTGCTTTGCACTTGTCTCTTCATACATACATGAATAAACATGTGTCCTTACATAAATTAAAATCTTTTTTTCTAGATATGCACAGAACTTTTGAGATAGAAATTTCACTGAATAAAGATGTAATTTCCAAGGTTTTGAAAAGATCAATGGTTAATTATCTGGTAAGTGCAAAATACTATGACAAGGTTTATCATTTTTGCTGAGGAATTTACTGAGCCCACCACACAACCTGGCCCAAGAATAACTGGTCATTGTGTGTGCACATACAATGTCAGTGTAATAATTTACTCTATTGTATATATATATTTGATCTCTATGCTTTTTTTATGCCTCCCTCTAATAGACTTATCTCTCTGAGTGGTTACTAAGAAAATGTATAATTTATCTTTATATCCTCAATTTCCTGCAGGAATCTAGTTTAAAGAAGTTTTCATTTCATTTGTTTGAATGAATTAATGGGATTCATTAGATTCTGTATGATTTCATTTATAGTGTGTATGTCTGTATATGCATTACATAAAATACATAATTTCTAGAAATTACATAAACATATGCTTATATATTCATATATTACATACTTTATAACATATTTCATATAGCTTTATATATTTTATAAAGTAGTATATTTTTATAAAACTATGAATTATATAAAATATGTATCATTTTCTATTCTTAAGATGTAGTTAGATATTGAATTATAAAATGTAATTTCCCTTTATATTATTTGGCTATATATTTTCCAAGAAATATTGAGAAACCAAAAAAGTAAGACTTCAATACCACATGATAAATAAAAAATGAACTTTTATCATAATAACTATATTAGTCAGTGTTCTCCAGAAAAACAACCAACAGGAGACAGAGCAAGAGAGAAATAGATTTATTTTCTATATTTAGAAGCCCACTGGGCAGGCTGGAGACAGGGAGGAGTTGCAGTTCAAGTTCAAAGGCAGTTTTCTGGTACAATTCTTTCTTCCTTGAGGGCGTTCAGTCTTTGTGCTATTAAAATCTACAATTGATTGGACTAGGCACACCCATATTATGGAGGTTAATCTGCTTCACTCAAAGTCCACTATTCAAATGTTAATCTCATCCAGAAGACACCTTCACAGAAAAAAGAAAAATAATGTTTGACCAAGTATCTGGGGACTTTGGCATCACTGAAGTGACACAAAATTAACCATCCCAGTAATCTATGATCCTCTATTTTAATTTAAATGGGAATGCTTTCAGCAATAAAGAATATCATGGTGCAGAAATCATTATATTTGTTTCAATTTGTTTTTAAAAGGTTAACTCCTGCAAGTAATTTGAGTATTAATAAATCCAGGATCAGCACACGTAATGCAGCGGCAGGGGACATGGGAAAGGCAGTATTTATAGAGAAGACAAGCAATGATTCTATAGCAACTTACTACGCTGATGGACAGTGGCTGTAGTAAGGTATGTGGGGAGGACTTGATAATAGGGGGTCTAGTAACAATAATGTTGTTCAAGTGATTGTATATTAATGATACCAAAAAAAAGCAAAATAAATAAATAAATAAATGCAGGTACCTTCCAATGAAAACAATAGCTTAGTAGTAAAACATTCTTCATGTCTTAAGGAAAACGGTAGAATACTAATTTTAAAGAATGTGAATAGTGATGATGGAAATGACTAAAAAAAGAAGTGGAGGAGGATAATCCAAGGGACGGTGATGATGGTGGTAGAAGTAGGTATTGGGATAAGCTGAGGGCTGTCTAGTCTTTCAAACAGAAAACACAAATTAAAATTTAAAGCTTAAGTAAATGAGAAACCACTGTTTGAATAATACCACCATAGGGTTTTCACAAAGCCAAAATTGGCAACATGCAATATTATTTGATTTTCTTTTTCTGTTTAGCCATGAACAGAGAAAGAAACAAATAACTATTTCATGACACATTGCAGGGAAGGAGTTAAAAGTTTCTTCTTGTAGAAAGAGATCAAAAGCTTATTTAATGGGGTTTTGTGGTTTGCTTTTTTTTGTGTGTTTTCTTTTACTTTGTTGTACATAAAAGGCTATATTTAAGTATATTGGTGTCTTCTTGTCCACTTAGTTGATTTAGATAAAGCATATTAGAGAAACCATATTATTCAGTGAATGATTAGCAAAATATACAGGTAATTAGGATGCCGGGGTTCTTGTTTGCAGAGCTGAAGAATAAACTTAGCAAACAGTCAAGTAGGTAGAACCAGAGTAGAGGCTTTTATTTGGAAATAAAGTGAGAGGAAAGAGCTCCTGGCTCATGCTAGGAAGGGACAAGAGAGCCCAGGGTGGTGTGTTGTCTAGGGGATTTATAGGCAGTTGAGGATTTTGGGGAACTGATAAAGAGCTTAGGGTATGGACTTGTTAAAGTGGCCTTAGGATGTTTGTCCTTGATGAGATATTAAATCCCTTTTAGCATGCCAAAGTGAATCTTACACATGATTACAAACAATTAGCATAATAAAAACATGGGCTACTTTCCTTTATCTGGGTAGTGTCAAGGGACCTCACTTAAGAATGACTTTAGAGCTTAATGTTTAACACAGAGTTTTGGTAGGGGGTTTCCTTGCATGTAGTTACATTGCTTTGACTAAATATCTTGCTTTGCTTTTTCCTGAGGCCCTCACTCTACTCTGTCTTAAGCCCATGGTCCCTGTCTCAATTAGTTCAAAATTGTTTTGTCTTAAAAGCCTATTCTGAAATAAGTAGTATTTTCTATAGAAATTGAGACCATGTCTTGCCAATGGGTTTCAGCCCCGGGCAAGTTCGCTATGGATTCAACATGACCAAAGAAACTGACAGCAAAATGTTCTTTGGGGTGAAAGGGTTTACTACTTGGCTTGTTCTCCCAGCAGTAGGTCGAGCACCAGCATCTCTGCCTCCGTGCAGAGCACTGGGCCGAGCTCTCTATATAGCACAATAAAAGCTTATTGCCTAAAGGTGTGGAAGCAGTAGCCTAGCAACAGGCCAGTTACATCACCAGGTTGTTAAGTTCAGTGAGGATCCTGGCCATAGGAACCCCAACTTCCACACACTCCAACCCTCCCGGATGCTCAACTTCCAACCCACGTGCTTTCCATCTTCTGCAATGGTCCCTGTGTGAGAAAGGTTGAGCACTGTAACCAGATTCTACAATGTAAACAGAGGATAACAACAACTTAGAGATAATAAAAATTAAGATACAGCAAGATTTTGATACAGGTAACAAAAATTATAATAATTCTCAAGCTAAAAGAGAGACTAGAATACACAGGAAAGCACAGAGCGTGCAGCTACACCCGAGAGGACACGGCACCCCAAGAGGCTTCCTAAAGAGCCCAGCTGACATACGTGGCAACTACCAGCGACCACTGCTATAGCCATGAAAAGACAGAGGAATATGGTCCAGACTAAAATCAACCACACAACCCCAGAGAGGGAGTCTGAAGGGATGGAAATGCATAGTCTTCTGAAAAAAAATTCAGAATAAAAGTCATAACCATGCTGATGGACCTACAGAGAAATGTGCAAGAGCTGAGGGAGGAAGTGAGGGAAGTAAGGAAAGACAATGCAGAAATCAGATAAGCAATCAACGGGCTTAACAGCACACTGGATGAGATGCAAGAGACTATTAATGGAATAGAAATCAGAGAACAGGAATACAGAGAAGCGGCGGCAGAGAGAAATAAAAGGATTTCTAGGAATGAAAGAATATTAACGAGAACTGTCTGACCAATCCAAACAAAATAATATTCGCATTATAGGAGTACCAGAGGAATAAGAGAGAGAAAAAGGGATAGAAAGTGTCTTTGAAGAAATAATTGCTGAAAACTTTCCCTCACTGGGGAAGGAAATAGTTTCGCAGTCCACGGAAGCCCACAAATCTCCCAACAGAAGGGACCCAAGGAAGACAACACCAAGACACATAATAATTAAGATGGTAAAGATCAAAGATAAAGACAGAGTATTAAAGGCAGCTAAAGAGAGAAAAAAGATCACCTACAAAGGAAAACCCATCAGACTATCATCAGACTTCTCAACAGAAACCTTCAGGCCAGAAGAGAATGGCATGATGTATTTAACGTTATGAAATAGAAGGGCCTCGAACCAACAATATTGTATCCAGCACGATTATCATTTAAATATGATGGACGATTAAACAATTTCCAGACAGGCAAAAGTCGAGAGAGTTTGCCTCTCATAAACCACCACTACAAGATATCTTAAACGGACTGCTCTAGAGGGAAGCAACCCTAAGGCTAAAAAGATGTCACCAGAGAAAATAAAATCATAGCAAAGGAAGCAGACCATCTAAATACTAACTAAAGGCAAAGAATAAAACACCTAGGAGGAAGAATAAGAACGGAGAGAAATAAAGAAACGTCAGACGGTGTTTACAATAACTTAACAAGAAAGATAAATTAGATTGTTAGATAGTAAAGAAGCAACCCTTGAAGCTTTATAACCACGAATCTAAAGCCAGCAATGGCAATAAGTACATATCTATCAATAATCACCCTAAATGTAAATGGACTGAATGCAACAATCAAAAGACACAGAGTAACAGAATGGATAAAAAAGCAAGACCCATCTATATGCTGCCTACAAGAAACTCACCTCAAATCCAAAGATATACACAGACTAAAAGTGAAGGGATGGAAAAAGATATTTCATGCAAACAACAAGGAGAAAAAAGCAGGTGTTGCAGTACTTCTTTCAGACAAAATAGACTTTAAAACGAAGAATATAGCAAGAGATAAAGAAGGACATTACATAATGATAAATGGGTCAGTAAAACAGGAAGATATAACCATTATAAATATATATGCACCCAACACAGGAGCGCCACCATATGTGAAACAAATACTAACAGAATTAAAGGAGGAAATAGACAGCAATGCATTTATTCTTGGAGACTTCAACACACCACTCACTCCAAAGGATAGATCAACCAGACAGAAAATAAGTAAAGACACAGAGGCACTGAGCAACACACTACAACAGATAGAACTAACAGACATCTACAGAACTCTGCACCCAAAAGCAACAGGATACACATTCTTCTCAAGTGCACATGGAACATTTTCCAGAATAGACCACATTCTAGGCCACAAAAAGAACCTCAGTAAAGTCAAAAATATTGAAAATCTACTAACCAACTTCTCAGATCACAAAGGTATAAAACTAGAAATAAATTTTAGAAAGAAACCAAAAAAGCTCACAAATACATGTAGACTTAACAACATTCTCCTAATTAATCAATGGGTTAATGACCAAATCAAAACAGAAATCAAAGAATATATGGAGACTAATGACAACAACAACACAAGCCACAACTTCTGTGCGACGCAGCAAAGGTAGTTCTAAGAGGAAAGTATATTGCAGTCCAGGCCTATATAAAGAAGGAAGAACATTCCCAAATGAATAGTCTAAAGACACAAATACTGAAATTGGAAAAAGAAGAACAAATGAGGCCCTAAGTCACCGGAAGGAGGGACATAATAAAGATCAGAGAAGAAATAAATAAAATTGAGAAGAATAAAACAATAGAAAAAAATCAGTGAAAACAAGAGCTGATTCTTTGAAAAAATAAACAAAATAGACAAACCCCTAGCGAGACTCATTAAGAGAAAAAGAGAATCTACACAGATAAACAGAAACAGAAATGACAAAGGAAAAATAACGACAGATCCCACAGAAATACAAAGAAATATAAGAGACTATTATGAGAATCTATATGCTAAGAAGCTGGGAAACATAGAAGAAATGCACAACTTCTTACAAAAAATACAACCTCCCAAAATTGACCAAGCAAAAAACAGAAAAGCTTAACAGACCAATCACCAGGAACGAAATTGAATCGGTAATCAAAAAACTAACCAAGAACAAAACCCCCAGACCTGATGGATTCACTTCTGAATTCTACCAGAAAAATAGAGAAGAAATAACACCCATTCTCCTTAAAGTTTTCCAAAAAATAGAAGAGGAGGGAATACTTCCAAACTCATTCTATGAAGCCAGCATCACTCTAATACCAAAAACGGGCAAAGACCTCACCAAAAAAGAAAATTACAGACCAATAGCCCTGATGAACGTCGATGCAAAAATGCTCAACAAAATATTAGCAAACGGAATTCAAAAATACATCAAGAGGATCATACACCATGATCAAGCGGGATTCATCCGAGGGATGCAAGGATGGTACAACAGTCCAAAATCCATCAACATCATCCACCACATCAACAAAAAGAAGAACAAAAACCACATGGTCATCTCCATAGGTGCTGAAAAAGCATTTGACAAAATTCAGCATCCATTCATGATTAAAACTCTCAACAAAATGGGTATAGACACCAAATACCTCAACATCATAAAGGCCGTATATAACAAACCCACAGATAACATCATACTTAACAGCGAGAAGCTGAAAGCTTTTCATCTAAGATCGGGAATAAGACAGGCATGCCAACTGTCTCCACTGTTATTCAACATACTACTGGAGGTCCGAGCCATGGAAATCAGAAAAAACCAAGACATAAAACGCATCCAGATGGGTAAAGAAGAAGTCAAATTGTCACTATTTGAAGATGACATGATAGTGTACATTAAAAACCCTAAAGACTCCATTCCAAAACTACTAGAACTAATATCTGAATTCAGCAAAGTTGCAGGACACAAAATTAACACACAGAAATCTGTTGCTTTCCTATACACTAATGATGAACTAACAGAAAGAGAAATCAGAAAAACAGTTACATTCACAATTGCATCAAAAAGAATAAAATATCTAGGAATAAACCTAATGAAGGAAGTGAAAGACCTGTACTCTGAAAGTTACAAGACACTCCTAAGAGAAATTAAAGAGGACACTAACAAATGGAAATGCATCCCATGCTCTTGGCTAGGAAGAATAAATATTGTCAAAATGGCTATACTACCTAAAGCAATCTACAGATTCAACGCAATCCCTATCAAACTACCAACAGCTTTCTTCAATGACCTCGATCAAATAATTCTAAAATTCATACGGGACCACAAAATACCCCGAATAGACAAAGCAATCCTGAGAAGGAGGAATAAAACGGGGAATTACGCTCCCTGACTTCCAGCTCTACTACAGAGCCACAGTAATCAAGACAATTTGGTATTGGCACAAAAACAGACCCACAGACCAGTGGAACAGAATAGAAAAAACAAACATTAACATAAACATATACAGTCAATTAATATTTGATAAAGGAGCCTTGGATATACAATGGGGAGGTGACAGCCTCTTCAGCAGCTGCTGTTGGAAAAACTGGACAGCTACATATAAGAGAATGAAACTGGACTACTGTCTAGCCCCATACACAAAGGTAAACTCAAGGTGGATCAAAGACCTGAATGTAAGTCATGAAACCATAAAACTCTCAGAAAAAAACATAGGCAAAAATCTTTTGGACATAAACATGAGCGACTTCTTCATGAACATATCTCCCCGGGCAAGGGAAACAAAAGCAAAAATGAACAAGTGGGACTATATCAAGCTGAAAAGCTTCTGTACACCAAAGGACACCATCACTAGAACAAACAGACATCCTACAGTATGGGAGAATATATTCATAAATGACATATCCAATATGGGGTTGACATTCAAAATATATAAGGAACTCACACACCTTAACAAACAAAAAGCAAATAATCCAATTAAGAAATGGGCAGAGGACATGAATAGACACTTCTTTAAGAAGAAATTCAGATGGCCAACAGGCACATGAAAAGATGCTCCATATCGCTAATCACCAGAGAAATGCAGATTAAAACCACAATAAGATATCACCTCACAAAAGTGAGGATGGCCAACATCCAAAACACAAACAACAAATGTTGGCGAGGATGTGGAGAAAAGGGAACCCTCCTACACTGCTGGTGGGACTGCAAATTAGTTCAACTATTGTGGAAAGCAGTAAAGAGGTTCCTCAAGAAACTCAAAATAGAAATACTATTTGACCCAGGAATTCCACTCCTAGGAATTTAGCCTAGGAATGCAGCAGCCCAATTTGAAAAAGGCAGATGCACCCCTATGTTTATCGCAGCACTATTTACAATAGCCAAGAAATGGAAACAACCAAATTGTCCATCAGTAGACGAATGGATAAAGAAGAGGTGGTACATATACACAATGGAATATTATTCAGCCATAAGAAGAAAACAATTCCAACCATTTGCAACAACATGGATGGAGCTAGAGGGTATTATGCTCAGTGAAATAAGCCAAGCCGAAGAAGACAACTATCAAAGGACTTCACTCATATTTGGAGTATAAGAACAAAGAAAAAAAAGCTGAAGGAACAAAACAGCAGCAGACTCACAGAACCCAAGAACGGACTAATAGTTATCAAAGGGAAAGGGACTGGGGAAGATGGGTGGGAAGGTAGGGACAAGGGGGAAAAGGGGCATTACGATTAGCAGACATAATGTTGGGGGGTGCGGGGTGGGCTGTACAACTCAGAGAAGTAGTGATTCTATAGCATCTCACTATGCTGATGGACAGTGACTGTAATGGGGTTGGTGGGGGGGACCTGATGAAGGGGTACTTTAATAACCATAATATTGCACATGCAATTGTACATTCATGATACCAAAATAAATTATTTTAAAAAAAGAAATAATTGCTGAAAACTTCCTCAAGCTGGGGAAGGAAACAGTCTCTCAAACCATGGAAGGCTCCAGATCTCCCAAGACAAGGGACCCAAGGAAGACAACACGAAGACACATAATAATTAAAATTGCAAACATCAAACATAAGGACAGTGTATTAAAGGCAGCTAAAGAGAGAAAAATATCACCTACAAAGGAAAATTCATCAGACTATCATCAGACTTCTCAACAGAAAATTTACAGACCTGAAAAGAATGGCATGATATATTTAATGTAATGGAACAGAAAGGCCTCGAACCAAGAATATAGTATCCAGCACGATTCTCATTGAAATTTGAGGGAGGGATTGAACAATTTCCAGACAAGCAAAAGCAGAGGGAATTTGCCTCCCATAAACCACCTCTACAGGATATCGTAAAGGGACAGCAATAGATGGAAGCACTCCTAAGGCTAAAGAGGTCAGCAGAGAAAATAAAATCATAGCAAAGAAGGCAGACCATCCAAATACTAACAAAAGGCAAAGAATAAAACACCTAGTATATAAAGAATGGAGGAGGACGAATAAGAAGGGAGAGAAATAAAGAATCATGAGACTGTGTTTACAATAACATAACTAGAAAGGTAATTCAGACTGTTAGATGGTAGAGAAGCTACGCTTGAACCTTTGGTAACCACGAATCTAAAGCCAGCAATGGCAATAAGTACATATCTATCGATAATAACCCTAAATGAAAATGGACTTAATGCACCAATCAAAAGACACAGAGTTACTGAATGGATAAAAAAGCAAGACCCATCTATATGCTGCTTAGAGAAGACTAACCTTAAACCCAAAGATATACGCAGACTAAAGGTGACGGGATGGAAAAAGATATTTCATGCAAACAAGGAGAGAAAAGCAGGAGTTGCAGTACTTTTATCAGACAAAATAGACTTCAAAATGAAGAAAGTAGCAAGAGATAAAGAAGGACATTACATAATGTTAAAGGGGTCAGTCCAACAAGAGGATATAACCATTTAAAATATATATGCACCCAACACAGGGGCAACGGCATATGTGAAACAAATACTAACAGAATTAAATGAGGAAACAGAAAGCAATGCAGTCATTTTCAGAGACTTCAACAAACCACTCACTCCAAAGGACAGATCAACCAGACAGAAAATAAATAAAGACACAGAGGCACTGAACAACACACTACAACAGATGGACCTAACAGACATCTACAGAACTCTACACCCAAAAGCAACAGGATACACATTCTTCTCAAGTGCACATGGAACATTTTCCAGAACAGACCACATACTAGGCCACAAAAAGAACCTCAGTAATTTCAAAAATATTGAAATTCTACCAACGAAATTTTCAGATCACAAAGGTATAAAACTAGAAATAAATTTTAGAAAGAAACCAAAAAGGTTCACAAATACATAGAGACTTAATAACATTCTCCTAAATAATCAATGGTAAACCACCAAATCAAAACAGAAATCAAAGAATATATGGAGACTAATGACAACAACAACACAAGGCCAGAACTTCTGTGGGACGCAGCAACGGCAGTTCTAAGAGGAAAGTATATTGCAATCCAGGCCTATTTAAAGAAGGAAGAACATTCCCAAATGAATAGTCTAAAGACACAATTACTGAAATTGGAAAAAGAAGAACAAATGAGGCCCAAAGTCACCAGAAGGAGGGACATAATAAAGATTAGAGAAGAAATAAATAAAATTGAGAAGAATAAAACAAAAGAAAAAATCAATAAAACCAAGAGCTGGTTCTTTGAAAAAATAAACAAAATAGATAAACCCCTAGCCAGACTCATTAAGAGAAAAAGAGAATCTACACACATAAACACAATCAGAAATGAGAAAGGAAAAATCACGACGGACCTCACAGAAATACAAAGAATCATAAGAGAATATTATGAGAATCTATATGCTAACAAGCTGGAAAACATAGAAGAAATGGACAACTTCTTAGAAAAATACAACCTTCCAAGACTGACCAAGCAAGAAACAGAAAAACTAAACAGACCAATCACCAGTGACGAAATCGAATTGGTAATCAAAAAACTACCCAAGAACAAAACCCCTGGGCCTGATGGATTCACCTCTGAATTCTACCAGACATATAGAGAAGAAATAACACCGATTCTCCTTAAAGTTTTCCAAAAAATAGAAGAGGAGGGAATACTTCCAAACTCATTCTATGAAGCCAGCATCACTCTAATACCAAAACCGGGCAAAGACCTCACCAAAAAAGAAAATTACAGACCAATATCCCTGATGAACGTAGATGCAAAAATACTCAACAAAATATTAGCAAACCGAATTCAAAAATACATCAAGAGGATCATACACCATGATCAAGTGGGATTCATCCCAGGGATGCAAGGATGGTACAACATTCGAAAATCCATCAACATCATCCACCACATCAACAAAAAGAAGAACAAAAACCACATGATCATCTCCATAGATGCTGAAAAAGCATTTGACAAAATTCAGCATCCATTCCTGATTAAAACTCTCAACAAAATGGGTATAGATGGCAAGTACCTCAACATCATAAAGGCTATATATAACAAACCCACAGCTAACATCAGACTTAACGGCGAGACGCTGAAAGCTTTTCATCTAAGATCGGGAACAAGACAAGGATGTCCACTCTCTCCACTGTTATTCAACATAGTACTGGAGGTCCTAGCCACAGCAATCACACAAAACAAAGACATACAAGGCATCCAGATTGGTAAAGAAGAAGTCAAATTGTCACTACTTCCAGATGACATGATACTGTACATAAAAAACCTAAAGATTCCATTCCAAAACTACTAGAACTAATATATGAATTCAGCAAAATAGTAGGATACAAAATTAACACACAGAAATCTGTTGCTTTCCTAAATACTAATGATGAACTAACAGAAAGAGAAATCAGAAAAACAATTCAATTCACAATTGCATCAAAAAGAATAAAATGCCTAGGAATAAACCTAACAAAGGAAGTGAAAGACCTGTACTCTGAAAACTACAAGACAATCCTAAGAGAAATTAAAGATGACACTAACAAATGGAAATGCATCCCATGCTCTTGGCTAGGAAGAATAAATATTGTCAAAATGGCTATACTACCTAAAGCAATCTACAGATTCAGTGCAATCCCTATCAAACTACCAACAGCTTTCTACAATGAAGTGGAACAAATAATTCTAAAATTCATATGGAACCACAAAAGACCCCGAATAGCCAAAGCAATCCGGAGAAGGAGGAATAAAACAGGGGGAATTACACTCCCTGACTTCAAGCTCTACTACAAAGCCACAGTAATCAAGAGAATTTGGTATTGGCACAAAAAAAGACCCACAGACCAGTGGAACAGAATAGAAAATCCAAGCATTAACCCAAACATATACAGTAAATTAATATTTGATAAAAGTGCCTTGGATATACAATGGGGAGATGACAGCCTCTTCAGCAGCTGGTGTTTTGGAAAAACTGGACAGCTACATGTAAGAGAATGAAACTGGACTACTGTCTAGCCCCATACACAAAGGTAAACTCAAGGTGGATCAAAGACCTGAATGTAAGTCATGAAACCATAAAACTCTTAGAAAAAAACATAGGCAAACACTCTTGGATATAAACATGAGCAACTTCTTCATGAACATATCTCCCCGGGCACGGGAAACAAAAGCAAAAATGAACAAGTGGGACGACATTAAGCTGAAAAGCTTCTGTACAGCAAAGGACACCATCAGTAGAACAAAAAGACATCCTACAGTATGGGAGAATACATTCATAAAAAACGTATCTGATAAAGGTTGACATCCAAAATATATAAAGAACTCATGCACCTTAATAAACAGAAAGCAAATAATCCAATTAAGAAATGGGCAGAGGACATGAATAGACACTTCTCCAAAGAAGAAATTCAGATGGCCAACAGGCACATGAAAAGATGCTCCACATAGCTAATCATCAGAGAAATGCAGATTAAAACCACAATGAGATATCACCTCACACCAGTGAGGATGACCATCATC
>JAVSCE010000637.1:0-14843 GCA_032199065.1 Smutsia gigantea
ATACTAACAGAATGAAAAGGAGAAATAGAATGCAATGCATTCATTCTAGGAGACTTCAACACTCCACTCACTCTGAAGGACAGATCAACCAGACAGAAAATAAGCAAGGAGACAGAGGCACTGAACAACACATTAGAACATATGGACCTAACAGACATCTACAACAGAACTCTACACCCAGAAGCAGCAGAATACACATTCTTCTCAAGTGCACATGGAACATTTTCAAGAATAGATCATATACTAGGCCACAAAAAGAGCCTCGGTAAATTCAAAAAGATTCAAATTGTACCAACCAGTTTCTCAGACCACAAAGGTATGAAACTAGAAATAAATTATGCAAAGAAAATGAAAAATCCCACAAACACATGGGGGCTTCACAGCATGCTCCAAAATAACCAATGGATCAATGACCAAATAATCAGAGATCAAGCAATATATGGGGACAAATGAAAACAATAACTCAACACCGCAAAATCTGTGGGACGCAGCGAAGGCCGTGCTAAGAGGAAAGTATATTGCAATACAGGCCTACCTCAGAAAAGAACAATGCCATATGAGCAGTTTAAACTCACAATTAACAAAACTAGAAAAAGAAGAACAGATGAGGCCCAAAGTCAGTAGAAGGAGGGACATAATAAAGACTAGAGCAGAAATAAATAAAGTCAAGAAGAATAAAACAATAGAAGAAATCAATGAAAGCAAGAGCTGGTTCTTTGAGAAAATAAACCAAATAGATAAATCCCTAGCCAGACTTATGAAGAAAAAAAGAGAGTCTACTCACATAAACTGAATCAGAACTGAGAAAGGAAAAATCACTACAGATACCACAGAAATACAAAGAATTATTAGAGAATACTATGAAAAATTATATGCCAAGAAACTAGATAACCTAGAAGAAATGGACAACTTTCTAGAAAAATACAACCTTCCAAGGCTGACCCAGAAAGAAACAGAAAATCTGAGCAGACCAATTACCAGCAACAAAATTGAACTGGTAATCAAAAACCTACCTAAGAACAAAACCCTTGGACCAGATGGCTTCACCGCTGAATTTTATCAAACATTTAGTGAAGACCTAATACCAACCCTCCTTAAAGTTTTCCAAAGAGTAGAAGAAGAGGGAATACTTCCAAACACATTCTATGATGCGAGCATCACTCTAATACCAAAGCCAGGCAAAGACACCACAAAAAAAGAAAGTTACAGACCAATATCCCTGATGAACACAGATGAAAAAATACTCAACAAAATATTAGCAAACCGAATTCAAAAATACATCAAAAAGATCATCCATCATGATCAAGCAGGATTTATTTCAGGGATGCAGGATGGTACAACATCCGAAAATCCATCACCATCATACACCACATCAACAAAAAGAAGGACAAAAACCACATGATCATCTCCATAGATGCTGAAAAGCATTTGACAAATTCAACATCCATTCATGATAAAAACTCTCAACAAAATGGGTATAAAGGGCAAGTACCTCAACATAACAAAGGCCATATATGACAAACCCACAGCCAACATTATACTTAACAGCGAGAGGCTGAAAGCTTTTCCTTTAAGATAGGGAACAAGTCAAGGATGCCCACTCTCCCCACTTCTATTCAACATAGTACTGGAGGTCCCAGCCATGGCAATCAGACAACACAAAGAAATAAAAGGCATCCCGAATGGCAAGGAAGAAATTAAACTGTCCGTTTGCAGATGACATGATATTGTACATAAAAAACCCTAAAGGATCCACTCCAAAACTTCTAGATCTAATATCTGAACTCAGCAAAGTTGTGGGATACAAAACTAATACAGAGAAATCTGTGGCATTCCTATACACTAAGGGTGAACTAGCAGAGAGAAAAATCAGGAAAACTATTCCATTCACAGTTGCATCAAAAAGAATAAAATACCTAGGAATAAACCTAACCAAGGAAGTGAAAGACTTATACTCTGAAAACTACAACACTCATGAGAGAAATTGAAGAATATACCAATAAATGGAAACACATCCCGTGCTCATGGACAGGAAGAATTAATATTGTCAAAATGGCCAACCTGCCCAAAGCAATCTACGGATTCAATGCAATTCCTATCAAAATACCAACAACATTCTTCAACGAACTAGAGAAAATCATTCTAAAATTCATATGGAACCATAAAGGCCCCGAATAGCCAAAGCAATCCTGAGAAGGAAGAATAAAGTGGGGGGTCATGCTCCCCAACTTCAAGCTTTACTACAAAGCCACAGTAATCAACACAATTTGGTACTAGCACAAGAACAGACCCACAGACCAATGGAACAGACTAGAGAGCCCTGATATCAAACCAGCCATATATAGTCAATTAATATATGATAAAGGTGCCATGGACATACAATGGGGAAATGACAGCCTCTTCCACAGCTGGTGTTGGCAAAACTGGACAGCTACATGCAAGAGAATGAAACTGGATTATTGTTTAACCCCATACACAAAAGTAAACTCGAAATGGATCAAAGACCTGAATTAAGTCATGAAACCATAAAACTCTCAGAAGACAACATAGCAAAAATCTCCTGAATTTAAGTATGAGCAACTTCTTCCTGAACACATCTCCTCAAGCAAGGGAAACAAAAGCAAAAATGAACTCATGGGACTACATCAAACTAAAAAGTTTCTGTACAGCAAAGGACACCATCAACAGAACAAAAAGGTATCCTACAGTATGGGAGAACATAATTTGTAAATGACATATCCAACAAGGGGTTAACATCCAAAATATGTAAAGAACTTACACACTTCAACACCCAAAAAGCAAATAACCCAATTAAAAAATGGGCAGAGGATATGAAAAGACAGTTCTCCAAAGAAGAAATTCGGATGGCCAACAGACACATGAAAAGATGCTCCACATCACTAATCATCAAGGAAATGCAAATTAAAACCACAATGAGATATCACCTCACACCGGTATGGATGGCCAGCATCGAAAAGACTAAGAACAACTAATGCTGACGAGGATGCGGAGAGAGGGGAACCCTCCTACACTGCTGGTGGGAATGTAAGCTAGTTCAACCATTGTGGAAAGCAGTATGGAGGTTCCTCAAAAAACTAAAAATACAAATACCATTTGACCTGGGAATCCCACTCCTTGGAATTTACCCAAAGAATACAACTTCTCAAGATTCAAAAAGACATATGCACCCCTATGTTTATTGCAGCACTTTGTACAATAGCCAAGATATGGAAGCAACCTAAGTGTCCATCAGTAGATGAATGGATAAAGAAGAGGTGGTACATATACACAATGGAATACTATTCAGCCATAAGAAAGAAACAAATCCTACCATTTGCAACAACATGAATGGAGCTGGAGGATATTATGCTCAGTGAAATAAGCCAGGCGGAGAAAGACAAGTGCCAAATGATTTCCCTCATTTGTGGAGTATAATGAAGCAAAACATGAAGGAACAAAATAGCAGCAGACTCAGAGACTCCAAGAAGGAACTAGTGATTACCAAAGGGGAGGGGTGTGGGAGGGCGGGTTGGGAGTGTCGGAGAAGGGGATTGTAGGGCATCATGATTGATGCACATAGTGTGTGTGGGGTCACAGGGAAGACAGTGTAGCCAGATAAGACAAATAGGGACTCTGTGGCATCTTACTACACTGATGGACAATGACTCCAATGGGGTGTGGAGGGTTACTCGATAATAACAGTGAATGTATTAACAACATTGTTTTTCTTGTGAAACCTTCTTAAGAGAGTATATCAATGATACATTGATAACATTAATAAAAAAAATCCTAATGCCTTAATTTAACATACATAGTAAAATAGCCCTCACAGGCTGCTACTTTCAACCATTTCTCTCACCACTGTTTCCGTAACTCAATTCCTGTGGCTTTGTATTTCTCTCTCTTCCCCAGACACCAAGCCCCAAAACAATTTATCATCTTTGCATGTTATTCTTAAGCTCTGGAAAGGCTTCTAGACTTTCCCTTTTCCACCTAGCAAACTCCTACTCACCCCTCAAAAGCCAGTTTCTTCCTTCTGAACTTCTATAATCTAATATGTTGTAATCTATCTGTCTTATGTCTAGATTGAGTTCCCCGAAGGGAGAGACTGTCTTCATTAATTTTGTATCTCTAAAACCTAGAAATGTCTAGCATGAAGTACAAATGCAAATGTTTGATGAAATTAAAGATTAAATGACAAATGAATTAGAAACTTTGTGTAGCTCCTCTTATAAAATTGAGAGAATAGTTGATACATCTGAGAAGCAACATGGCCTATGTAATAAGAAGCACACAGAGCTGCTTTGAATATAACTTTATGAATCTCTGCCAAATTATTTTCCTCATCCATAAAACAGGTTTCATAGGGTTGTTACATTCGTCATCTATAAAACAGATTTCACTGAGTTGTTACACTGAACAAATGAAAATATACATAAACATACCTAATGACAATGCCTAGAACAAAACAGGTATTCAAATGTTAGTTCCCTTTCTCTCCCCTTTAATTCACAGGATAATTATGGACATCCAATGAGATAATCTAATATGAAAACAATCAGGAAACCATTACACATTACACAAATTAAATCTCTCACTAATGGGGAAAAAATCTGAACAGTTCATTCTTGCATTTATGAACCTTTTCTTCTTTCTAGATTTGTAAGAAACACGTGGGGACATCTGCTGGTTTTTAAACATTTCCCCAAATTATGCAATTATCTAGGATTCTACAATTAAAATTTAGTTTAGTATAAGCAATTTTAATTCACCTAGTTCAGTGTAAACTATCCTAATTCCTCTAAGACTAAGAAGAAAAAAGCCAACTTATCCTGCTTTAAACTAGTATCCTTCCTTTCCCCTTACCTGTTTTGGGGATCTCAAGATTTGTTCTTTTTTAGAACACGTTCCTGCAGTTGACTTTAAGTGAATTTTGTAACATTATTTCACGAATTTGTAAGCATTTGTAATTTAGAAAGTAACACATCTCACCGAATTATGTTCTATCAAAATGCTGATTTTTTTAAGGATAAACATTATTGGCATCAGCTTTTACAAGTAAGTCTTGTTTATTTCTCTGAAACCAGAAACTCTCTACGGAAAATAAATTCAAACACCTTTCTCTACCCACAGACCCTGATTTGACATTCCATAAAGAACACAGCATAATTAGTGGTGCTTATTATACACATCAAGGTTAACTTTGAGGTCAAAAAAAGTTCTCTACTTACTCTTACTACACTGAACCTACTCTGGGAACTTATAAAAATTCTCTTTAAACAGCTTTTTATTAATCAGACATATTTATTACTACAATTATAAATTTTCATTTAAAAGGTCTAAAATTATAATGTAGTTCAAGTTAAATTAACCACAAATAAGTGTAATTCTGGATGTGATTTAGGATTTACAAAATTGAACTAAACTTACATTGATAACATCTTAATTTATCTGTATTACTAACAACTTGACCTAGGACAATTTAAAAGACTTACTTTCATTTCTTTTTTGTATTTAGATATTCGCTAGATGTAAAACCCTAAATGTCAACTTTCACTTCCACTTCTGTACTATTTCAAGGAAGCTTTTTTTTTTTCACTTTCTGGTGTGCACACTGGTCAAATGAAAAACTGCAAACAGCGGGAAAATTTCTAAATGAGTTTTTAAAAGCAACTTTCTTTTGTTTATATTAAATGTCATGTTTTTAAAGCACAAAAGGACTTAAAATTCTAATCTCCAAAGTATACGGTTTTTAAGCACTCGAAAATGTTTATAAAAAGCATCGTAGCACACTAGACACTAGTGAATTCATTAATTATCTTCAACACAGCATTCTAAATGAATCAATATTTCATAATTTTACAAGTTGTGACTAATCAGTACTAGAATGCAGGGGAGCACAGCGATTTCTAAGAACACAATACAAGGGTTCAGGGCATAAAGAAAATTTCAGCGTACAATTTACTCATACAGAACGCACTAATATAAAAAAAATAACCTTTTTTTTTTTAAGCATGCGACAATTCCCCACCCTGATGTGACATTCTAAATTATCTTAACCAGTTGGGATTATCCAATTTTATTAGCTAATAGTTCTCATTACTTTAAAAACAGAAACAGGAAATGTTCCGCTTCAAGTGTTACACATTTCGCTACTATAAGACTTAGGGGTGGGGGTAAATCTTTGGAAACAAAAGGTAATCTGATCCACTCCAGCTAATTACTGAATGCGTGCCGACAATACACAATTCAGATTGCATTTCAGGACACTAAGATCACAAAAAGGAAGAGAACATCATGAGTGTCAGAAACTATTTTTGCATCAAAAAATATATAACGAAGAAACTTCGTATAACGAAACTAAAATCTCGCTCAAGGTAAAAAATTCATCTGATTAAACATTTGATAATCTTCTGAAAAGAAAATGTTTAATCAACGTTGTTACAATCACAGTAATTCATCCCATTCAGGTATTAGAAATCTCAATGTGCTTGTTTCAGGTTTAAATATCTCATTGTCTTACAATCCAGATACCAAAAGGGCCTGAAACCTCTCGCAGAGGCGTGCAACACAATCGGCTAGTGCTGTCTGTTTACAAATACGAATCTGTTTCCCAAGTCAAAGCGTTCATTACCACCACTCGACCGGGGGACGGAGGACCGGGGACAGAGAAGGCGGCAAGAGCAAGAAAACGAAATCCACAGGCACACCTCTGCCTTCTCTCCTCCAGACAAGAGCAAGCTCAGAGAAAATATTTATTATGTGTTACATGCATGTATATATTTGTTACATATGTACGTCTATGTCTAAGCGTGGGTGAAAATGAGCCACACATGACCGAGAACCGTACCGGACACACGAAAATGTTAATAACGCCAATCCCGTTTAACTCAAAATCCGCAGCCTGGGTCTACAGGTTTCGGCCCGGGGCCAAGAGTTCCAGCCTCTGTGGAGTTCGGCCCCAAAACGCCCCAATGCCCTCCTCAGGCCGCCGCCCCTGCTTCCCTCATCTCTGCCCTCCCCAGGGACACCTGAAGCCCATTCCGGCAAAGAAAGAAGTGTCAGGCCCGCAAGAGGCGGCTGAGACGCGCTCGGGCCAGGCCCACCACACCTGAGAGACACCGCACCTGAGGAGAGCTAGTAACAGGCGACCGCCCGGCCTTCCCGAGCACACCCCCTCGGTGCGGGGTGCTGCGCCGCGGCCGGAACCTCCGTACCTGCGAGGCCCGCGAGCTACAGGCGCGCGCGGCGCCTCCTCATCTCAGTGGCGCCTGCTCCCCCTCCGCCTCCCGCTGCCGCCGCCACCACCGCCGCCGCCGCCACTGCTGGAGGCCGGGACACGACGAGCTCAGGACTCCACCGCCATGTCCGCCGCGCCGCGAACTGCATTGTGGGGGGAAGGGAAGAGATGGGGGAGGAGGAGGGAGAGAAAGAGGAGGACCCGCTGAGGGGAGGGGGTCGTAGCAGAGGGGCTGCCGGGGGGGAGAGGGGGAGGGGAAAGAGAGACAGAGCCCGGAAGGGAGTCCTGACCCCGAGGACGGGGGGCAGGGGAGGGGATGGACGCGGAGAACAACCCGGAGAGGAGGCGCAGAGGGAAGGGTTCGGAGCGCCCCCCCACCTTCGTCCTGGGGGCCGTAGGATCGGCAAAACCGGGGCGGGGGGGGGAGGGGGGGTAAAAACTGGCGGGAGGAGGGGCTCCGTTCGGGGCCTTGTAGTGGCGGCAAGAAACAATAGGGAGGGGGCGGAGGTGGGAGGGCAGCGCAATCACACTCCGGCTGAGGAGAGGGGCGTGCGCGCCGGGACTCTTGTTGGCTCACGCCAATCCCGTTAACTCAAAATCCGCTGCCTGGGTCTACAGGTTTCTAGCGTTGGGGAAGGTACGAGCCCCCGAGTGGGGGTCGCGAGGTCCCGCTACAGGCTTGGGCCCCGCTGGGGAGTAGCGGGAGGACGTCGGCGTGCCTCGGGGTCACGGGCACGGCCGCGCCGCCCAGGTCTGGCTATTGGGCCGTGGGCCGCTCTGCTGAGGCCCCCAAGCGGGAAGAAGGGCCCGAAAGCCGCCTCAGCCCCTCTCTTGGGAAGGTGTCCCCTCGGGGAAGGAAGCCCGGCCTTGGACGTGCTCCCCTCAGGTCTGGGGCACAGAACCTCGGCAGCTTGTGCGGGCTTCTGAGCACCAGCGGGGAGCTAGACAGAGGAAGCCTCCGGGGTCGACCTATTAACCTTTGCCACCAACCCACCAAAGTCCAATCTTTTTCTTTTTAAAATGCAGCCACTTCTGGAGTTGAGTTCAGCAGTGAAATTTCAAGAGCATCCTCCCACAGAAAGATTTTATTTCTGTAGTTTTGACGCAGGTTTGGAATCAACTACCATCCATGGGACCCTTACACCCACCTTGCTTTTATTGTGTTAGGTTTCTCCACGTAGTTATTAAAGGCACAATCCGACGGGATTTATGGTTTGGTTAGTTTTTTTAAGAGCCCAGCCTTGGAGATTATTCAACCTGACCTCAAAGCTGAACAAATCACACAATCACAGTCCTTGGATTTGACACATGCTAGACAGGAAAAGGATATAAAAAGGGTGGACATAGGGTGTAAGGGAAGATGCTAAATTTCAAATATTTACAAGATATTACCTTATAAATTTTTTTATGACTCAGACTAGAACCTGTAAGAGTTTATTTCCATCTACTTCCTACTATATGCAATAACTGCATACCTGTTAATTTATCTGTTTATGTTCATATGAATCTGAAGCTCCGTGAGACATTGCCCACTAAGTGCTAGGCACTGAGGTAGGAACATCACATATTTCAACATTTAATCCTCATAACAATCCTGTGAAGCTGGTACTATTACTCCTATTTACAAGTAAGAAAACTAAATTTCTGAGAATAACTGCATATTACTCCTCTGTGTTTGATTCCAAAGGGCCACGGAATAGTGCATAGCATAGTGGATTTAAAGGCAAAAAGCCCTGCCTGGCTTCAACACTTAATCAGCTGGGTGACATTGGACAAATGTACCTTCTGAGTTCCCTCATCTACAAATTTTCAGAGGCAAAAAACCTACTTCTCAGGGATTATGTAAGGAAAACTTCCAACACCAAAGCTAAAGCTTATAGAGACATTAACATGTCCGTCACTTTAGTGAGTGATCAGTGTCCTTGGAGCAAGGGCAATTGAATAAAATTTCCTGATTACTTAGTAAGAGCAAAGCACTGAGTTAGGTGCTTAGGGATACAAACTAGATTCCTGTCTCCAAAAAGTTCATCATAGAGTGAGAAAGGTGGTTCCATTGAGCTACAAAAAAAGCAATAGGTCACATGAACAAAGGGCTAGGCTAATACAGAGAGAGTGGTAAGTTTCACTTGGGTGAAACTAACAGAAGAGGTAGAAACTGGACCTTGGAGGCTTGCCTGGTTTGTGCCAGACACATGTCTGTGATTCAGAGAACATCATTTAGTCTGGAATATGCAGAAGATAATGAGAGTGGAAACAAAAGCTGGAGCCAGACAGAATCCCCGCCCCGTGCCTCTCTGCTCTTATCCCTTCGAGATAACTCTCTTCTACCCCCTTTCCCATTCCTCAAGACCCAGCTCAACTCCTACGTCCCTTACTAAATAAATCTTCCTGATCACTACCCCACTCAACTGAATGTGATCCCTTCATTCTCTGAATCCCTACATGTTACTTTTATAAATCTAACTTCAATAGATTATAAACTTGAGCACAAATACTTATATTTGTTTACTTTATAATGCCTGCATACTTGCTGAGTTGAAATTTTTGGCAACTATAGTCTTATCACAACAAAGTATGTATAGAGTATTATTTGTATGTGAAGAATGAGGAAACTTAGGGCATGAGAGGGCTTAATTAGTGGGCCAGGGTCATACAACAAGTCACTAGAATATCAGTCCTGTGTTTTTTCTATTGAATCACAAACAGCTTACTGGGAAATAAAATGTTGAATGTCTGCTCTGTAAAAATACACCGAAGACCTATTTGATACTTGTAAGGAAGACCTCATGATTCTGGTTAAGTCTCCAGATTTAGCCTTCTAATCTCAAAGTTCTGGGAACTCAATTTCATACAAACTCAGGTGGAAATTATTAGCAGCAAAAATCTTATTTCATCATATATAATGAGAAATACAAAAACTAATCATATTGGATGAAAGGTGACTTGGTGAGTAAATTAAATCAGAAAAAGAAAGGTAGCTCAGAGATGTCTGCTCAAACCAAGTAGATTGGCCAGCAGATCATAAAGGGAGCAAATCATAAAGGGCTCTGTAGTCCATTAAAAAAAACAGGCTTTATCCTATAGTTAATGGGGCATCACTGAACATTTGTAAGCATGGGAGACATCAGATCTGCTGAAGTTTCCTTTTAAACCCCACTGTTTTCTGCCACATACCTGATTTCTTCACGGAGAAAGACTTCAGTGGTTGGTAACCTTTTATAGACCCTGGTTGATGATGAGTTAAAATTGAAAAAGAGTGCATCAACCCCCATGATGTGGTGCTAACCATGTCTTCTCCACCTTTGCATTCTCAACACCCAGTACAATCCTGATACATAGAAAGTACCTAGAAATTACTTGTTGACACTCTAAGTTGTCTATAAAGTTCAAAGGTTAAAATTTTTGTGATTCTTACAAACAGTAGCAGTGCCAAGACTCATAAGGTATGTGGTCACCTCAAAGATAGTGCAAAGGATCTATTTCTCTGTCTTTTTGCATTCCTAAAATTAAATAAGCTAAAATATGTTGAAATGCCTATTACACGATAAACATTCTACAAAAATTAAGTCCCTTTCTCCTTAAAATTTGGATTTCATATGTCCTTAGACCCACACTAGCACATGTGTGTACTTGCTGCCCGTTGATTACATTTAATTTGTTCTGAGGATTTTATGTGTGGAATTTTAAACTACAGCCACACCCTTTAGCCTACTTTCTTGAAGTATTAGAAACAGTCTCTTTTTTTAAGGTGGAGCTTTTTTTTTTTAATGTGAATAAGATCCGAGAGGGCATTAGAGTTGCATATACATATCAACATAGATATATGGCAGGAGATGATGCTATAAAGATCACCTAGGACTCTATAATACAGGCAATATATGCCATTTTAAAAAGTGGGTCTTTATCCTAAAGTTAATGGGCCATGTGGAACATTTGCAAGCAGGGCAGAGATGATTAGACCTTCCTTCTACAGCAAAACTTACATATGGTCATTCAGTTTCTGTTTGAATTGTTTGTAGTTATAGAGAGCTCATTCCTTCCCAAATCTGTCTGTTCTAAATATTAGAAGTTCTTCCTTCACTGAGCTGGAAATCTTCCTTCTATGTTTATATTTTGGTAATTCTGACCTCAAGAGCAACACCAGCCTCTTTTTCTACATCTATAAAAACAAGGATGTGAACTAGATGAGCTAGGGTTGGGAAAGGGTCTAAAAGTCTATGATTCTGACATGAACTCCTTTTAGGTCAGCTATTTTACCTCCCTCTAGATCAAATCTTCTCTTCTTTTCTTCAATCTCCTTATGACCAATTCTACTGTGTTAGGACAATCTGTACTCTGATTCATCTTTGTATCCTATAACATGTCATGCACTAAACCATTACATATATAGTCAAGTGATTTTCTTCCTTTTTTAAATTGAAGTATAGTAGTTATACAATATTATATTGGCTTCAGGTGTTCCAATCCAACACAGTGATTCAACAGTTACACACATTGTTAAATCCTCACCCCAACTAGTGCAGTTACTATGGAAAGATGTTAGAGAGCCATTGACTATACTCTCCATGCTGCACTTCAATTCCCATGACTAATTTATATTATGATTGAGATTTTGTGCCTCCTTATCCCCCTCACACTCTCCACCCACCCACCCTCACCCCTCTCCCTTGGTAACCACCAGTCACTTCTCGGTGTCCATGTGTCTACTGATGTTTTGTTCCTTCTGTTTTGCTTTGTTTTTATAGTCCACAAATAAATGAAATCATATAGTATTTGTCTTTCTCTGCCTGGCTTATTTCACTTAGCATAATACCCTCTGAGTCTGCCCATGTTGTTCCAAATGGCAGGATTTCTTGCTTTTTTATGGCTGAATAATATTCTATTGTGTATATGTACCACTTATTCTTTATCTGTTCATCTGTTGATGTACACTTAGGTTGCTTCCATATCTTAGCTATTTTAAATAATGTGACAATAACTATAGGGGTGCATATATCTGTTTGAATAAGAGATTTTTTTGATAAATTCCTAGAAGTGAAATTAATGTGTCATATGGTATTTCTATATTTAGTTTTTTGAGGAACCTCCATACTACCTTCCATAGTGGCTGTACCAATTTACATTCCCACCAAGTGTAGGAGGGGTCCCTTTTCTCCACATCCTCACCAATGCTTGTTATTTCTTGTCTTTGGGATAATGGCCATTTTCACTGGTGTGAGGTGCTATCTCATTGTGATTTTGATTTGCATTTCCCTTATGATTAACAATGTGGAGCATCTTTTCATGTGCCTGTTGTCCATCTGTATTTCTTCTTTGGAGAAGTATCTGTTCAGCCTTCCACCATTTTTTTAATTGGGTTATTTGCTTTTTTGGTGTTGAGATGTGTAAATTCTTCATATATTTGGGATGTTAACCCCTTATCAGATGAGTCATTTGTGACTATTCTCCCATACTGTAGGATGCCCTTTTTGTTCTGCTGATGGTGTCCTTTGTTGTACAGAAGCTTTTTAGTCTGATGTAGTCCCACTTCTTCATTTTTTATTTTGTTTCCCAAGAAGATGGGTCCAGGAAAAAATTGTTCATGCTTATGTTCAAAATATTTTTGCCAATGTTTTCTTTTAAGACTTTTATGGCATCCTGTCTTATATTTAGGTCTTTAATCCATTTTGAGTTAACTTTTGTGTATGGAGTTAAATGATAATCCAGTTTCATTCTCTTGCATATAACTGTCCAGTTTTTCCAAACCAGTTAGTGAAGAGATTGCCTTTTCCCCATTGTATAGTCATGGCTCCTTTATCATATTAATTGACCACATACACATGGATTTATTTCTGAGCTCTCTATTCTGTTCCATTGATCTCTGTGGATCCGTTCTTATGCCAATACCATACTGTTTTGATTACTTTAGTTTTGTAGTAGAGCTTGAAGTCAGGGAGCATAATTCCCCCAGCTTTGTTCTTCTTTCTCCCAGTTGCTTTGGTTTTCAGGATCTTTTGTGGTTTCATATGAATTTTGGAACTATTTGTTATAGTTCATTGAAAAATGCCATTGATACTTTGATAGGGATTGCATTGAATCTATAAATTACTTTGGGCAGGATGGCTACTCTGACAATATTAATTCTTCCTATCAATGAGCATGGGATAGGTTTACATTTATTTGTTTCTTCTATAATTTCTTTCATCTGTGTCTTATAGTTTTAAGAGTACAGGTCTTTTACCTCCTTGGTTAGGTTTATTCCTAGGTATTTTACTCTTTTTGGTGCAATTCTAAATGGAACTGTTTTCCTGATTCTTCTTTCTGCTATTTTGTTGTTAATATATAGGAATGCAACAGATCTCTGTATATTGATTTTGTATACTGCCACTTTCCCGAATCCAGTTTTAGTTCTAATAGTTTTATGATGGAATCTTTAGGATTTTCTAAATAGAGTATCATGTCATCTGCAAATAGTGACAATTTTAATTTTTCTTACCTATTTGAATGCCTTTTATCTCTTTATCTTGTCTAATTGATGTGGATAGGACCTCCAGTACTGTGTTAAATAAAAGTGATGAGAGTGGACATCCTTGTCTTGTTCCTGATCTTAGAGGAAAAGTTTTCAGCTTTTCACCATTGAGTATGATGTTAGCTGTGGGCTTGTCACATATGGCCTTTATTATGTTGAGGTACATACTCACTATGCCCATTTTGTTGAGAGTTTTTATCATAAATGGGTGTTGAATTTTGTCAAATGCTTTTCAGCATCTATAGAGATGATCATATGGTTTTTATCCTTCCTTTTGTTAATGTGCTGTATCACATTGATTGATCTATGAATATTTTACCACCCTTGCATCCCTGGAAAAAATCCTACTTGTTCTTGATGGATGATCCTTTTGATGTATTTTTTCAATTCAGTCTGCTAAGATTTTATTGAGGATTTTTGCATCCAAGTTTATTAGGGATATTGATCTATAATTTTATTTTTTTGTAGTGTCTTTGGTTTTGATATTAGAGTGATGCTGGCTTTACAGAGTGAGTTTGGAAATATTCCCTTCTATTCTAGTTTTGGAATACTTTAAGAAGAATAGGTATTAGCTCTTCTTTAAATGTTTGGTAGAATGAAGCCATCTAGTTCTTGACTTTTGTTTGTTGGGATTTTTGACCATCAGTTCAATTTCATTACTGGTAATTGGTCTGTTCAGATTTTCTGTTTCTTCCTGGGCCAGACTTGGAAGGTTGTACTTTTCTGGGAATTTGTCCATTTCTTCTAGGTTGTCCAATTTTTTAGCATATACTTTTTCATATAATTCTCTAATAATTCTTTGTATTTCTGTGGTGCCAGTCGTAAACTTCTTTTTCATTTCTGATTCTGTTTAATTGTGTCCTCTCTCTTTTTTTCTTGATAACTCTGGTTAGAAGCTTGTCTATGTTGTTTATCTTCTCAAAGAACCAGCTCTTGGTTTCATTGATTTTTTTTCTATTGTTTCTTCTTCTCTATTTTATTTTTGCTCTTATCTTTATTATATTTCTCTAACTATATTATATTCTACTAATTTAAGTTTTTGTTTGTCTTTTTCTAGTTCCTTTAGTTGTGAGTTTAGACTGTTTATTTGGGATT
>JAVSCE010000638.1:0-180035 GCA_032199065.1 Smutsia gigantea
CTGAACCCCACGTTCCCAGTCACTGGGAAGGCTTCTGGCCTGTTGTTGCTTAGGGTGGTGCTTCTGAGGTTCATGTCTGGTGTGTGCACAGCGTGTCCCATGTTGGGGTGTGGGATTCAGCAGTGCGTGTGCTTGGCTTGTTACCTGCCCTGCAAGGCATGGGCCTGGGTCGCTCCAGCTTTTTGTTCTCTGGGACGAAGTGGCTGTGAGCATGTGTACAGGTCTCGGGTCGTCCACGCACAGGTGTGGTCAGGACGCAACAGGCTGTCCACAGCAGCAGGGCTGCTCCCCTGCCGTGTCACACCTGGCCCCCTTCCGGTGGGTGTGTTGGATGTTATTCTGGGTGCTATCCTCCCATTTTTCAGATAGAGTCTTTTTGAGAGGTGAGGCCTTGCACATTCAGGGTTTGCCAGGCCATCCCCTCATGGTTGGGGCTGGTGTGGCTGGCGTGGACACTTGTGTGGCCACAGTAGGGAGCTTCCTGGTGGAGATGTTGCATTGATCCCTGGTTCTGGGGTGGTCTCTAGAAGTTCAGATGTACCCTGAGGTGCATCCTCATGGCCAGTGAGTCGGGGGTGGTGTGTGGCGGGAGGTGGGGGGACCCCGTGCTCCAGTATCTCCCTCCTTGCCCAGTCAGCTGTCACGCTGGCCCACCTGTCTGATCCCATTCCTTTCTTTTTTTTTTAAGTTTATTTTGATATCATTAATCTACAATTAAATGAGCAATATTATGGTGATTACACTACCCTCTTCATGAAGTCCCCCCACCACCAACCCTATTACAGTCACTGTCCATCAGCGTAGTGAGATGCTATAGAGTCACTACTTGTCTTCTCTGGGTTGTACAGCCCTCCCCGTGCCCCCCCTAACATTACATCTGCTAATCGTAATGCCCCTTTTTCCCCCTTTTCCCTCCCTTCCCACCCATCCTCCCCAGTCCCTTTCCCTTTGGTAACTATTAGTCCATTCTTGGGTTCTGTGAGTCTGCTGCTGTTTTGTTCCTTCAGTTTTTTTCTTTGTTCTTATACTCCACATATGAGTGAAATCATTTGATACTTGTCTTTTTCGGCTTGGCTTATTTCACTGAGCATAATACCCTCTAGCTCCATCCATGTTGTTGCAAATGGTAGGATTTTTTTCTTCTTATGGCTGAATAATATTCCATTGTGTATATGTACCACATCTTCTTTATCCATTCATCTACTGATGGACACTTAGGTTGCTTCCATTTCTTGGCTATTGTAAATAGTGCTGTGATAAACATAGGGGTGTATCTGTCTTTTTCAAACTGGGCTGCTGCATTCTTAGGGTAAATTCCTAGGAGTGGAATTCCTGGGTCAAATGGTATTTCTATTTTGAGTTTTTTGAGGAACCTCCATACTGCTTTCACAATGGTTGAACTAATTTGCAGTCCCACCAGCAGTGTAGGAGGGTTCCCTTTTCTCCACATCCTCGCCAACATTTGTTGTTGTTTGTGTTTTGAATGTTGGCTATCCTCACTGGTGTGAGGTGATATCTCATTGTGGTTTTAATCTGCATTTCTCTGATGATTAGCGATGTGGAACATCTTTTCATGTGCCTGTTGGCCATCTGAATTTCTTCTTTGAGAAGTGTCTATTCATGTCCTCTGCCCATTTCTTAATTGGATTATTTGCTTTTTGTTTGTTAAGGTGTGTGAGTTCTTTATATATTTTGGATGTCAACCCCTTATTGGATACGTCATTTATGAATATATTCTCCCATACTGTAGGATGTCTTTTTGTTCTACTGATGGTGTCCTTTGCTGTACAGAAGCTTTTCAGCTTCATATAGTCCCACTTGTTCATTTTTGCTTTTGTTTCCCTTGCCCGGGGAGATATGTTCATGAAGAAGTTGCTCATGTTTATGTCCAAGAGATTTTTGCCTATATTTTTTTCTAAGAGTTTTATGGTTTCATGACTTACATTCAGGTCTTTGATCCACCTTGAGTTTACTTTTGTGTGTGGGGTTAGACAGTAGTCCAGTTTCATTCTCTTACATGTAGCTGTCCAGTTTTTCCAACACCAGCTGCTGAAGAGGCTGTCATCTCCCTAATGTATATCCAAGGCTTCCTTATCAAATATTAATTGACTGTATGTGTTTGGGTTGATGTTTGGATTTTCTATTCTATTCCACTGATCTGTGGGTCTGATTCCACTCCTTTCCACCTTTGTCTTGTGGTCTCTGCAGAAGGTGGCCCAGGTTCCTTCTGCAGGCTCCACAGCAGGTAGACTCCCCCAGGCGCAGCCCACATGAGCCCCTCTGAGTCAATGCCTCTGCTGTGTTAGTCTTGAACCATTGCTTTGAAGCAAGGTCTCCCTGAGTACCTTTGGGTTGTGGCCTCGTTGCCCCACTGTGCCTGTGTTGTGCAGTTCTCTTCAGATTTGCATTTTCACTTCCCGGAGTTGCAGCCTGTCTTCGGAACGGAACCCTCAGCAGCTCTCCTGCTGGGCCCCTGCCTTCCTGCACACATGGGAAGCTGACAGCTGCTTTGAGGACTATGAGCTGACTGTCTTGGCAGTTTCTGGTGCAGTTGTATTTATTGGTTTTCTTGCAGTTGTGGGTCATGTCTCCCTGGTAATTCTCGGTTGGACGTCAGCTCCGTGAGGTTTTAGTTGTTGGGTTTCGCTTTAGTGCTGGCTGCAGCTTTCCGGAGGCCATCAGATTGGCTGAGGTCGGTTGCATCCTTTCAAGGCTGGCTCTGAGGCCTGAGGTGGGTCTAGACAAGCTCGCCGGCTGCTGAGGCAGCCTCCCAGGGACTCTGCCGACGCAGCGAGATGGCCGGGCCCTGCCACCCTGGCTGCTGGGGGCTGCCCTGCCTCCCCCTCCCGTATAGGCGTGTCTGTTCTCTTCTGGCAGGTGCAGAGCGCAGCCATTGCTGCTGCCCCCAGCCCCTCAAATTCCAGTGCCCTGGTCTCTGCACCTTCCGTCTCCACCTCCTCAAGTCAGCAGGGCGGGTGGCTCCTAGTGTCCCACCCGCTCTGTGCCCGGAATGCTCTCGGGTCCGGGGCCAGGCTGTTTGCTGCCCTCTGCTCGGGACATTTGCCTTCTAGGTCTGAGCCTTTGTTTCGTAAGTGTCGTCTGGGTTCCTGATTGTTTAAGGCAGGAGGGCATATCCAGATCCCTTCTGTTACTCCATCTGGGCCAGAAGCCAGTCACCTAAGTTGATTTTCTGTCTTCTCATCGGAGTGTTTAAGTTCATGACACCAGCTCTCTGCTGCCAGCGTCAGGTGCACTCAGGTTTCTGGGCCATACACCTGATTTCTCCCTGGCTTTGTTCATGACGGAAGCTAGTGGATGCCCCCTTGGGCCATACAGCGTGTCTTTCTGGTGCCTGAAGCCCCTTTGGTTTTCACAAAGTAAGAGTTGAGCAGCATTTGGGTTTGCTCTGTGGGTTGTACCTTGTGGCTAGTAAGGATTACAGTGTCCGGTAAATGCTGGAAGTCAGAGCAACATCTGGGTACTGCCCATGTTTTAGTTTCTTTTCATAAAGAATAGCTCATACTTGCAGCTAATGCAGCTGATTAGCAGCTTAATATTTTCTGGAACTTGAAGCTACGTTTTACTTGTTGAGGGTGTGTTGTGTTGGTTTATATAATAACGAATATTTTCTTTAACTTTCAGGGGTCTGGGAGGAGAACTCATGAGACAAGCAGGTAGGTCTGAGCATCGGAAGGCTGCACGTGGTGGGTTGTGACCCTTCACTCCTCCCATGAGGAAAGACAAGTGTTCTGAGGGCATGACGTTTTCCCCAATGCTGTGAAGTTGCCTGAGTGGTTGGTCCTTCCACAGGGACAGGCGGTGGGGTGGCTCTCCAGCAGAATCATGCCGCTGCGTGCCCGGCCCCCACACGCTGATCCCTGGGACTGCCTACTTGGGCCACTCGGCTCCTGTGTGCATTCCCGAGGCCCTGGTTTTCTGCTCCCATGGGTTTGGAGCATGCGTAGCTGTGGGGTCAGTGGCAGCTGGGTGGGATGGTGAGTAGAGGTGCAGCTGTCTTTCAGGAGGGGAACGGTAAAGTCAGGGCTAGCCAACGGATGTCGCCACCCTCCCTCTCAGTAGGATATTTAAGTTAAAGTGTAGAGCAAGAAGAGTTTCTCAGGTTATGCTTAAGTGTTTGTACGGAATGAAGATGGTGTCCACATGGAAATCTCTTGATTTCCTGAAGCCTTTTCAGCTAAACCTAAGGGGAAGTCCTCTTGTAAGGGGAGAGGACGGGTGGGGGTCAGGTCCCTGATGCGAATGGCCAGCCCTTGGTGTGCTGGGCCCGCGCAGCCACGGAATGTGCCGCTTGTCCAGGAATGGGGCCTGGTCAGCAGCCGAGGGCCAGGCACACGGGCAGCGGGGCAGCGTCTGTGGTCCTTGCTTCTTGGGCATCAAGCAGCCCCCCGCCTCGCCCTTCAGGTCCTTTGGCACATGTGCTGGTTTCTTTTCTTCCTGGAATGTGCATTCCCTTGCTTCTAGAACATTCCCCCCACCAGCTCTCACTGTTCGTCTGTGGTCTCTTCCTGTGTGCTTTAGTGCTTGGCCCCAAGTCCTCTTCCCCACAAGAACTGCTGGCCCATTACCTCTCCTGCAGTCCTGTTTGAGTGGGACTCCAGTTTTATTAAGGCTACAAGAGTGTGCAGCTCCTTGGAGCAGCTGCAGAGATGGGCTTTCTGAGCGCCCGGACACTCCCTGCACTCAGACCTGGGGGCAGCTCGGGGCCAGGCATCCATCTCTGTGCCTCACCTGTCCTCAGTCACCCTCCAGCCCCAAATGGCAGTGGTGACTCGTGCAGGTCTGGCATGTCATGCCTCTGTCAGGGAGCAGTATGGTTTCCCAGGGAGGGGTCAGTCCTGGCCTGAGGGAGGGCCTCGGGGGGCTCCAAGTAGCCACCAGGCTGACGTGTGCTGTTCCCCTTGGGGCAGTGGGTACTGTGAGGCCGTGTGGGCAGGACCTCTGGGCTTGTGGATGTGGCCAAGGCCTGGCTGCACTGGCACAGTGGCCTGGCGGTGGGCTATCCCCCCAGGATTACACTGTGTCTTTGAGTCACAACACGCAGAAGAGCAATTCCTCCTCCCAGAAGTGGGATGAATTATGGGGTCACGGGCTCCTGGTATCAGTTAGAAAAGCACTGTTGTCAGCAGGCCGGTATGTGAGTTACCTCTGCTGCTGGGAACCCACGGCACCTGCTGTTTCAAAGCAGACAACAGTGTGATGCTGCTGTTCCCACAGGGGCATGCATGCCTGTGCAGTGCAAGAAGAAACAGTTCAGCAGCAGAAGGGGACAAGAGCAGTGAGGAAATTGGGGTAAACCGTGCGCTACATTGCAGAGGTGCCACCCAGACGAGGAGCAGGTAGCTGCTTGTGACGGAAGCAGAATGTCCCCTGATGCAGTGAGCTGGCACTGGGGGCCACTGTCCTCCCTCTTGGCTCACAGATGCGTGGAGCCAGAGCCACTGCGGTGGGGGGACGGGGCGGCAGCAGGACTGCCGCACGCGGTCCCTGCAGATGCAGTCAGTCCTGGCGAGCTGGTGGGCCCCCGTGTGTCTGCAGTGGTCAGTTACCACTGGGCAGGACACAGGTTCCTTAAGGCGTCTTCAGAGCAGGTTTTATTTCTGGTGACTCTCTTCACAAGCTAAGGAGGGAAGCACAGACACAGTGCGGACACTGCATAGAGCACCCAGGGAGCAGCCAGCCTGGAATCGGGGGCTGTGTCTGTGGATCAGCACCGCTCCAGGGGCCCCACTTTGGTTGCACCACAAGTGACAAGCTTAGGGGACACTCAGCATCTGTACTCAGTGAGCATCATGTGTCTGCCTTGGCTGTGGTCCCCTTGCTGTGTGTGGAGAAGAGGCCTGTTCCAACCGCCTCCTGCCTGGCCCATGGGCCTTTGCACCTCAAGATACATTTCCTCAGGGTCGGCCTGGATCCTGTTTGGAGATGTGGCTGGAAAATCCACTCAGGCAGCAGGCACAAATTGCATGCCCACAGGTGGTTGCTCCGCTTTCTCACAGCTGAGGGTGGCTGCTGCTCAGATGCATCATGACGCACCAGGGCTGTTGGCTCTGTGGTGCCCCACTCACCAAAAACTGTCAGGGGCTCGGGAGAGGTCCATTATTTAGAATGAAATGATGCAGAAAGACTGTGTGCCTTTCAGCTGCTCCTTGGCCACTTTGCACAGAGCCTGTGCCGTGTGGTGCCCCAACAGCGCACAGTGCCTGGGAAGCCGTGTCTGCCATACGAGTAGATGACGGGGGCAGGGTTCACTGCTTACATAGCTGCTGCTGGTGGGGCATTTGAAAAGACCTGAGTCGTGGCAGCTGGTCCCCCGAGCCTCAGCTTCCTGCCCTACCACACTTGTCCCTGCCGAGCTGACTGGCAGGAGCTTCTTCGTTTAGTCCAGAGACTTAAGGCAGCCTGGCCGCCATCGCGGTGTTTTCCTCCCACCTAGAAGCTCGGGTTTGAGGTCTGCTGTGGGGGTGGGGCTTTTCCTCACCCCAGTCTGCCCTCGGCCCTTCTGCTCTGCTCGGGGAGGCTGTGGTAAGGGGGCGTGGCAGGGGTGCATCAGGGCCTCCTGTGGGCACTTCTGCTCTCAGGCCCACTGGCTTCTGGGCGTTGGTCAGCAGGAACCCCTGCCCTGTTGGGGGTCACCTTGGCTCAGCTGCCTGCATCCCTGTAGGCCCTTCCCTACCTCTGTCCTCGCTGCACCTTCTTGTAACTCCCTGGAGGTCATCCTGAAGCACCGCCGTGGTGACTCCGATGGACCCCTTGGCATAAACGCCAGGTTCTTTCTTACTGTTTGTTTTTCCCCTCATAGAAATTTTTCCTTTAAGTTTAAGTACTTTAAAAAGTGAAATAACTCTGCAAAGTGTCCATGGTCTCAGCCCCGCCCCAAGCTCACTTTTTCTTCTGCAAAGTCTCCCTTTCTTCACCTGCCTCCATATTTCTGAGTTACCTGCTCACGCAGCTATTTCTTGAAATCTTTAGTTTTATATGTAATTTAAATGAGAAAAGACTCAAAACTCTTGTCAAGATGGGAACCTGGTAGACTCATGGCATCCTGTGTCACGTGAGAACACGCGTGTGTTTATGTGTTTCCCCTCACGCTGCTGTCAAGAATGCCAGGTGTCCCCAAGCTGCAGGTGCCCCTGCAGGCCCCGGGCCACACGCCTGCTGGACATTTTCTGCATGTCACGAATTGCTCAGGACTTTGTTCACATGTAAGAGGAATGACGTAACAAGATGGCCTCAGTTGTGGATGTTCACACAAGGCTGTAAGTGGCACAGGACAGTAAGGGCAACATGAGTGCCCTGAACTTGGCCCTGATGCCCATGCATTAAGGTGAGTCTATATCAGGACCGTGGCTCCGTGCCCTGCTGCCAGGGAGTGTGGCATGTGCTCTGTCACTTTCTTACTCTCCCGTTGCTGATTGTGAGGGTCTAATACTCTGGGCCACGTGTCTATACTCAATCACCATATAGAATTGTGAGAGAAGAGGCTGGTGGGAGCCCAGCTTTACCAGGAGGGATGGGAAGTGGGAAGCAGGGCAGCAATCCCCAAACCCCAGTGTTTATCCGCTCACAGTCTGGGTCATCCAAGGGCGGGAGAGTCTGCCCCAGGTGTCCTTCCTCAGCCAGCTGACGGGATGGGACACCAGGGAACAGGGGACGCCAGCTGACGGGATGCCTGCAGGGTGGTGGGTGTGGAAGGAAGGTTGCCTGTGGTTCTGTGGTCCCCCAGCAGTGACAGCCTTCATTTCTGCCCTCATTTCATTGGCCAGGGAAAGTCATGTGACCACCGAATTCCAGAAAACCTGTGAAAGTGCAGTCTTTCTATGTACTTCTGAAAAGGGAGGAACTGGGAAGTTTGCGAGCAGCGCTGATATCAGCACAGCCATGACCAGGATCCACTAGGCCAAGTGTTTCTCCTGGACATGGGGTTGCTCTGCTTCCTTCCCTGGGAGATGGGAAAGTCGTCTAGACGCAGCCCCCATGCTGCCACTCCAGACACATCACATCCTCGCATTATTACGTACATTTTAAATTGCACAAGATGGTGTTATTGTTTTATCCAGTCAAAATTCATTCAGATTTACCTGCATGCTTTTTAAATAAAGTTTTCAAATTCTTTTCTGTGTTTCTGACCTTCCAAGAGGCTCTTTGCCTTCAGCCTGGCCAAAGATGCTGTGGTACTCATTCTGCGCAGCGTGTCTCTGCTGGCAGCAACTTTCTGGTTGGTTTGTCTGCCGTTTTTCACCTTCATTCTTAAAGGATATTTTTGCTGAGTACAGAACTTTAGTTTGTCATTTATTATATTTTAAACATTCTGTTGTCTTCTCACCTTTCTCCTCTTTTGTTGAGAATCTGCCACTCACTGTACTGGAGGCAACCTTTACAATTTTTTTGGCTGCTTTTGAGATTTGCCTTCATCTTTGTTTTTTATAGTTTCATCATGATATACCTTTGTATTTATCCTGGAGTTCTGGGGTTAATAGTGCTTTTGGGATCTAGTTTTTACAGATTTTTTTGGTTACTTTTGGAAGCTCCCAGTGTGGTTTCTTCAAACCCTGCTCTTCTGTGAGCCTCTCTTTTGCTTCTGTGCACAGCCTGTCTGGCCACTTCATCCTTCACACCCCCTACTTCCTTCTTCCCTTTCTGCCCTTTTCAGGTTGGGTATTTTCTTGAACCTATATTCCGCATTGTGAATTCTCTTTGGTTATGTCTTATTTGCTGTTAAACCCCTCCACTGATTTTTTTTTTCACCCTGCCTTTCTTTTCCCCAGTTCTGCTACATGAAAGGTTCCTACCTACTGCTTGTTCATGTGTGGGCTTGGGCTTATCTCTAAAACACTGGGTATTACTAAATTGGTTAGTTAAGATTTCATACAGGTTTTCAAGGTTTGTGCCAGGACCATGCTGGGCAACTGCTTATCCTGTAGAATCTTCTTTTGGCTCAGGCATGAATCCTAAGGTTGTTTTGCTGTGAATAAGGGTTAGAGATTACCTTGTTTAATAACTTGTAACATTTTCTGAGCACCCTCCACTGAAGTCTTAATTCTTGTGTTTTGGTCTTTCTGAATTTTGTTTTTTAGTTTCTACATCCTTGTTGTAGTTTTCAACTATTTCTTTTACCTCTCTGAGTATAATAAGCTCAGTGTAAAATCTGTGTCTAATGATACCGTTATCTAGAGCTTCTGTAGTTCTGTCTGTAAAGGCCAGATACTGGGTTTTGATATCTCTATCAAATTATAGAGGTACTTTGAGGCCTAGGAATGTTTCTTTTCCCCAAGAGGCTTTACATTTGCTTCTGGCCAGAGACCATGGTGCTCGCAGGGAGAGGTCACCTCCAATTTCAGGATTGGAGACATGCAGGGCTGGGCCTCAGTCAGTTGACCTGAATCTTATACTTCTAGGGTGTGGTCCTTTGGATTCAAAACCCATGGAGAGGGGTTTCCTAGTTGCCCCGCAGTAGCTCTGGGCTCTGCTTTGCCCCACCAGCCCCAGGAGGCTCTTAGCACCTCGCCCATCATCTTAGATTTCTGAGCCTTCTTTGGAGTCATTGGTGCTGCTTGGGGGGCAACTCAGCCCAGCAGACATGCGTCTCTCCGGCCTTTGCTCGTAGCTCTGCACTCCCTGGTAGCTCACAGTGACTTTAAGTACGTAGTTTTTGCTTTTAGTTTTGTCCAGCTTTTAAGAAATGTTGTCTTAGATGAGGGGTTGGTCTGAGTTACCTGTTACTTTTTCTTAATCTTTTACTTTAAAATAATCCTAGACCTACAGGAACTTGTAAAATTAAGTTTTAATTGGAGCCCTGTGCATCTGTCACCCAGCATCCCCCAGTGAGGACATCTTATAGTGTTAAAACCATGAAACTGACATTGGTGCCATGCTGTTCACTAAAGACCTTGTTCAGTTTTCAGTTTTTGTGGCATTCATGGGTGGTGTGCATGCACACAGCGATGATCAGATGTGTGTGACCAGCACCCTCATCAAGGTACAGAGCTGCCCCCGTGCCCCCACATCCCCTGCTGTCCCCTGGCAACTGCTGATGGGTGCCTGTCGCCATAGTCTGTCGTTTCAAGAGGGTCACATGAATGGAACCATGCACATGTAGCCTCAGGAGGTGGGCTTTCCCACAGCGCCTTGCCTGCAGTCCACACAGGTGGCCTGTGTGCTGCCAGGCCCGTTTTTCCGCACTGCCTGGTCGTGCCACAACTTGTTCAGCCATTTGCCTGTTCTGGGGCACTGCAGCTGCTTTTGGTGTCTGTTGTGATAAGGCCGCCAAGAGCATTTGCTTATAGGTTTTTGTGTGAATGAAGCTTTTCATTTCTTTGGGATAAATGCCAGGAGTTACACTGCTGAGTCATGTGGTAAATGTACATTTTGCTTTGTAGGAAACTGCCAGACTGTTTTCAGAGTGTCTGCACCATTTTACATTCTCACAGATGTGTAAGAGTTCCAGTTTCTCCACATCCTTGCCAGTGCTTGGGAATGTCACTGTTTTTAGGGTCAACCTTTCTGACAGGAATGTGGTGGTAGCTCCTTGTGGGTTTATTTACATTTCCCTGATGGCTGGGAAGGCGGAGCATCTTTTCATATGCTGCTTTTTGTTTCTTGATAAATGCATTTAAAGTTGAGGGTGGATCACTGAGGACGTTTTTTTTAAGTAGTGAGGAATTGTATTTTCCAGTCCTTAAGACGTATTGCAAAACTTCATGACAGAATGGCATGTTCTTAGAAGAAGGCAGATAGAGTGGAAGCAAAAGCGAGAACCCAGAAGTAGATTCCAATAGAATGGTGTGCATGGGATTTGTTGTGTGAGAAGGGGTTTCTGCCTGGGTGAAGAGGCTGGCTCCCTGGGCGATGATGTCATGGTGGCCGTGCAGAACAAGGTGAGATTGTGTGCTCACTTCACACACCCCAAAGCTAAATGAACGTCTGCCTGACTAAAAACTTAAGTACAAGAAATTTAATTTTTAAAATTTCAAAGAAATTTTAGGAGACATTATAGGATACTGTCAGTCCCTACAAGGCTTTTTAGTTTGGAAGTTTCAACTCTACGCCTCAGCAGAGGGAAGTGTGTGGCGAGCCCCGCCAGCTGTGTGCTGCTGGCCCCCACCACTCCTGCGGCCCTGTGTGTGCCTGCTCCCCCGGGGCCGTGCGGTGCATCCAGACACCATGTCGTTGTAGGGCCCTAGGGGATGGTCTTCATGGGGAAGGACTGTTCTGTGTTTTGTGGGTTTTTTTGCTTTGTTTTGGTTTTGGCTCTTGGCACCAAACATAACTAACAATAGTTCCACAACTAAAAACAAGCAGTGGAGAATAGTTGTGTTTTGTACATAAATATTAAAGACTTTGTATGGAAGAAGATGTTTTTATGAAAACATATATGAAGTTGGTAGACAAAACATAGGTTATGGAGAAATACTTGTATTGCAGTTGAAAGAGAAAGTTTTATTCATAGGCTGCAAAGACTTAGAGTTGCCAATGAAAGGTAAGTGGTTGAACTGAGAATTAGGCAAATCCACATGAGCACAGACCCAAATGCCTGAGTTGGTGACAGGTGTCACCCAGTCAGTGCAATGATAACTTCATGAGGAGAGAATGACATTCCCTCTTTCAAGCTGGCAGCACTGGAGCTTAGCAGCCCCAGGGCCAGCAGGCTTGGGTGGGCTCTCTAGTCTCTGCAGCTTGCCATTGGGCGATCAGAAATGTGCGTGTTTTCTGTCCTGCAGGGCCACTCCTAGGACTGCACCCTGAAGATTATTGGGGCATTGGTGGCACTGATGGGCAGGGATGCGTGTGGACACCTCGTTTGCAGTGACAAAAACTGCATGGGGAAGTAATCACTAAGCCATTTCATATCCATAGTGTGGAACGTTACACACCCTCGGAGTGCACAGCACTCTGGCAGGTGGTTCCTTTTTAGAGAAGGAAAGCAGCGTGGGCCAGAGAGATGTGCCCAGGCTCATGTTGGCGGTTGATTCTGTTCAGACATCTCTGCCTCTGCTTAGGGCCCCTCCTCGCTGGGCAGGACCACGTTTCTGGTGATGGACTGGGTGAGTTAGGAGATACGAAGAGAAGGAAGGGGCCACTTGCAGTCTGGAGCATTCTGTCCTGCCCATGCAGGACTCTGCAGACTTGCTTCCTCACTTTCATCTCGCCCAGCAGCATTTCAGATGATGGCTTTCTGACACATGGGTCCCTGAGTGACAGCGATGAGCAGCTGCTGCTGGTGTGTGATGGGCATAAAATGTGAACAAGACGCATCCTTTGTCATAAGCACTGAGATCGGGTGGTTTTGTTACACAGCACAGCCTAGCCCAGCCTAACTGGTCTAAGATGCCTATGGTTATATGATTCTCTGAGCATGGAGGAAGGTGGGAGCTCCCACTCTAGGTCACCCCTAATTACCCAGATCGAGGTGGGAGTTAAAGTACAAAAGGGAGAGAGTGCAGAGCCTATAAAAGCAGTTTTCCATATGGAGGCAGGATCACGCCTTCTCCTCTGACATGTGTGAGATGGGGTGTGTGCATGGCAGGGTGCTTGTGTGGTGAGGTGCACTGAAGGATACCCACTGGGATGTCAAGGGCAATTCTGCCCATCTTACATTTTTCTGTAGTGTTAGAGTGTTCAGCAAGTATGAATTATTTCCTCTGTCAGGAAAAACCCACTAAAGCCATTTTCATTTTAGTGGTCACTATAGTGCTGCCCTCCTGTGTGGTGTGTGGGCAGACGGAGGTGAGGGCCTGGCCATGGGGACATGTGCTGGGGGGCAGGGCCTGTGTGAGGTCCAGGGCAGTGCAGCGGGGAGGGGCAGACGCTAGAGTGTCCCCGCAGAGGACAGATTCTGGTGGTGCAAATGGCCTGCCTTCCGTACCTCCTGGGTTTGAGGCCCAGCCCCCCAGGTAGGGCCTCCCTGGCTGAATCCCCCATGCACATGGGCAGGGCTGCCATTCAGAAACTCAGGCCTTCCCCGTCCTTGATCCAGCTTTTCCAGTTGTTCATCATGTGGCAGGCTGGGCTGTGTCCTTCCCCACAGGAGTGGCAGCCACCTCATTATTTAAGCTGACACTGTGTTTCCATGGAGGTGGAGGTTTACCAGGGCCTCTGACAGTGCAGCCCACACAGGAACCACCCCTGGAGGGTGACAGTACTGCCCTCTCTGCTAATAACACACACAGCTTGGTGCTCTTGGTCCTACCCCAGGGGAACAGATGCTCACCTGTCCTATATCAGGTGGGCCATGAGTGCTCACCTATGACAGGTGTGCCTCCTGCACCTGTGGAGATGCCGCTTCTCCCATATGAGCTCACTGCTCGTGGTCCTCAGGTGGGTGCCCCACCAGTCCACGAGTCCCTGAATTGCACGTTGTCACAGGGTGTTTGAATTGGGGTCAAACCTGGGCCCCCACCTGGCGTTCTTGACTGGACAGGGCTCTCTGCACGTAGATTGTGTTCCTCTGTGTGGGCCCTGGAGCTGCCTGTGTACCTGGGCTGGGTCTGGGGCAGGTGCTTCGGGGCCACACAGTGAGGAGATGCCTGTGCTTGCTCACGGGCTGGCGATCTCCAGTGCCAGGACGCTGGGGGCAGCCTGGGACTCAGATGCATCAGGGTGGATATGTGATGGGCACTGTTCGATTGACACTACCTTTGTCCCTTTTCTTCACAGTGTGTGTTTTAATAGAGAACTTGTCCCTGTCCAAAATGCCCTTCGCTGGTGACGCTGTTATTGGTAAGTGCTTTTCCTCCTTCATGACTCACGTTGTGGCCTTTTCTTCTGGAACTACTCATACTAAAAAATAAAAGTGAGCCTGTTAGGAGGGGTGATAAGGAGCGGTTGGTGTCATGGTATTAAATATATATTACTTAAACATTAGTACTTAAATGTTAAACAAGAATACCTTGTTTTGAAATTGCTACAAGAGCCCTTGTAATTAAGGGGCATCCCCACGCTGTCCCGTCAACAAGGGAGGCTCCTCCACCCCCACCCCCCACCCCCGGGGCTCAGACTCCCTCCCTGTGGTGCCTGGTGAGGCTCTGCCCAGGCCGGCATTCCTGGCCATGCCTCCCAAGATGGATGGCACAGGCCCCTGTGGGACTAGGGTGCTGGCAGTGGGCGCGCAGGCAGGACATGCAAGACTGGCACCTGTGCAGGTCCAGAGCCCTGTGTGTTTTGTGGTGCGTGGCTACAGAGCCAGTCAGAATGGAGCCTTGGGGTCCCTGTCACCACCGGGCTAGTTGTCTTTGCTCCTTGCTATGCAGCCTCAGAGGTTCTGTGACTTGGAATTAAAAAAAAGGAACTGAATAGCTTAGCATTCGTTGAAAAGCGTTGGGTCTAATTGAGTTGAATGTTTGGGTTTTCATTGGTGGGGCCAGGGGGTTGTGGAGGCAAAGACACAGGAAAAGCCACATGCGGCCTGCAGGATCACAGACCAGATGCTCCCCCTGGTCGCAGTGCTGACATGCTAGCTGCTGAAGAGGCGTCCTCCCTGGAGACTAGGGGGCCCTTAGGGTTGTGTGTGGCCTGCAGCCTCTGCCTCGCCTGCAAAGGAGGTCGCCACCCACTTTGATTTGAGAGGAAGATCTGCTGCTGTTGCTTGTCTCTAATTTCATCTAAATATTCCTAAGTGGGTAATTGAGTCTCTTTGTTTCTTCCACAGATGGTTGGCTATGGCTGATAAATGACACTCTGAGAAATCTGCACCTTATTTCAAGTCATTCTAGACAAAAGACCAAGGTATAGTAAGCAGGGTTTTTCTGATTGTTGCATTGCATAGAAAGTGACATTAAGTTGTTTTTTTAGTGTTTGTTTCAAAGGACCACATGCATTATGAGTCCCTTTTATACACTAACATGATAATTAATAAATGCCATAATTATACTTGGAATTCTTGATGGCACTGTTTGTGTGACTTGTAATGAGGAAAACCAGTGTAACCACTGGGACCAGAATGTTTAAGTATCTTTGTTTCTGTTTCTGGTCTTGTTTATTCATCTTCTAAACATTTTTTCCTGCCCATGGTTGGTAGCTGCTGGTTTAGCTGTGTCCTGTTGCACTGTAGTGTTCTAGGCTTAGAGACTGGGGCGTGTGCTCTGGTGCAGGTGGATACTGCAGCTGGGGTCACACCTGCGTGGCCATGTGGGCCAATCCTCGCAGGGGTGCGTGTGTAGGTCCAGGCCCGGGGCTGCTGCCATCCTGTCTGGGGACAGGTGGGCTTTAGACCAGCAGAGCTGTAGCTCGTGCCCTAAGTGGGGGCAGAAGCCGTTGTGCTGACTAGTGGGTGTAGGTATTGAGGATGGCAGGGTGAAAGTGCTTCCTGGCCTCCTTGATGATTCGCCAGCCTCCACGCACCTCAACGTGTCTGCGGTTTAAAGTAGCGCTGTCCTCCTGTGGACCAAGTAGGTTGCCAGGGTGAGTCCTGAGTGCTTCCTGATCTCTGCCCCAAATTTCCTTTTAAAAACACCTATGACAGATTTATAACAGCAGTGGTTGTGGTCCAGTCTGCTGCAATTTGTACAGGTGCTGCTGGGTGTGAGGCTGCTTTCTGCCATCCTCCTGTGCTCTTGACCCCACCCTGCCTCCCCTATCACGCCTCTCCTGGGTGCCCTCACTGGGAGGAGTAGGAGAGAGCCTGGGGATCCTGCATTTGCTCTTTGCTGTCTGTGATCACCAATGGCTTCAAGCGGTGCTGTGCCCTCTGCAGACAGCGGCTGCTGCAGGAGGCAGCCTGGAGCAGGATTGTAGCCCAAGTTGTCTACTGCCCTCCTGGCCGCCCAGTCCCTGCCCTTCCTGGTGCCTAGGACTCCCGAACCCTCTATTGTCTAACAAGGCCTGCACATGGCCATTGGCCTTGCCCACTTACGTCAGGGTGTAAACACACTTTTCCCCTCATTACTTCTGAGAAAGAAAAAATGCTTCACTTTATTATTAACTTTGTATTAGAAGACAGGAGCTTTGCATTATATGGAATAAGTTATCAAGTTTCTGTTCAGTTTATTAGATGCAGAGAATATTAAACGTATAACTGTGTGACAGACGGTGACAGCAGTTATGCTAGAAAGGACTGATGTGACTCAGTTTCTGGTTTTTTACTCACTGGCCCGCAACCTCCAGCCAGCCAGGGAGGCTGCATGGCACCTGCCCTCACACGCTGCTTTGTTTCAGGAAGTGGCGGTCTTGGCCCTGGCTGCTCTCTGTGGAGAGTACTTCATGAAGGAGCCTGGGGAGGCGGATCCCGCTGGGCAGGGTGAGTGGGCCTGGCCGTCTCCAGATGCTCAGGCTTGTGGGGTGGGGTCGTGGGAGGTCTGGGGAGGGGCAGCCTGAGCTGCAGTAGGCCAAGAGGTGAGGGCTGCTCTGAGCAAGGGGCTCCACCAGGACAGCCTCGGCCTCCCCTGCAGCGCAGCATTCCCACTGGGTGTGTGGAGCCTATGCACAGCACAGACGTGACACAGCACGTCTCTCACAGCGCATGCTTAAAGTCATGCTTCTAAGTGAGCTTTTCCCCTTGGAGCTTTGGAGGTTCTGATTCCACGTCTCCCGACAACCTTTTTCCATCTGGCTTCCTTTCCTTCTCATATTTCTATCCCTTTTGCTCCGTTTTCCCCATTGCGGGGACTTTCTGGGTGCTTCCTGGGCCCTGTCAGCACAGAATCGCCTGCTTCTGTACCCCCAGGTCACCTGGCTCCATGCTTTCTCCTTGGAGTCTTTATTGCCGCCAGTGCCCTTCTGGGCTTTCCATTTATGATAATGAGCTTTTATGGTTTTCCTGAGCACCATGGCAACATCTTTCTGTTGGGGGGGGGGCGGGGAAGTGTCCCAACACTGCGACTCGTGCTGTGTACTTTGTCACCCAGGCAGTGTGCACACAGCTGCACTGCAGGGTTTGTGCCGGCGTTTGTCCCGTCTCGCGAGGCTTCTGCGGGCTCTGGGCCCTTCCCTGCTGTATGTCGGGAAGCTGCAGTTCACGGCTGTGTTGTCCCGCATAGTTTCTTGCTGTCGTCCTACAGAACCCATAGGACAGGCCCTTCAAAGGCAGGCAGAGACAGCTTCAAATCATTATGAGCGTGAGATCGCCAGTGCAGAAATCTAAATCTGCCACGTGGTTTCTCTCCAAGATAAGGAGACATTCTGTAGCTTCGCAGGTCAGTGAGGTTTCTCTGTGCCCTTCACAGAGGCAGTTTTACATAAGGAGGCAGTAACATTACTTTGTATTTAGTCTGTTTTTACAAGTTGGGGCAATAAGGTCATGTTTTACCTTTTGCCTGATAAGAGAGAACCATGTCACGTCACTCTGAGAACATAAGTAACAACACCCTAAAATTCACCTTGTCAAAACGCAACTGACCTGACGGAGGGAGGTGGGTGCCTCTTTTCCATTGCTCAGGCGTGCTGTCCTGGGCATGTTCACGTGGATTCCTGTTTTCTGTCCTGATGAGCGTGTTGTGGTTTCATGCGCACACGTGCAGTAGTCATGCCCTGTTGTTTCAGCAAGAGTCATGGAGTCTGTGTGGCCACGTAGGCAGGACACAGGGAGGGTGCCTAGCCTTTCCTCGCGCCGAGCTGCATGTTTAAAGCGCAGGCCTGCCCTTCCCAGAACCTGCTCACGCACCCACCCTCTGCATGGCTCCTGGGTATCCTGTCTGTGCAGGCTCCTGGGCTCTGAGGGTGGCCCTCGCTGCTGAGGGCGGCATTATTTCCACACTAGTCATTTGTGCTCTTAGTGAGTAAAGATGGACGTGGTGTCTGCACCGGCCATTCTTAAAACCCGCTTGGGTCTATTTCCTGAGTGAAACTGTATTAAAATCGCTCATAAGACCTTGAAACTGCCCAACAAGTCGTTGCTTGACTCTGCTTTGATTCCGCTCCTGAGAACACGCCTGCTTTGGGCCTCAGCCCTCTCTCCCTTCTTGGCGTTTCTGAACATGTGTGCCATGTGGGCGGTAAGTTGTGACACAGCCTCTGCTTCTTCCCAGGGGACCTGGTCACGCAGTATCTTGCTGCACTTCGGAGCCCTGAGGAGGCGACGCGCTGTGGCTTCTCATTGGCCTTGGGTGCCCTCCCAGCCCTCCTCCTGCGAGGCAGGCTCCAGCAGGTGCGTGGGCTCAGTGTGCAGGGGCGTCCAGCGAGAGTACAGTTAGGTGTGGGTGGCGCCATGTTATTTGTTAGTGGTCAGACCACCAGTCAGTCCATGGTGTTTGTGGTTGGGAAGGAATTCCTGAAAGCCAGCTTGAGTGGCCATGAGGAAGGAAGTGGGGAGCCCAGGGGTCTGGCGCATGAGCGTGCCTGGCAGTCCTGCTGAGAGCCGACTCCAGGTTGCCTTGGAGTCTGCAGGTGGGGAGGCTGCTGCCTCTCGGGAACATGCCCTTGGCACTGGGGGCATCGCCAGGGCTGCAATTGAAGGGTGCAGACAGAGGCCATGCCCAAACATGCCCCCCGCCCTAGAAATCCCTCCTCGTAGGGGGGCCTACCCACAGGGGCTGTCACCTCCACGGGTCCTGCCCTTTCTCCAGCACCTGGGCCCGCATATCCCAGGGTGGCCTCACGTTTCCATCAGGCCCTTGGACAGTTGGCTGTTGGGGTGACCCTCCTTCAGTTGCTGCACGCCCCTCCCCGCCACCCCTCTCCCTTGCCCATCTCAGCCTCTTTGGGTTTGCCCTGAAATGTGCCTCCTTTCTGGGGTGACCCACTGCCCCTTGACCCCTGCCTTGGGTCCTGAGCTCCCTGAAGAGTGGGTGCTGCGGCCCGTTGCCAGGCACATCCAGCCAGGCCCTGCAGGCCACGCCAGCCACAGCCCACCACTCTTCCCATTGATGGAAACGGTGGTTGTGGTCCTGCTGACATCCTCCCAGGTGTCCTGGCTGCCAGGCACCCTGGTATGCGCACCCCTCCCATCACCTTTCTCTGCCAGGGCTGCCCTGGGACCCAAGGCTGCAGACAGCAAGACGGGGACACACCATCTAAGCTTACTCTGGGGTTCATTCATCTGGCTTTAGAGTTGATGTGTCCCTTTGAGCAGTAACAGGCCAGCTATCAGGAGCCGGCTGCCCCCGTTCCGTGTTCCAACTCTAAGCAGTGGGACGGGGCCGCTCAAGGTGGAATGAAGGGCGGAGCCAGGATGAGGCAGCACCGCAGAGATTTTCTGGGGCCTGGAGGTGACCCCCCGACACCATGTTCCTCCTGGGCTGCTTGTGGCACATTTGCAGGACAGCCACTGGCCACATGGTGCTGTGTCCTGGGAGCAGCCAGCACTGAGCCAAGTCTGCGCCATTGTTGTCTGTGGTGGGCAGTCCCGTGATGGCCTACCACTGCCCTCCAGGTTCTAGCAGGCTTAGGAGCTGTTACCCACATTTCTCCAGAGGACGTGAGTTTTGCGGAGGCCCGGCGGGACGCCTTGAAGGCAATTGCCAGGTGAGTTCCTCTGATTTTCTCCCAAAGCCAGGGTTGAGCAGAAGTGATGTTCACGGACATTTCGTGTCAGAAGCCCAGGCTCAGGTGATGAGCCTACTGAGAGGAGAGGTTAACATTTTTTGTTTTCTACTTTCTTCTCTTTTTGGAGGATTGTCAAAGATTTCCAAAGATTTCCAATGCATAGGCTCATTAACAGTCTGCTTGCTTCCCAGGTCAGCCCCTGGGTCAGAATGGTGGGCCTGCCCGCAATCGCCTAAAGCATGGTCTTGGAGAAGTGTATCGTGCCCTGTCATGCCAGCACAGAGGGAGCGCAGCCATTCTGAGTCAGCTCTGAGTTCTTGGTCCGCTTCGAGCACATCCTGCCAGGGGGCACATGAGGCCGAAGTGACGTGAACTACAGGAAAGATTGCTGGGATTCGCCACTGCTAAGCTTAGCTTCTCACGTTAATTTCAGCATTTGCCAGACAGTTGGTGTGAGAGCAGAGGGAGTCGTGGACGGCGTCCTGTGCAAAGGGACCGTCTCCCAGGTTTACCACGTGCTGCGGGGCTGCCTGAGCGACTACACCACGGACAGCCGTGGGGACGTGGGTGCATGGTGAGGGCACTGCGAGGATGTGGGTGCATGGTGAGGGGGACGTGGGTGCTTGGTGAGGGTGCTGCAGGGATGTGGGTGCATGGTGAGGGGGATGTGGGCATGTGAGGGTGGCCATCCTCACAGCCTGGGCTTGTTCTCCAGTGTCATGCCGGAGGGAGGGGGCCTTTCATGCCACAGCCCATGGGCTATGTGCTCCGTCTGCCTAGCGACAGTGTCCTGCTTGCTGTCCCTCCACTGCCCTGCCTTGGCCCTTGTTCCCAGGCTGGCAGAGCACCCTTAGGCCAGGTCTGCCCCAGGCCCTGGTCTGTGTTCTGCACTTCACAGAAAGAACTGACTTTGTAAAAAGCAAATGCTGTCATGACTGCCACAGAAGCCACAGGTGCCAGCATTACGGTTTTTACTTGATAAAGTTCACATCAGGGCCTCCTGCATTCAGGATTCAGGGCAAGGAGGACGCTGAGCATGTCGGGTATGGGAGAAATTGTGTGGGTGGAGTTTTGGGGGATTGGCCCCTGCGTGATTGGGAGCGAGGCTGAGTGCAGACACCAACATGGGGAGGAACCCTCACGCCCTGGTCTGTCTGAGGAGATCTGAGCATTTGCTGTACACCGGGCGTGAGCACATGGCCCTGGATGCTCCTGCATCTCATCTCTATTATGTGGGCAATTACCTTCTTTCCAAGATGTGCCCAGAGCGTCTGACGCCCTTGTTTGGAGGAGCTGAGAGGGGTTCCTCCCTTTGTGTCAGACTCACTCACAGGCATTTGTATCCCCTTCCTGACCAGGATGCCCCATAATGCATGTCATTATGGGCAGAGCACAGGACACGGTGTCTCTGACGTCAAGGGGAAAGAGTCCATTTTTTTATTAGGATGATAGAAAAGCAGCTTAATGTTAAAACTTAAAAGAAAAAGGAAAGAAACGACACATCGTTCCATATTCAGCAAGTGTTGGTGTCACCCTGCCTCCCCGTTTGCCATCAGCTGCTGTCCTGCGGCCCCGGCCCCGACCCCTCAGGCTTGCTGCATTTCCCTCCTGTCTCCGTGATCCTGTTACGGTCGTCCAGTAAAGCTGACATTCTGTTCTGATGGTGAACAGTCTCCCGTTGGGCTGGGGCCTTCCTGTGTCTCCTCTCCTCAGGAGTGTGCTGGGGCTCCTTGGTGGCTTGTCTTTCCTCCTTCCAGCAGTGATTGGGGCGCGGCCACCGATGACCTTGCACGTGTTGCACAGACATGGGCAGGGTTCATTTGAGTGTGGTCAGGCCCCTGGGTTCCCCCAGAGGGTGGGAGGTTGAGGGGCCATGAGGCGGACCCAGGAGCTGGATGGGGTCAGACACCAGGACCATGCTGCCAACACAGGGTAGGTCCTGAGCCCCCGAGCCACAGGGATGGCTGATGGGCGCCCCTACCTTTCCCCACAGGGTCCGCGAGGCCGCCATGACCAGTCTGAGGGACCTCATGCTTCTGCTTGCCAGGGACCAGCCAGAGCTGATGGAGGCCCACATGTGAGTGTGGGCCTGTCGTGGACAGGGCCTGCACTCCCTCCTTCCCTAGCTCACGGCTTAGGGCCATGCTGCCCCAGCCCACGCAGTGCCTCCCTTGGGCTGGGTCTGCTGGAGGCCAGCCAGTGTCAAGGGCAACGCTGGGACAGCTGCTGTGTCCACGCTGGTCCCCCTGCAGGGGGGCCCCCTCCCCGCCTGTCTCCCCTCCCTACCCTCGGTTCCTTCCTTCTTGGCCTCCCTCAGCCCCTGGTCCCCATCACCCCCACCACCTGCCCTGCAGCCTGTCTGTCCTCACTGCTTTCACCGGAGATGTGCATTTGGCTCCTGAGGAGTGATGTGAGTCAGGTGGGCTGCCCCCGGGGCTGTTCCCGCTGCAGTGAGGGCAGCCATGCTCTCTGGGTTTCCAGCTGTGAGCAGGTCATGTGCTGCCTGGCCCAGCAGGCAAGCGAGAAGATCGATCGGCTCCGCGCACATGCTGCCCATGTGTTCCTGGCGCTGCTGTACTCAGACGGCCCTCCCGTGCCCCACGTGCCCCACCGAGCGGAGCTGGAGAGGCTCCTCCCCAGGTACTGCGACCCCGCCCCTGACACCCAGCAGGTGGCAGCCCCCTCCGGCTAACGGGCGTGCTGTCCTGCAGGTCTGAGGTGGCCTCCGTGAACTGGAACGCACCGTCCCAGGCCTTCCCGTGCATCACCCGGCTGCTGGGGCTGCCCACCTACCGCTACCACGTCCTGCTGGGTCTGGCCGTGTCCGTGGGTGGCCTGACAGAGTCCACGGTGAGAAGGCATTGGGCCTGCTCTGCATGCCCTTCTTGAGGAAAGTGGCTTTGTGTGGGTGTCTGCTCTGGAGCTGGGGTGGGGTGGCCTGGGCTCCACCCCGCATAGCGGCGTCGGCACCCTCCTGGGTGGGAGTGAGGGGGAGTTGTGCTGGGGGCTGCCGTTTCCAGCCTGCCAGTTCACCTCTTGGGCATGTGCTGTGGGGGTCGCAGCGGGTTGGGTCCAGCCCCTCCCCTGCAGGCAGCCTGCAGATGGAGCGGCACTATGGGTGAGGGCGGGCTGACGCTTCAGCGAGCAGCTAAGTGATGGGACTTCCGTTGGGCAGGATCTGATGTGCCCAGCACGTGGCCCTCCTGCCACACGTGGACGCACCCTCTGTGTCCCTGCTTTGCTTATGATGCTCGTGGGCATCACCTGCCAGCTGCAGTTCCAATGGCTGGTCTGGTTTGTTTCCCCTCCTTGTGCCACTTTTCTGGGCGAGTTATGTCATCTGTTTTCCTCCGTTGCCACTTCCCTGCTGGTCTGGTGTTCACACACCCCATGACGTGCTTCCGCCAGACCCTCGGGAAGCTGTTGAGCACGTGCCTTTGTGGCCCTCCAGGAATTCTCTGGGCACAGGGTTTCACGGAGTTGCTTCCTCACCCACGTCCTTTTGTGTCCCGTGAGGCTCGAGCTGCTGGCCGGCTGCTCCGCTTCCTCGGGCTGCTGCCTGGGGGGCTGCCGCCCCTTGCCAGTTGCAGATTCTGTGGCATTAGGTGCTGTGTCTGGCTCTGATCCCTTTGGGGATTCTTTTATCTCTGAGTCAGAGGGCTCAAGGTTCCCGTCCATCACTTTGTTAAGTGTGCAGTCCCCTGCTCGGCCGGGGACCTGTTATGGGGTAAGAATGAGGCCTTTCTCGGGGCACCTCCTCCCTGGCGTGGTCTCAGGCTGTGCCTGCGTCTGGCCTCCCGGTTCTCAGACCACAGTTCTCTGCAGTTTCTCTGATCTGCTGTTTATCCTGTCCCTGTGTTGATATTTTGGTTTCAGTAATGGTAGTTATTACCAAGCATTCAGATTGTTGTGAAATCTATTTCTCATGCCTTTTCATGGCAGGCAGATCTTTCAATTGCAAATTTTATTTCTAAATGTTAATGTACAGCTATTGTTATTCTGAATTAATTACAAATTCGAAAATAACTGTAGGCAGACACACAGCTGCATTGCACGCATTTCCCAAGTCCCATGTCTTGTGCTGGAGTCTGCAGTCTGAGACCTACACCTGCTCCTTGTGTTCTTGCTTGCTAGCCCCTAACGCCTGTGGTGGCCACAGAGAGTTTGCCTGTGAGGTGTTTGGTACTCATCTGAAGGGAGCCCTGGTTCGCTGTCGCCTGTGGGATGCCGTGGTCGGCACCTCTGGCCAGCGGCACGGCCAGACCTGGTCAGAGCTGGGGTCTCAGGGACCACTCCTTCCTCTTGCTCTTAGCTGCTGGTGTTGGGGGTGGGAGGGCGCCCCGGGTTGTTCCACACAGAGTCTGAGATGCCTCCTTGGTCCAGCCTGTGCTGGCCCCTCCTGCTCGTTTGCTCAGTGTCTGGGGGGTCTCTGAGCCCACAGTGCCCTGTGGGTCTGCTGCTGGGTTTGGGACGAAGGCGTTCAGAGCATGTGGTCACACATGATGCCCGGCTCCAGCACTGTCATCTGCTTCCTCAGGGACCCTCCGTGAGGGCTGTTCCATCAGCTTGGGGTTGCTGTGGGCAGTGCGGTGATAGCGTGGCATGTCAGGCTGCGTGGCCTCCTGGGGTAGCGGCTCTGGTTCAGTGTTTGCAGGGGCTCTGCACACACACCCAGCCTGGGTGGCATAGTCCAGACCTGCCGCTCTGAGGCTTGGTCATCTCAGATGGTTGAGGCTGACTTGTTGTGGCCAGCTGTGTGGCAGGTGGCCAAGGGCAAGTGGGGCCTCTGTACCGTGACCAGATTCTTCTGTGTTGCAGGTCAGGTACTCAACACAGAGCCTCTTTGAGTACATGAAGGGAATTCAGCATGACCCGCAGGCCCTGGGGAGCTTCAGTGAGACCCTTCTGCAGGTCTTTGAGGACAACCTGCTCAATGACAGGTAAGCCTCACAGGCTCTCACCCGGATTTTAGGGGAGAGGTCGAGGAGGCATGGCGTGAGGCACGGACACAGCCAGGCGCCGGCATGCTTGCACCCACTCCCCTGGCCTGCCCAGCCTCTACTTCTGGCTGTGGATTTAGGGGTTTTGCGCACGTCGAAAGTAAAGACAGTGGGCTGAGAGCCTGGCAGAGCGAGCCTGCTCCAGCTGTGTGCCTGGGGTTGGAGTTGCCCTTACCCTGCACTGACAGCACCACCACAGTTCAGGTGGTTAGCACAGGAGCACAACCACGGAGTAGAGGTGGCGGTGGGAAGTGCGGCCCTTCTGTGAATATCTGTGCAGCAGCATTCTGCTCCCTGCTTTCCCACGAGGAGAGTAGGTCCTGTGGCCCTGACCACAGCCCTGAGAGGCCGCTCCTGGGCATGTGGCCACAGGGTCCTGACATAGGCCAGCTGGGCCATTGTGGGCGTGGGAGGCAGACGTGCGGCCCACAGCAGACAGGACGCAGCTGTGGCCACCCTGTCTGTAAACGGGCCCCTGGGGGTTTAGTAGCATCTAGTGAGAGGCAGTCCCCTATAGTTGGGTGAATTCTGACGTAAGTCAGCATCACGAAGCTGTCTTACGGCCAGACCCTAGGCACGCCCCTCGCCTGGGCTGCCCTGTCCTGGTGACTCTGCCCTCACTGCCGCAACCACAGACCTTTCCGTCCATCACTTGGTTGGCATTTTCTACATTTAAACGGAATTGTGCATGAGGATCCTGTGTCCACTGCTTGGATGGGCACAGCCCCTCTAGCATCACCCTCTGATTTGGGTGGGTCCCCCATGTGGCTGCCCCACGGCTGGTTTGTTCCAGCTGACAGGCATTTGGGTTTCCCACCTGAGGCGTTACAGATATGTGGCGGCATGCCTTTTACTGTGAAGCATCCTGCCACGTGTCGATGGGCTGTGCTGGTCCACCCACCCCACCCCCGTGGCCCGTGCCTGCTCATCAGGCTCCAGCCTGCACGTGGCATTGGTCTCACGCCGGCCTCCTCCCTCAGGGTCTCTGTGCCGCTGCTAAAGACGCTGGACCAGATGCTGGCTCACGGCTGCTTCGACACCTTTGCCACAGTGGAGAAGTAAGTGCCTGTCTAACGCCTCACCCGTTGGCGCGACCCTGCTGGCTGAGCCGTGAGCTCGCCCTGTAAAGAGCAGTGAGCAGATCAGAGGCTGGGGCCCTAGGGGCCGCTGCCAGTGTGCTGAGGGCAGCAGTCACCCGTGAACGCCTCAGCGGGATTGGGGTTTTGTTCTTCCAGGCACTGTCCTCCCAGGCCAGATGTAGCCATAGGCACCTGGTGGTCAGGACATCCGTGGATGGGGCAGGGAGAGGAATTGTGGGTGACCTGATTGTCATGGGGGGACCTGGCGTTGTGCGGGTAGGGCACACATGACCCCAGGGGGTAGCCTGTGGACACATTGGGAAGAGAGGTACTGTGGGGCTGGCTGCATGCAGCACAGACTGTGTCCGAGAGGCCGCCTCCTGCCTCAGCAGCCTGAGCCCAGGACACAGTGCACCTGAGCCAGGCCCTTCCTCCGCCCCCTGCCGTGCCCATCCGCGCTGATATCCTGGGCCTCAGGAGTTGGTTTATCTCATTAGGGCCTCATTTTCTTGCCAGTGTGCCTGCTTTTCACTGGATCTCAGACCCCGTGGGTTCACCTCTGGCCAGAAAGTCTTGCACCCTGTCGGTGGGCCTGGGCTTCCTTCTGGGCATGTTCCCGTGACTTGGAGACAGCTTTAAACTGTCAGGTGGGCCCAGAGATGTGTTTCCTGTGTTAATTTTCTCCCACTCTGAGGTCTCAGCTGGCTGCTGTCGGTGCCCAGATGCTCCACAGGCCGGTGGGAATTGGTGCTGAGTGTGCAGGGCCTCCCGTTGCCTTCCTGGTGGCTCCTTCCCCAGCCAGGCAGTGTCCTTGCACTCACGTGCTGGCCAGGGCTCAGGTGGATCCTTGGGGCCCCCGGGGAGACCCCCTGGTGCTCGGCCCTGCAAACTCAGGGCAGCCTGGGACCCCTAGGTCCCCTCCACGCAGGCAGGCTTCCTCTTCACTTCGCCTGTCTCCATGGCCACTGTGTGGCCTGCTGCGTCGTGAATGTTATTACAGGTGAAGGGTGAGTCTGGCCCTGTTACCCCATCTTTGCTGGGACCTCAAATGCTTTTGAACCTGAAGGCACTAAGGGTTCCCTCTGTTAATCAGCTGATGGTACAGCACACAGATTTCCTTGTAACGTCTGAGCAGCCTCTGCATTCAGGGATGTGCCCACCTGGGTTGTGTGGTTATGACTTCTGTTTATGGTTATGACTTGCTCATTAGGTACTCTGTTGAGATACATTTTTCTGGCTTGAAAATTTCAAAATACAATAGTAGGAGAAAGTATCTTCTGCTACGAATATAGCTCTTTTTATGTAATTTAAGGTTTTCTGTTTTGGTGCAAAGAGAACATTTTCATTTCTGGAGGTACTTTTTGCTTCATACTTTGTGTTAATGTGTTTGCATCAGCTTCTTTCCATTCGAACTGGGCCCTTTTTTCTGCTCCTTCAGTATCCTCAAGTACATAGGTCTTCTGTGTGTCTTCTGTGCAGCTCTGAGGACTCTGCCCATGAGCCCGTCCTCCAATGTTCTGCTCAGCCCTGAGCTGTGTGCGTGCTCACCCTAGCCCAGGGCGTCCGCACTCATCCTGCTTGTTCCCCCTCCCTCTTCCTTTCTGTCCTGTTAATAGGATAACGTCCATATTCCTATTTTTCTCAGGCTTGTTGGGACTCCTCTCTGCCCTCCTGGGCTGCCCCACCAGGGCACAGCCGCACCCGCTGTCACACAGTTGCCCTGTATGGTGTCTGTCCAGTCAGACATGTGCTCCTCTGTCCCTACAGCTTCCCATCTGCCTCCCCAGTCTGGGGTCATGTTCTTTCTGCCTAAAGACTGTTGTCTAGTGATATCTGCAGTGGTAAATGCTTCTGATTTTATTTGCAAGTTATTTTCAGAGCCTACAAAGTCTTCTGCAGCTGTTTTATTTCAGGACTTAACAAATATCCTGCTGTGGCCTCTGGCCCCTCATTGCCTTTGGGAAGTCCCATGTAAGTCCAGTTTGGCTGTGCCACTTCCGAGGCATCTGGGCTTCTCCCCTCCCCCTGCTTTTCCTGCAGCGATGACCCTAAGATGCTTTGTCAGTCATGCAGATGCACATCTAACTAGGAAGGATCTGTCTTCCTTTGTTCCAGAAAATTCCTAGGCGTCATTATCTCTTCCGGCTTGAACCCCACGCACTTCTCTCCCCCAGCGCCCCAGGGAGCCCACTGCACACCGCTGCATCGGGCTCCCCTCGGGCCCTGTCTGCAGCCCACCTGCCTCTGGCCGTGCTCACCTGCCAGTTCTGTATGGCTTCTCTGACCTCTGCCAGGCTGATTTGTGCAGTTCTTATTTTGGTCTTTGGAGTTTTTCAGATGTAGATTTTGTACTTGGTTTGTTTCCTGAGGTGTTATGTCCCATTTTCCACCACCGCCCCTGCCCTGTCTCTGAGCAGCCTGCAGTTTCTCTGTCTAGCTGTGTTTCCTCGTTTGCTGACTTACTGTCCGGTTGCCCCCTTTGAAAGATCATGTGTAAAAGTCACCTGAGGCCCCAGATGACGGTGACCTTCTGCAGGTGGGGTGTCTGTCACCTTTTGCAGGCACAAAGGGCATGGCAGTCTGGAAGCTCCCTGATCACAGTTGCCTTGGGGCCTCTGCACTGTCCAGGGGCCCAGTGGTGGTGCAGCCCACGAACCTCCCTTTGTCAGGCCTGAGCTTGGGCCTTCTGCTGGTAGCTGGAACAGCATTGCCCGGCTCCCTCTGGAGAGGTGGTGCACCCCCTCTGTGAAGTGCCAGGTGCACCTCTCAGATGAGGCCGGCAGGCAGCAGCAGGGGTCCTGGGTGTGCAGGCTGCTCTGCACGGAGACAGCCTCGGGATCCAGGGAAGGAGGCGCGGTGGAGCAATGCCGTGAGCAACGGAAGAGCAGGGGTAGTGCACTGACGCCCTCGGCGGGCCTGCAGGTCAGATGTGGACATGAGCAAAGAGCAGCCGATGGGGAGCTGCCCTCCAAGGCAGAAAGCCTGGTGGAGCAGGTGCAAACCTGAGGTGTCTGCCCATCGTCCCGGGTCTGTCCTGGCCAGCTCTGCTGCTGTGACCAGTACCACGACCGGGTGGCTCCAACAGCAGGAGTTTGTTTCTCACGGCTCTGAGGGCGGGAGGTCCAGGATTAGGGTGCCGGCCAGTGTTGCTCCTGGTGGGCAGCCTTTGTGCTGTCTTCATGTGGCAGAGGCCACCTCCTTTGTCTCTTCTTGGAAGGGCACTGTCCCCATCGCAGGACCCACCCTCAGGACCTTGTCACCTCCCGAGGCCCCCTGCCCCAACACCCTCACTGGGGGTAGTTAGGTGGACTTTGGGAGGCACCAGTATTCAGCCCAAAGCATGGGTGTCCAGTTGGAGGTGCTTTGTAGTAGATCCTGTCCAGAGGAGGTGGGTTTTCAGGGTGGGAACTCAGAAACTGGGTGGTGCCTGAATGCCTGAGGTCACTGGGGGAGAGTGTAGGTTGAGACAGGCCTGGATGGAATCATGGGCACCCAGCTGTAGCAGCATGGGAGCAGAGGGGACAGATAGCCAAGCCACTAGAAAGTGGGCCCTCCGCGGTGTGTGCTACTCAGTAATGCGTGATGAGGACAGGAGTGACTGCGGCCCTCAACACAGTCCCTTGGTCCTCAGGGGCATTTCTACAAGCTGTGGGGAGAAGCCACACAGAGCAGGTTCAGAGAGGGAGGGCCTGAGCTTCACCAAAGCTCTGAGTGGTAATGAGGACCGGGCGGGGGTGTGGTGCCAGGGGGCTGAGGCCTGCTTTGTCCCAAGGACAGGAGTTTACCGTGGGTGGGGAAGTGGACCTGTGTGCCTCAGCCCATGCTGCTGTGCATCCTGGGCCGCGGGGGGTGGGTGTCCTTTCCACAGGGAGCCTGGCATGCCTGTGTGGCCCAGCAGCCTGGCCTCCACTGTGCAGGGTGGGAGCACGTGCCTGCATCGCCCAGCACTTCTGGGTGTGCCAGTTGTGTGGGCACATGGCAGCCTGCTGTCCTGTGGAGGATGGGCAGTGTGGTGGTGGAAGGTTTGTCAGTACACTAGTTCACCTGGCACTGCACTGGGACGTGGCCCCTGGTGATCTGAGCGTTCCTTGCAGCCACCCCTTCTGCACGAGGCTGTTCATGCTCTGCAAGGAGGAAATCCAGAAGTCCAGGGACGTCCAGAAACTGCGGTCCAGCATTGCCGTGTGAGTCCCAGCCACTTGCCCAGATGGCACAGGGCAGGCTGGCGTCAGACGCCGAGTGGAGCCAGGCGGGCATACGGCTCTCAGGGGCGTAGGCAGGTCTAGGCAGCGGGTCGTGTGTCCAGCCTCAGCGGGGGCGGTCACAGCGAAAGGGGCTTTGGGCCACACAGCGGGAGCGGGGCAGCCAGGGAGTAGCAGGCGGCCCTGGGTGGCATGTGCACCTGCCCCGCGGGGCCCAGCTCGGGCCAGTTTTCCTGGAAACAGATGGGATTATGGGCGGGGGGCCTGGATGCGCTGTCCACGGGCCTCTTGGACCTGGGACCTGCTCCCTGCAGCATGCCTGTGCCCTTCAGGTTTTGCGGGATGGTGCAGTTTCCTGGCGATGTGAGGGCGAAGATCCTCCTGCAGCTACTGCTCTTGCTCTGCCACCCTTTCCCGGTGGTGAGTGCCGTGCCTGGGGTTGGGGGCTGCCTGTGGGCGGGGCCTGGAGGCGGCTGGGTGGGGCCCTGGTCACGTGGATGCCGTCCTGGGGCTCTGCTCCTGCAATGCTGGATGAATGGCCCACCACTCCCCTCACGACCCGGTGGCTTTAAAGGTGCCCACCCAGGGCTTAGCCTGTCGGGTCCTGTAAGGCACCAGGCTAAAGTGGCTCAACCCACCCCCAGGGCAGTACCTTCCCCTGGAACCCCCACCTGAGAGTCAGGTGTTCTGGCAGTCATCTTCTCTGGCTGAAAAATATTCTTTGAGTAATACCAAAGTGACATTTTCATAAAAGGTAAAAGCATTTAACCTAACAGTGGCTCTCAAAGTGGGGTTGGCCGCAGCACCCTCCCCACTAGCAGAAATGCAGGTTCCCAGGCCGAGTGGACCTCCTGATTCAGGGTCACTGGATGGACCTGGGCACAGACCTAACAGAACACAGGCGAGCTTGTTCCCAGAACGGTGCAGGAACTGGCAGCCGCGTGGAACCTGCCTGGCCTGGTGCACTACACTGCATGTCCAGTGCTACCCGTGGTCTCCCCCCCTAACCGTCCGTGCAGATGTCACTTGGTCTCAGGGTCCTGGGGTCGCATCTGGCCCACACCTCTGCCGCCTGGGCAGCGTGTGTCCACTGGGCTCAGTGTGTCCCACTGACATCTCCATCCCACCCAGGTCCGGAAGGCCACCGCTAGCCAGGTATATGAGATGGTGCTCACCTACAGTGACATTGTGGGCACAGATGTCCTGGATGAGGTCATGGCTGTGCTTGGCAGCACGGCCTGGTAAGTGCTCCCACCTCCTGGACGCATGTCAGTGTCCCATCGGTGCAGCATTGGGGTGAGCGGGGACACCTGGAGGCCGGCACTGCCTCCCTCGCTGTCCCCATTGCTCCCAAAACCCCTTTGAAGAAGGGGAGCCCAGCTCTGGCTCCCGCCGTGTATCGGGATTGAGGTCCATCAGAGCCTGGCACCGTCTGCTCCCTGAGCTGCAGAGCCCGCAGACAGACATGTGGTGAGGAAGCGGCTCACCTCTGCCCCTCCTCGGGGATGTGCCGTGTGAGTCAGCCACAGCCCCCTAGGGAACAGCAGGTGCCCAGACCCCTCTGCCCTCAGCCCAATGCAGCTGGACCCAGATGCACTCAGGGCGCACGGTTCACTCGCCTGGGTGAGAAAGCTGCATGCGGACCTGTTCAAAATGGTCATGGGAGGAAACAGGAAGAGGAAAGTTCCCCCTTCACCATCCAAGTCCCAACCTGCCCGGGGCAGCCAGGGCCAGGAGCTCCTCAGGGGTCCTAGAGAGAGACGGGTCTCAAAGTCTACTTCAGGCACAATTTCCAGCAGTCTGTTGGCTTCTTGTCTCCTGGTGGATTCAGACGACAGGTCTGAAAGACAGTGTTGAGGGGGCAGAAGGGGCTGATGAGAGGGGCTTGTGGAGAAGGTGCAGCCTGTGAATGTGCACGAGCCTGGCATCAGCTGGTAACATGATGATGTAGCAGATGCGTGGGTGATGATTGTTAGGTGCCGACTTCTGCACACATGCAGGTCCTGTGCACATGCTCACACACACCACACTCACTCACAAACCCACACTCCACAAGGTGGCCATTCTCACCCCCTCCCACACCCACACCCACCCCTTTATGGAGTTGGCCAAACCTTGGGAGGTCAGGCGTGGCCCAGTTTGGCACCAGCGATAAGGGCCTCCACAATGCTCCCCAAGAGCACCAGCTGCCCCAGGCCAGTGCACACTGCTTAGGCAGGCGGGGATGTGCGTGACGCGGGGATGTGCGTGACACTTTCACGTGCGTTTCCCTCAAACAGCGATGTCCCTAAAGGGTTCTTCCCACAGAACTCACGTGCAGGTGAGGTTCCTGTCCCAGGCCCGGTGGCCATGGCCTGCTCCCTGTTTGAATGGGACAGGAGAAGGCCTCTGGTTTTAGGGAGATGGTGTTTTGTGGACACCTTGGTAGGGCCCATGGCGAAAGCTCTGAATGGGAAGATGTGGTCTGAGGGGGCACGGATGCCTCCACTCTGCACAGCTGGGGTGCTGGCCTGACCCCACACTCAGGGTCTGTCCTCTAATGATTATACTGATGACATATTTTCCTATTATTATGTCAACCTTATAAGAATGCAGAGGGCCATTCTAAATCATCAGAATCTCAGGGGACCAGCTTGAAGAAGGGCAGAAGGTCAGGGGCTGAATCCGATGCCCAGGGCGTGCTGGGAGCCTCCTCTGTCTCATGGCGGTAGCACAGAGAGGGCACACCTTACCATACTTTAACCCCTTTCTGTGAAAAAAAAACTTAAGGATTTAAAAATAACTTACTCTTATTACAAAAGAAAAACACATCCAGTATTTCTCTGTGATGTTGCTACGTTTTTTACTTTTAATGAAAGTAATAAACAGCTTTCCAAGTCAAATAAAACTTAAGCCCACGGGATAACATCTCTGTCCCCTGCTGCCGACAGCCCTTTCTTGTCACAGCCCCTTGGGCTGGGCCTGTCTGGGGGCTGCGTCCTCCGTGTGGGGTGCCCCTTGTTTGGGGGGCTCACTCTCCAGCACTTTCCCAGAAGGGGAATGAGGGTCTGCCCGGGTGGGGAATTCTGGGACACAGCGTGTTCTTCCCCCTTCCAACCTGGTCTGAGATGCCAGGAAGGTCACCAAGAGCTTGAAGTTCGTGGCAGGTTTAACAAGAGCAGCTGTTCTTGTAGCTGAAGCCGCCCCTGCCCCCTCTGCAGGGACGCAGAGCTCCCGCTTGTGAGAGGCCAGCGGAACCGCCTGTGTGAACTCCTTGGCGTGCCCAGACCTCAGCTGGTCCCCAAGGTAACTGCTCACCCTGTCACTCCGCGCTGGAACACCCAAGGCTCTTCCCAAGCGAGAGATCGTCCCACGGTTCTGGGACGCTCTGCTTCATTTTTCTCTGCCTGCATCTCAGCTTTGGGAGTTGCTGCCGACCTGTCTTCAGGCCCCTGCCCCCTCTGCAGCAGCCTTACAGGGCCCCCAGACACCTCCTTCCTCAGGGTCGGGCTGCTAGCGCTTTCTCTGGGTGGTGGCCACTTTTCCTTGTCAGAGCTGTTGGCATATTAGCCACACTTGTTTTAAATTGCCAGCCTGATAATTCAGTGCTTCTGCCATATCGAGCCTGGTTCTGCTGTTTGGCATTGTCTCTCCAGATGCTCTTTCATGCCTTCTGGAGTATTTTATGCGTTTTTGTTGAAAGGCAGATGTGTTGTGCTGGGGACAGGAGCTGCTCTGGTTTTTAGCATGTGCTGCCGGGCACAGAGCCTGGGTTCCTCCAACGTCCAGGTCTTGTACCCCAGACTTCAGGCATCCTGGCTTGCAGCACCTGCAGCAGCTGGAACCTGTGGTTCCGAGACTGGAGCCGTGTTGGTGAGGGGTAGGATGGGGCAGGGGGACCACTTGCAATCTGCTCAGTCTTTGGCAGTCTGGCCTCAGTCCCTGACTTCCATGTGCCTCCTGTGGCTGTGTTGCCAGCTATCCACTTGAAGTGCCGAGCCCCATTCCCTTTGAGCACAGGCTTGCAGGGGCAGCCCAGGGGGTGACTCACGACCCTGACTTGTCCCACCCCTGCCAGAGCCACGCAGGAAACCCCAGGACAGTGTGAGTGTCCCCGAGACAGCGACCCATGCTCAGTCGGGCTCGGCCTCCAGCAGTTTCTCAGAGGTGCCTCTAGTCTACAACAAGCTCTAGGGCGCCTGCTCCAGGGACCTCAGCCTCGGGGTGCTGACGGGGCGCAGGAGAGCACCTCTCCCCATCTATGCGGTGCTCCAGTGTTCCCTAGCGGTGGTGCATACTCTGCAAGCCTGCCTGGCAGGCCTCCTTGCCCTCATGTCTCAGCGCTGGGGGAAGTCACATCGTGCGTTCCTCTTTCTCTTGAGTTTCCTCGGTGTCTTGATGGGCCGAAGGGGTGGGTGCGAGTGTGGCTCTGTAGCATCTTCCTGGGGCCTGGCCGCTGTCTGCCTGTCACGGTGCTTCGGCACTAACGTGGCCACACTGGTTTCTGGCTGGTGTTCATAAAGTTCATCTTTTCCATCGCTCAGTTCCGTGTGCTCTTACATGTAAATGGTCTCTTGTAATGGGTCTCACCTCCTTTGAGTCCGGTTTAATGATCTTTACTAATCACAGCATTCTGTCCACTCACATTTCACGTGATTATGGATTCATTGGGGTTTACATCTACCATCTTCCTGTTTTCTGCTGATCTGTTTTTTCTTTCTGCCCTTCTTGTCCTTGTTTAGGTGGATTAAAGATGCTTTTATCTTCTGTTAGCTTGTTACCATTCGGTTTTCCCGCTGCCCAGTTAGTGATTGCCGGAGAAGACTGTCCTTGCTTTACTGCAGTCTGAAGGATGGGCGCAAGCGTGGGGCTCTGGCTATGGGACCCCCTCGTCTTCCCAGGGACCTGGCTCCAGGCTGCCAAGGGGACCTCTGCTGCTTATCAGAGATTCCTGGCTTGCCTTCCAGTCAGACCCCTTTCTTCACTGCCCCGTGTTAAGCCTCCCATGTGCCCCGCTTTGGCACTTGTTTATTTCTGAGATGGCCCTCCTCCTTCCCTTCCTGACCTCCCGGCCGGGTACTGTGCTGTGTCCCCACGGTGCCTGGCCTTTCTCTAGGGCCCACCCAAGCCTCCTCCAGACGTGGGGGCCGGTGTTGTCACCAGCCAGGTGACACCGCCATGGGCAGGGCTGAGCACTGTGACTCTTTCCTGGGTAAAGGCAGTGCCGGCTTTACCCAGATACGCTTCGTATGTTCCTATTGGGAAGGTTTTGAACACGGATCAAGTTAGGGAGAAACGCATAACGAAACTTCCCAGCCGCTAGCCAGAGGTGGCGGTGGCCACAGGGCTCCTGGGATGTGTGGGGGACCCCAAGCGGTGGAGACGTGGCACTGACCCGCCCAACCCTGCCATGTCTCCCACAGCCCAGTACCCACTGACTGGTCCTGAGCCAAGTCCCCGCGCCTGCCCTGCAGGGAGGAGCCGAACGACACCGCGAGGGACCTGGTGCCATGCCTCGGCAAGAGGGCGGTGTGGCTGAGGACCTGCATCTCGTCGCCGTGGAGCTGGCCTTTCCTCATGTGTTCTGCGCTCTGGTGACCTGGGCTCTCGGGGCTGTGGCGCTTAAACATGAGTCTCTGCCTATAAAGTCATGTCCTGAGCGTTTCCACGTCTGTGTGTCTGACACTAGTGTGAGTCTGGGAGACAGAGTCATGGGGGTATAAATGGGAGGCCAGGGCCGGTTGTAGGCTCCCTGCTGCCCACCCACATGGAGGCGGCGGCCCCAGGGGACCAGGCTCGGGCCAGGGCCAGCTACAGCCTCCTGTCCTGACGCTGCTCCAGCTGCAGACCTTGTTCAGCTCGGTCTTAGCAAGATGTGTCCTGCAAAAGGCTCATGTCAGATGCCATGGGGCCAGAGAAATGGCAGTGGGGTCTCCCCCAGCCCTGATCTAGTGTCCAGCACACGTGAGTCACCTGCCACCTGCCCTCATTTGGTTTTGCATGGGAGGGACCAGTCTGCGTTTTTAGAATCCTGAGACCAGCTCCAGATGCGGACGGACTTGTGGACACTCACGAACCTGGCTGGGGGGTGGGCATGCAGCCAGCAGCTTAACAAACATCTGCCAGGGAACAGTGGGAGCCCCCCGTGTTCTAGGGCACAGGGCTCTCTGGTAAGTCGTGGGAAGATCCACAGTCCACTGGTTTGTTCTGACTTGTTCAGGTCACAGGGACGTCTCCCTGCATGGCCAGCTCAGGAGCCTCATGTGGCCTGGGGCTCCTGCTGCTCACCCTTCTGTGTGCTTCATGGGCCGAGGTAGGGCTGCATGAGAAATGAGGGTGGGCAGGTGTGTCATCCACAGTGAAGATCCTGGCCGAGCTGTTGGGGCCACGAGCACAGGACTGGGGGTGTGGCGACAGGACCGTGGCCAGGCAATGCCAAGAATTTTTTTGCCGCTGCCCCCTCAGCGCTTACGTCATGCCTTGGCAGCGACTGGACTTACTGGGTATGTTCCCTTTGTGTGCTGGACCTTGTGGCAAATAATCCTTAACACCCAAAAGAGGAGGTTCTGTGATACATTTGTGAGGTTTTCAACTTTGTAGATGAACTTTTTATTTCATTCAAGCCTTAAAACATGCCTCTCTCTTGAAGATGAGGGAGTTTCCATTTTCGGATGAGCCTGGCAGAGGTCACACAGGAGGGATCCCATATGACCTGGTGTCCGTGTCCAGACCCAGCCTTAGGAGGAAGGCCACGCTGGCAGGAAGGCTGTACTGCAGGGCGGCTGCATGTGGTCCTGCTCTTATATCTGCTTGGGCAACTGGAGCCACTGCCACACAGCAGCGTCCGGGTCTTTGCTGCAGAAAGCCAAGCAAGCAGCTTCTGAAAAGCAAAGTGCTTTTTTGTGATTTTTTAAAAACTGTAAGGTTCCAGAGAAATGGCCTTTTGGAGACAGGCCAGGTCACCACACAGTCCCATCAATGACGCTGTCACAAAGCAATTCCTCTCTAACGCGGGTCTAACTTTGCAGCCCCAGGAAAACTGAACCGATCTGGCCACAGACAGGTCCAGCTACCTCTGCTCGCCCTCAGCACATTGGACCCTGTTGTTCAGTACTTGCTCCAGCAGGTACCTGGTGGTTGGGAACAGCCCTATTCCTGCAGCCAGTTTCTGGAGCCCACCTGGGTCTGGGTGATGGATTTGGTGGGAGCCCCACACTCCTGAAGTGGGGGGCAGCCAGTGAGAAAATGGGTAGACTGAAGCAGGGGAGCAGGGCAGTGCTCGGCTGTCCTCTTGGGGACATGGTTGGAAACCCTTGGAAGGACAGCAGATGGTGCCAAAGATGCACACTTGCAGCCCCCGAAAGCATGAGCTCTGTGAGGCAAAAAGCCAACAGGCTTGGAGCAGGATGTGTGCGGGGAGCTGGCGGGGCCGTGCCCACATGCAGCCACCTTCCTCACATGACACTAACCCACCGAGTGGGCACCGCGGAGGCTCACCAAGCACCAGGTAGAACCTAACAGGAGACCATGGGTAAAGCGGGGACCCTCATGGCAGCATGTGTGGCAGCGGGGCCAGAAGAGGTCAGGCCTTAGGGACTGGAGAGTGAGAACACGCCTCCCCAGCCACCCCTACTTGACGGGCCCCACACTGTGGCGCGTCCAGACCGTGGACACCAGAGGCAAGTCCCAAACCTGACCATGGAGCACACGTCTGGAAAGCAAGCACAGGGCTGTGAGGAGTGAAGAGTTTCATGCCAAGAGGAAACCACCAGCCTGGTGGGCCGTGTGCCTTCTAAGCCACACCCCCAGGGACGAGACCAGAGCAAAGTCCACTGGGGCAGACAGGCCTCGCTACCACTCGGCGGGTCCTTCTGTGCACACTGCTGATGCCCGGTCAGCTCGTGGGGCTATTCTGTGCATTGTAGGGCCTTTGGCACCAAAGCATTCCCAAGCGTGACAGCCACACAATCCCCAGGTGAGGCTGATCTCTCTCAGGGGGCCACATCTGCCCCCCAGGAACCACCAGCCTGGTGGACAAACTTCAGGCAGTGGAAAACAATCTGGGTGCATGGCATCGACGTGAAGGGGAGCAGAGCCCATAGGCTGCATGGTGCACAGCACAGGCACTGACTGACATGCTGCTGGGAGACGCTGGGCCCTGGTCCTCTTGGCCTGGATCGAGACCTCACATGCCCGAGGAGTCTTTGAGGCTGTGCAGAAACCCCGACCTTCCCACCCCAGGCTACTGCCTTGTCATAGGGCCTGTCAGAGCTGGTCCCCACCCATGGGAGTCATTGAGGACACCATAAGGAGCCACACACTGGTGACCTTGTTTTGGGCTCAGGCAGGGGGCTGCTGACTGCACACCACCCTCAGGGAAAAGCTCTCTGGTGGTCTCAGGCCGCTGGGACTGAGGGGCCATCCGCCGAACTGGAACTGCCCACAGCCGGGCTGGCCAGTCCAGGGAGTCGTTGCCCTGGACCTGGTTGTCACCGCCAGTGTCCTGAGCCTTGCCCCACATCAAATCCAGAGAACCACGTGCCCCAGCCAATCATGAGGATGCCCATGCCCCCACAGCCCCTTCCCCTAGGAAGCAAGCCCCCTCCCTCTGCGCTCTTGAGCCCCCGCCATGTGCAAGCTGCCCTACCAACTGTGTGCATGCGGCCCCTGGCCTTGCGGGTCCACATGCCCACCAAGGCTTCAGCGGCAGACTCAGGCGGTGCCGTCCATGGCTTCACAGCAGCACTGAGGCCAAGGGCAGTGAGCCCAGAGCCCCCAGGCGGCAGGTGGGGACTGTGCTCCCTGGAGGAGCTGCTCTGGGTCTCATGCGCGCGTGTGTACACGGGTCAGACACCGCAGCAAGTTGTGGGTAACAAGCAGCCCTCAGGCTGTGTGCTCACAGCTGTGCATTTCACTGCAAGTAACCACACGCAATCAGCAAACCCATCTCGGTGAAGGGCCAGCACTACCTAGGTGGTGGGCTCTCCCCACTCCCCCAACCCTTCACCACCTGCGGGACGGTCCTAACCCAGGGATGCTGGGGCCTCGCACATACCTGGGGGCAGCTGCTGTGGATCCATCAGCTGAAGTGAATGAAGTCTCGGCCCTCCTGCAGATGCAGTGACCTCAGGTTGTCCTCAAATGCACCCCCTGTGAGGTCCTGTTGGGGGGGTGAGCAGCAGGTCCAGCTTAATCCAGGCCTCCCCTGGCCCACATTGGGGCCACCACAGATCCCAACAGGCTTGGTCCACTATGAACTTCTCTGCTGGGAAAAGGCCAGAGGAGACAGGGCCAGGCAGGGAGACTGCCCGTGCTGGGCCACCACGCTCTGCCACCAGCCCCCACCCAACCTGCCCTCGGCCCCTCCTTGCAGCTGACCCCCACCAGGGGGACTCAGAAAAAAAGCCATGGGCAGACCCGACTTCCCTCAGCTGAAGGGGCTTCTCTGATGGCCTCCACCCCACCTCCTCTGCAGGGCCAGGAACCTACTAAACAGCCAGCAAGTCCCCTCCTGCCTTTCTCCCACCCTTCCCCGCAGTGGGGAGAGGCCTGCAGCCACGCAGGAGCCAGGCCCCTGCAGGGAGGCTCAGGCCTCACCCATGCCTTCCATGTGACCCCACAAGGCCCCCGAGGGGACCCCAGCCTTCCTATGTGGGGTCACAGCAGGTGGCTGGGACTCTCACTCCAGTGCCTGATGCCCAGGCCTGCTCCTGCCTCAGTAACTCACTCCAGAAAACATGCCCAGCATGCCAGGAGCTGCAGGTGAGGCCGGGGCTGCTCAGAGGCCATGTTCCTGCTGGCTGTCTTCCGTCAGCCCTTGGGCCCAACACGGAGAATCAGCCTGGCTACGCACACCCTTGGCCTGGGCCATTACTGCTGGGCCTTGCTAGAAGTACTTAAACAGAAAACATTCCACTTGGAAAACACCTGAAATGCCACAGTCTGTCCTCCACGTGCTGTCCATTCTAACCCTTTTCTCTTCCCAGTATCCTGCTCCCTAGTTTTCAAAGGGCACAATAACTGGATTCAGATCCAGCCCGGCCCCAGTGTGGCCCAGAAACCAGGGCCTGCAGAGGGGCCCATGGGGAGGCAGGCCTGTGTCTGACGGGAAGGGGCCGCCTCCTTAAAGTCAGATGCCCTTGAAACTTGGTGCCCACTGGAGTGGAAAGGCCAGCACCAGCCTCCAGAAGCACCACGGATGCCTCCAATGGCCAGCAGCCACGGTCCCACAGGCAAGCGTGGGACACCAGGTGAGAAACATCGTGAAGGGGAAACCAACACCCAAGACAGGTGCCGGGCCTCCCCGGGAGTCGGACGCACACTGAGGACCACAGGCAGGGCCCGGCCGAGGACATATCAGGGCCCCTGTGGCCTGGGACTTCACCCTTGGCATGTCCTCTGGCCCGGCCACCCTGTGGGGTGGGGGGGACACGACCCCCCATGACCTGCACTCCCACTCCCAGGATTAAACCTCAGAGAAGTGGGCAGGCTGAATGCCATACGCCAGCATGGTGCGGGGCAAGGCCATGAGCACAGATGTCTGGCTCCTTCCCCACGAGGTGCCAGGGCAGGCAAGTGGACTACTCGGTTTGGGGAGGCCTCCCTGCCCACACGATGAAGGACAGAGAAATGGCACAATGGGCGGATCTGCTCCCGTGAGCACCTGTCCAGGACAGATGTCCAGAGTTTCTCTTTCAGGGCCAGATGGAGAATATCTGTGGTTTTGTGGTCACTGTCCTCTGTTCTAATAAATTTTATCTATAAAAGCAGCTGGTGGGCCATGTTTGGGCCATTTTCTGAATGTGTTAATAGTTCAAAATAGGAAAGTTCATCCAAAGAAGAAAAGCGTGAGAAAAGGTCTGAGAAAGAATGAAGGACATGCACACCACAAAGCTGCGCACAAACAGATCAACGAGAAAAGACCAGAGTCCAGAAGTGGCCCCAGGAGACAGTGCTGCATTGCTGGGGAAGAAGCAGGCGCTCACCATACAGTGCTGGAATGCGTGTCCGGAAAGAGATGTGGATCCCTAGCCAGTCTTCCCACAGAATAAATTCTAGTACCAAAGGTAGAAGAAAAAAAATAGTCTAGGAAGTAAACTCGGAGGATGTGTTTTAAAATTTCATAATGAGGAGTTACTTTCTTGGAATGAATAAAACTCTAAAAGCCATAAAAGAAAAAATCAGATATTTAAATATAAATTTAGTCAAATGACACCCGTAGAAAAGTCTGAATGCTTAAAGAAGTACTGACAGATCAGTAGGAAAATGGGCTGGGGAATAATTTACCAAAGGGGAGAAAGGACTGAAGACGTGCTCCTCCCCGGAGTGGGACATGCAGACTTTCCACAGCGCTTTGCAGAGGTGGCCCATTTGGCCACATGCTGCAGACGGTGCTTGGTGGGGGTGCAAATCGCCCCTCCAGGGGTGGTGCCTGGTGGTATCCAGACCGGGATGGCTGCCCTCTGACCACGGGCTCTCGGAGCTTTCCCCGCACACAGCCAAGTCATGTGTTGTTTTTAACAGCGAATGATGAAGTTGGCCCAAAGGCCTGTCCACAAGTGATGGGGTGATGACTGTATGAAACATCCCCGTAATCAAGCTTTCAGAGTGAGGTGCCAGGACCCCTGAAGTGCCTCTGTATGGAACTGCTGCCACCACAGAGGGAGCAGGTGGGGAAGCCACCAACACGACTGACAGAGCGGAGCCCAGGCGCGTTAAAGCACAGCGTGCAGGAGGCGTAAAGGTCACACCGGGTGCGGCCACACACTGACCACCAGGTCTGACTACCAGCAGACTATTAGAGGATAAAACACACTTTTTAAAGGCACTGGGGAGCCTTTGGCCCTGATGGGGTATCTGGGACTTTTGGGGTGACTGTGGTGGTTTTTTTTAGGCTTTTATCTTTTTGGGAAACAGTAATGAATGAAATGGCGATAGAATCTCTCTCACAACACCAGGTGGGGCGCTGGGTGCTGCTGCTCTGGTGAACCGTGCTGGAAAGTTCCATTAATAAAGGGATTATGACAGAGATGGTGCCAATGGGTTTCCATGCAACGATCTCCAAGATACAGCATCATGTGAAAAAGCAAAATAGAGAAAAGTGGGTAGGAAATGCTGCCATTTGTTTAAAAAAGCCACGTGCACATGCCTTATTTGTGGTGTCTCTGGGAGAACATGCAAGAAACAGGAGACCAAGGTGCCTCTGGACCTGCCAGGGCACAAGTGGGTGAGGCTCCAGCCATTTGGGGTCCTTGGGAAGTAGACCCTTCACAGCTAGTCTCCTCCTTAAAATCTGTGGAACTCAAATTTCCTTTCACACCTGCTTCCTGCAGGCTCTTATTTACCAACTTTCCATGGCAGCTTGGAAGTTTGGTCATCTGGGCCTTAAAGAAGCTTCTTTTAGGGAACTGCTTTCAAACCAGAAAAGCCAAAGCCAGGCAGGCCAGGAGTAGCAGAGAGGTAGGTCTGTCTCCGTGGCCCCACCTCGTGGCACCCACAGCCTGGGCACAGACAGGACGGGCATCAGACACGGCCAAGGCTGAGCTGTCACCTCTGTGGCTTGGTGATGCGTTATTGTGACATCTGTCCTGCAAGCAGACCCTGACCCTCACCAGCTTTGACAGAAAAAGCTGCCATGTTGGGGGTGGTGTTCCACACAGCAAGGAACAGCCAGCAGAGAGCTGAGGCCCTCAGTCCAGCACGGAGCTCTGCTGACATGAGAGACCTGCCCCAGTCGAGCCTCAGGACGGGATCCTGTCCTGGCTAACACCCCATCTCCTTTAGGTTAAGTTTGTGGTAACCCATCATGTAGTGACAGTTAAATAATACAGGTTCGAGGTGACAAAACCGGCAGACAACGAAACCCCAGGGTGCCTAGCTGGGCCTGGAGCTACGGATGGCCCTGCCTCACACCATACACGCCGGTTGGCACAGGATGGATTGAAGCCCCACATAGCGGGGCTGGTGCTGCGACCTCTTAGAAACACAGGGGCATCTTCACAACCCTAGATTTCCCAGTAGCTTCTGAGCCGTGACGCCAAGACACATGCAAACGAATGGAAAATAGATAAACTGGACTTTTTCAAATTAAACAGTTTGTACATCAAAAGATGTCATCAGGGAGGAGGAAGACAACCCACAGATGGGGAGAAGTATTTGCAAATGTGTCGGGGACTTGTATCAAGGATGTAGATGGAACTCCCATGGCTCAACCAAAAGGCAAATGACCTGAGAACAGGAAGATGGCGGCGTGAGCAGGGCGGCGGAAATCTCCTCCCAAAACCATATATATTTGTGGAAATACAACAAATACAACTATTCCTTAAAAAGAGACCAGAAGATACAGTACAACAGCCAGGCTACAGCTACACCTGCGAGAACTCAGTGCCTCACAAAGCGGGTAAGATACAAAGCTGCGACCAGGCGGGACCCGAGCACTCCCCCACCCCAGCGCACCGGTGGGAGAAAAAGATTCAGCGCGGGGAGGGAGTGGAGGCACAGGCCCGCCAAATAACCAGCCCTGGTGTTCTGCGCTGGGAGCACTGACACACATCACGTGGTGCATCGGAGATTAGAGAAACAAAAGGGCAGGATCCGAGACAGAGACTGCAAGCGGGTCCCCTCAGCAGGCTCCCTGGGACAAAAGAAAAGTGGGCGCTTTTTTTTTAAGTCTTAAAGAGACAAGGGCCCAACAGTGGAACAAAATCGTCCCAGCGCACTCAGCCCAGCAGGCTGGGAGTCTGGGGAATTTTGGACCCCCTGGCCGGTGGCCGGGCAAAGCAGCCATGCCGAGGCTTCCCACGGAGATCAGCAGCCTGCCATTCATTCCCCCCTGCCCCCACCAGCGCCACCAGCACGGCAAAGGGCCCGGGATCTGCCACTGCTGTGGATCAGCGAAGGAGCGGCCCTGCCCACAGGAACCTCACAGAATCTACTCCTGGCTGGCGTGCAGCTAAGCGGGAAGGACCCCAGAACCCACAACAAGGGCTGGAAAGCACCAAGAGGACCAGAAGGCACCCAGTGAGACTTCAAACCCCCACAATGCTATAGGCTAGGCTGAGGGCAACCCTACACACAGGCAGCTAGCTCCAGGGATTATCCCAGAGACTGCCTCCTGGTGTGCAAGAAACCAGTTCAGTCCCCGGAGAAGGGCAAGGAGAACAGCAAGCAGGAAGGGACTTTGTTCTCCCAGCTGACACATGTGGCACCTACCAGCGACCACTTCTATCATCATGAAAAGACAGAGGAATGTGGTACAGACAAAGATTACCCAGACAACCTCAGAGAGAGGGCCTGATGGGATAGACTTACACATCTTCCTGAAAAAGAATTCAGAGTAAAAGTCATAACCATGCTGATGGATCTACAGAGAAATCTGCAAGAGCTAAGGGAGGAAGTGAGGAAAGATAATGCAGAAATCAGACAAGCGATTGACGGGCTTAAGCGCAGAATGGACGAGGTGCAATAGACTGTTAATGGAATAGAAATCAGAGAACAGGAATACAGAGAAGCTGAGGCAGAGAGAGATAAAAGGATCGCTAGGAATGAAAGAATATTAAGAGAACTGTGTGACCAATCTAAATGGAACAATATTCGCATTATAGGAGTACCAGAAGAAGAAGAAGAGAGAAAAAGGGATAGAAAGTGTCTTTGAAGAAATAATTGCTGAAAACTTCCCCAAGCTGGGGAAGGAAACAGTTTCTCAGTCCCGGAAGCCCACAGATCTCCCAACACAAGGGACCCAAGGAAGACAACACCAAGACACATAATAATTAAAATGGCAAAGATCAAAGATAAGGACAGAGTATTAAAGGCAGCTAGAGAGAGAAAAAAGATCACCTACAAAGGAAAACCCATCAGGCTATCATCAGACTTCTCAGCAGAAACCTTACAGGCCAGAAGAGAATGGCATGATATATTTAACGTGATGAAACAGAAGGGGCTTGAACCAAGAATACTGTATCCAGCACAATTATCATTTAAATTTGAGGGAGGGATTAAACAATTCCCAGACAAGTGAAAGCTGAGGGGATTTGCCTCCCACAAACCACCTCTACAGGATATCTTAAAGGGACTGCTCTAGAGGGAAGCACTCCTAAGGCTAAAAAGATGTCACCAGAGAAAATAAAATCATAGCAAAGAAAGACCATCCAAATACTAACTAAAGGCAAAAAGTAAAATCAACTATCCACAAAAACAGTCAAAGGAAATGTAAAAGAGTACAGAATAAAACACCTAGTATATAAAGAATGGAGGAGGAAGAAGAAGAGAGAGAAATAAAGAATCATCAGACTGTGTTTATAATAGTTTAACAAGAGAGTTAAGTTAGACTGTTAGACAGTAAAGAAGCTACCCTTGAACCTTCGGTAACCACAAATATAAAGCCAGCAATGGCAATAAGTACATATCTATCAATAATCACCCTAAATGTAAATGGACTGAATGCACCAATCAAAAGACAGAGTAATAGAATGGATAAAAAAATCAAGACCTATCTATATGCTGTTTACAAGAGACTCACCTCAAACCCAAAGATATACACAGACTAAAGGTGAAGGGATGGAAAAAGATATTTCATGCAAACAACAAGGAGAAAAAAGCAGGTGTTGCAGTACTTGTATCGGACAAAATAGACTTCAAAACGAAGAAAGTACCAAGAGATAAAGAAGGACATTATATAATGGTAAAGGGGTCAGTCCAACAAGACGATATAACCATTATAAACATATATGCACCCAATCCAGGAGCGCCAACATATGTGAAACAAATACTAAAAGAATTAAAGGAGGAAATAGAAAGCAATGCATTCATTTTAGGAGACTTCAACACACCACTCACTCCAAAGGACAGACCAACCAGACAGAGAATAAGTAAAGACACAGAGGCACTGAACAACACACTAGAACAGATGGACCTAACAGACATCTATAGAACTCTGCACCCAAAAGCAGCAGGATACACATTTTTCTCAAGTGCACATGGAACATTTTCCAGAATAGACCGCGTACTAGGCCACAAAAAGAACCTCAGTAAATTCAAAAATACTGAAATTCTACCAACCAACTTCTCAGATCACAAAGGTATAAAACTAGAAATAAATTGTACAAATAAAACAAAAAGGCTCACAAATACATGGAGGCTTAATAACATGCTCCTAAATAATCAATGGGTGAACGACCAAATTAAAACAGAGATCAAACAGTATATGGAGACATGACAACAACACAAAGCCGCAACTTCTGTGGGACGCAGCAAAGGCAGTTCTAAGAGGAAAGTATATTGCAATCCATGCCTATTTAAAGAAGGAAGAACATTCCCAAATGAACAGTCTAAAGACACAATTACTGAAATTGGAAAAAGAAGAACAAATGAGGCCCAAAGTCATCAGAAGGAGGGACATAATAAAGATTAGAGAAGAAATAAATAAAATTGAGAAGAATAAAACAATAGAAAAAAATCAATGAAACCAAGAGCTGGTTTTTTGAAAAAATAAACAATAGATAAACCCCTAGCCAGACTTATTAAAAGAGAATCTACACACATAAACAGAATCAGAAATGAGAAAGGAAAAATCATGACGGACCCCGCCGAAATACAAAGAATTATTAGAGAATACTATGAAAATATATATGCTAACAAGCTGGAAAACCTAGAAGAAATGGACTTCTTAGAAAAATACAATCTTCCAAGACTGACCAAGCAAGAAACAGAAAACCTAAACAGACCAATAAGAGCAAAGAAATTGAATCGGTAATCAAAAAACTACCTAAGAACAAAACCTCCAGGCCAGATGGATTCACCTCTGAATTTTACCAGACATACAGAGAAGAAATAATACCCATTCTCCTTAAAGTTTTCCAAAAAATAGAAAAGGAGGGAATACTTCCAAACTCATTCTATGAAGCCAGTATCAGGCCACTCCAACAGCAGCAACTAAAAGCTCTGAGTAAATTCCAGTCAGCGTGGATGGAGACCAGGAGCCTAAAGCAGCTGCACCCACATCCTCAGAGGCCCCGGCGTGGCATGGCGGGGAGGTGTGTCCTACTTCCTCGTGGCATCTCTCCTGCTTATACACTGCCACCTCCCTTCTGTAAGAGCACCTCCTCCAGGAAGGCCTCTGGCGAGCGCCCCAGACAGAGCCTGCAGTCCACCCTCCCACAGAGCCTGGAAGCTGCCGGAAGTGGTGACCTGTGTCCTTGCAACTGCCAGTGGCACACAGGGCCCTGCTTACCCACCAACACTGTCCCCTTAGGACCCTGTGGGGCAGTGCTGCCCCATGTGAGCCACCTGGGCTCTGTGGTCAGGGCTGAAGTTGGGGGGGCTCGCAGGGCATCTTAGGGACTGCTTCACCCCATGGCTCTTATGGGGTTTAAGGGCACACAGGTCACTGAGGGAGCCAGGAGGTGCGAGGTGCCTCAGGCCTGGCCCTTGACACACTGCCAACACAGGCTGCTTTTACAGAAATGCAACCCACTTTATGAGGCACTGTGGCCGCCTCTTCCCCCAACCACTCCCGGCACCCCCAGCACAGAGCATAGCTTCCAGGTGGGTGCTGGGCATTGCGGTCTCATGCATAGGGCCTGTCCCAGCGCGTGGCCACAGTGTGACACTCACCAGCTTCACGCAGATTACAAAGGGCGGCTGTGCGGCTCGGAAGTGCAGGATTGGAACCCGGGGCTTGGGCCTTTCCTGAGAGAGGAGACAGTGGTGGGCCCCACGGTGCTTGTCTTCAGGGCCACATGCCACCTGTGTGCCCTGCGCCACTCACGGCTGGATGGGCTCAGGTGGGCGCCCAGATCACAGCCTTCCAGGGGTGGGCCTACCTCCTGTGGCCCCTGCCCAGCCCCCTTAAGACCACCACAGAACTAGCCTGGGGTGGATGGAGAGAGCAGACCACGCACAGCTCTCTCCAGCGGGGACCATGCAGAGCCCAGGAGCCTCACAGTGCACTGCCAGGCCTGGAGGCTTCTGGGCCCAGGTGGCCTTTCCCAGGGAGGAAGGTTCTGGACGCTGTCCACTCAGGCCCAGGACGGCGATCCCCTTGTATGGCCCTCTCAGACGGGGTCCTGGGGCCCCAACACACCTGAGAATCCTCGTAGCAATAGAAGCCCTTCCTGATCTTCTTCTCATCCACATCGCAAAAGGCCACCACCTGGGGGGGTCACAGGACACCTGCCTTGGGGACGGTGGGGGGACACAGGCGACAGAAGGACATGGGGCACAGGGGGATGCAGGAACGTGGGGACGTGGGGCACAGGGCAGTGACGGACCCCCACCTTGTGCCGTGCTCCGTCTGTCAGGCTGCGGTAAAGCCAGCGGCCCTGCCTGCCAGCATTCCAGATGGTGAAGGCCGCCCAGTGTGGCAGGACCCGCTCTTCCAGAAAGCGGACGCGGTGTGTCCACATGGTGGTCCTGTGGAGGAGGGATGTGACCTGAGGGCAGGGTCCCCAGACCTTCCCACCCACCCCTGTGCCTGGTGGCAGATCCAAGCCTGGCCTCCGAGTCCTTGTCCTCCGGGGCGGCTGCGCCCCTCAGTGTGGTGAGTGAACGTGAGTGAAGGAACATGACCTTTCAGCCCACACAGACCCTAGGAGACGCCCTTCTTGTGTCCCTGTGCTCAGGACCATGGGGAGCCTGAGGGAGATGTGGCCGCTGGGACGTCAACACCTTGGAGCACTGAGCACGGGGCCTGGACACGCCCACGAGCAGCCACGAGGCTCTGTTTCCTGGGAAACAGCCCAGGCAGCTGGAGGTCGTCTCCATGTGAACCCTAGGCTGGCCCCGTGCCTTGGGCAGACCTGGAGGTCCAGGCCTGGCTCCAAACATGTCAGCTGCTCCCAGTTTAACATGGTTAGATGCATGGAAAGGCCTCCATGACAGACGTGAAACTGTCATGTGAGAATCTGGAAGGTTGCCGTGGCCCACCATGACCCCACGTCTATCTCCTGGAGAAGTTCTCGTGTGTAAGGGAGGCTTGGGAGCTGTGTAATGAAGTCACGGCTTCCACACAAGCACATGAAAAGATGCTCCACATTGCTAATCATCAGGGAAATGCAAATGAAAACCACAATGAGATATCACCTCACAACAGTTAGGATGACCGGCATCAAAAAGACAAGGAACAACAAGTGCTGGGGAGGATGTGGAGAAAGGGGAACCCTCCTACACTGCTGGTGGGCATGTAAATTAGTTCAACCATTGCTGACAGACAGTGACTGCAGTGGGGTGTGGGAGGGACTTGATAATATGGGTGAATGTAGTAACCACATTGTTTTTCATGTGAAACCTTCGTAAGAGTGTATATCAGTGATACCTTAATTAAAAAAAAGTCATGGCTTCCACTTCAAATGTCTGGGAGGGGGCCCTTTCTGGCCTCGGCAGGCCCCAGGCAGCTGTCCCACAGGCTGTCCTCAGGCCAGCCGGACCCTCCTGAAGCCTGGGGCCTCCAGTCCCCAGGGCTTCAGCCACACTGAATCTCATAGTCTGCAGCCCTGCCCTGGTGCCAGCATGTCCTGGATGCCCCCAAGGTGCCTCATGGGGCAGCTCCTCCTCGTGGGGTTTGTGCCTAGCTGGGTCTGGGGCCCACAGACACGATGTCGAGACCCTGTTCTAAACGCCGGGTGAGCAGCTGATAAGGTGCCAGCAGTGCAAAGGGCAGGTTCTGACTGTTGGGCACTGGGATGCTGGGCTCGTGAAGGCAAATGGGCTCCCCGACCCTGGCCATTCAGCGCTTCTAAGAGGACACAGCTGGATGCTCCAACCCAACAAACAGCACCCGGGCACGGCACATACAAGCTTTGGCAACACCGGGAAGACGGAAGGCATTTCTGTGAACAGCAAACCCACGCTCAGGAGTCCCAAGAAATCCCAAGGGCCGGGCCCAGGTGGCCTCGGGCAGCATCCCCCACGGCCTCTCTCCTTCCAGCAGGAACCTGGCCGGACGCCCAGCCAGAAGGCAAGTGTGGGGTCCACCCAGACCAGGGTGCTTCCAGGCCCTGCCCTGGGACCCCGCAAGGCCCACAGGTATGGATGGGCTGTGGGCCGGGGCCCTGCGAGGCCTCTGCTCTGCAGGTGTTTTTTCCTGGTCCTGCCACTGGCAGCATCCCCGTGGGGGCAGGCCAGATCCTACTTCGCTGCCCGCAGCACCGGTTTACAGGGCTAGTGGGTCTGAGCTTGGAAGGTGCCGACGCAGGCCAGGGCAGCAGAACAAATGCCCTGTGCCTCCAGGCCTGAGCGTCTGGCACCTGATGAGGTCAGGAGGTGCCTCGTGGCTGCTGTGGGTAACAAAATCACCAGCAGCCCCATGCCGTCCGGGCCCCATTCAGCATCCCCAGCCCTTCTGAACCAGGGGACACTGCCGGCACCCTTCAGCCCTCTGGACCGGCTGCGAGGAAGCAGCGTCCTTGACCTGGGGAGGAAACAGTGCACAAATTTCCCGACCAAACCACTGGGGTGTTTCTGGAGCTTCCGGGAGGGTATGGCAGCTGAGGCCCCAGGGGAGGCAGCTGGGGAGCTGGCAGGGGAGCGGGACAGCTCCCCCGCTGGTGGGAGGGCAGGAAGGCCAGCAGGAGAGCGAGGCACGCAAGGAACGCAGGACCATGCGCCGATGAGCACCATGCGTCAGCTGTCAGGTGGGCTAAGGGCGGTTGCCGGCAGGGCAGGACGCTGCAATGCCGTTTGGGAAACGTTAACGCAGGAGATGCACAAACAGGCAGGTGAAATGGTAAACAGCAGCTCAGGCCGGCTCTGAGCTCGGGGGGGCAGAAAGCCTAGAGGACACCAGCCTAGAGGGATGGTCCTGGTCCACTCAGAGACGTGGCTGCTTTCTGCCTTTTGGACGCCCGAATGTTTCCTAGTGAAAACTAACCAAATGCTGACCCTTCTCAGCCTAAACAGAAGGGCAGGATCGGGAGCACCACCAGCAGGGGGGCTTTTGGGGGGTGCAAGTTCATTCCTGACGGGCCTGAGGGTGTATTAGGGCTCATGGGCTGTGACGAATGTTGTATCTGTACCACCCACACCCTATCAATCTCCCCAGAAGGGCTCCAGTGTCTCCTCCCCGGAGGAAACCAGGACCCCGATTTCTGCCTCCTGGCACCTACTGTGCTGGACTCCAGGGCAGTGCGCCTACAGCATGTGCACTTCTGCGTCTGGCCTCTTTCACTGACCATACTTCCGTGACATTAGCCCGCATCCTTCCATGTCTTCGAAGTTCCTTTTCCTTTATCGTGGAGGAGCACATTGAAGTCTGTTTACCCTCCAGCTCCTGCCATTAGCAGTGCTGTGCCGAACACTGTCATTTCTCCTGCAGACACCTGGACGTGATGCTGCTGGGTCGCAGGGCAGGCATCAGAGAAAATGACAGTTTTCCAGAGAGGATGTACTGTTTACAATCCCAAGAACAACGTATGAGAGTCTGGGATCCACACCCTCGCCATTTGGGATTGCCAGACATTAAACTCAATCCTTCTAATGGGTGCTTGGAGGGTTTAATCTGCCTTTCTGTGCAAGCGCAGGACCTTTTCAGGGGCTCACTGGCCCCCGTGTGCTGCTATTCTGCAGAGGGCTGTGCGTGTCAGTCCTACATGCTGGTCCCATCAGACACGCAGATCCAAAGTACTGTGAATATGATATAATGGTTTGCTTGCTTATTTTCCTAATAGTGTCTTTTTACGAGCAAAAGTTTTTAATTTTGGTAAGTCCAACTGATCAGTTTTTAAATGGTTAATGATTCTCCTGTCCTCACTTATGTTCACCTACCCTGAAGTTGTGAGGATGCTCTCTAGTGTCTTCTAGAAGCTTTGTATTTTATCTGCCTCTGTATTTATATCTAAGAACCATCTAGAATTTTTCTGTGGTGAACTTTTTCAATATGTACATCCAGTTCTTCTGTTTGTTGAGAATCTTTTCCTTTTTCCATTGAATGCCTTTGGAGACTTTGCTGAAAACCAGTTAAGCTGGAGGCTATTCTGTTTCACTGATCTATGTTTACACTATTGCTACATTTTTCTGATTCTGTAGTTTCAGAGAAACTCTTATCAGGCACTATGAGGCCTCAAATTCTGTTCTTTTCAAGGTGGTTTAGTCTATTCTGGGTCCTTTGATTTTTCCATGTGAATTTCCAAATCAGATTATCAATTTCTGCAAAGGAACCAGCTGAGACTTTTAATGGAATTGTATTAAATCTACACATCAATTTGGGGAGAACTGATGTTAACAATACAAGTCTTCCAATCCATGAATGTGGTATCTCTCTCCATCTTTATTATAGGCGTCTTTAATTTCCCTCGGCATTTTGTGGGGGTAGTTTTTAGGGGACATACATATACCTTGTTAAATTTACCCATAAGTATTTTATTTTTGATGCCAACATACATGCTTTTAGCTGCATTTTTCAGTTGTTCATTGCAAGTCTGTAGCCTGAACTTACTAAGTTATTGGTTGATTTCCTGTGAAAGACAATCATGCCATCTACAAATGATGATTTACTTCCACTTTCTAATCCTTGCATCTCTTCTTTTTCTTGTTTAATTGCCCTGTCCTCTGTGACAGTGTTGAATAGAAGTGGTGAGCTCTCACCTTGCTTACTCCTGATCTTAGGAGGGAAAGCATTCAGTGTTTATTAAGTATGCAATTAGTAACTATTTCTATTTTGTTGAGATTTTTAAAAATCATGAATGGGTATTGAATTTTGTCAAATGCTTTTTCTCCATCTCTTGGGTCAGTAGGTCCATTTTTATCCTTTATCCTGTTAGCATAGTAAATCATACTAATTGATTTCTGAATGTTAAGCCAGACTTGGATTAATGTATCCTTTCCTATACATTTCTTAATCTGACTTGGTATTTTTTTTTCCTTTTTTAAAAACAAGTAAAATTGACATACATTATATCAGTTTGGTAAATATTTTGTGATTTATTTTTGCATATATTTTCATAAGGAATACTGGTCCGTAATCTTATTGTCATGTAATGCTCTCGGGACATTTTGGTAACAGAGTCAAGCTGGTCTCATGGAGTTGAGTGGGGAGCGCCTCACAGCACCCAATAGGTCTCCTCTTCTGTTACCTGAGAGAACTTACTAAGAGTGGTATTTCTTCCTTAAATCTTTCATGGAGTAGGTCAGTAAAGCCATCTGGCTTGGTTTTCCTTTTAGGAAATTTTTAAATTACCAATCTAATCTTTATATTTCAGAGAGCTGTAGGATCTGTAGTGATGTCCCTCTTTCATTCCCAACATATGGGTAATCTGTATTTAATTCTCTTTTTCAAGTCTTGCTGTATGTTTACCTATTTTATTTAAAACAACCAATTTTTAATTTGCTCGCTTTTTTTTCTGTTGCCTGTCCATTTTCAATTTCATCTTCCACTTCTCATTTCTTTCCTTCTATTTACTTTGAGTTCACTTTGATATTACTTTAGTAACTTTTAAATGTGGAGACTTAATTGCTTAGTTTCTTTTTTTATAATATGTGCTTTTAAAGTCATAAAAATTGGCCGTAAACTCTGCTTTCACTAAATTCCACAATTTTTGACATTTCAATCATTTGTCATCAAATTAGGTTTTTTTGCTAATTTCCTTTGTCATTTTTTTCTTTTGTAGATTAATTACCAAATATTTTGGATTTTCAGTATGACTTAATGGTTTCTAATATAATTCTGTGTCAGACTTGTTTTGTGGTACAAAATATTGTCTATTTTGCACTTTAAAAGAATGTCTATTCTGCAGCCGAGTGTCATGTTCTGTCAATGTACTTAGTCAAGTTGGTTACTGGTGCTGCTGAAATGTTCCGTATCCTTACAGATTTCTCCTCTACTTCTATCAGCTACTGAGACAGGAGTGTTAAAATCTCCACCTGTAATCGATTTGTCTCTCTCCCTTTATTTCTGTCAGTTTTTGCTTCATGTATTTGGGAACTCTGGGAGCATACACATTTAGGACTGTCATGTCCTCCCACAAATGACCTCCTTCCCTCCTTCCCTCTGTGCAAATACTTGCAATGAGTCTCATTCACTGGGAAGCTCCACTGAAGCTACTGCATAGAAATCAGACTTAACAAAAGATACGAGAAATCAAGTTCTTTTGCTTAGAGCTGGAAAACCAAGATGCTAAGTTTCAATGCTGGACATATTCAGGGCCTCCCCAGTCAGTATGGACGCTGCAGTCAGGGGCCCCACACACTGTAAACGCACCTACTGGTAGCACGCCCACCCTGACCGTGGGCATCAGGCCTCCCGGGACAGGAGTCCCCGCTGGGAAGCCACGACCTTCCGCGAGTCACACGCCCTCTAGGCAGACAGCAGAGGAAGTGTGAATGCAGTTCCCTGTGTTGAGCTCCTTAACATTTAGACAGTCCCCTACGATAATCCGTCGAGGGCCCCATGCCTCCCCATCCCCAAGAGTGAACAGCACGGTGAGCATGGCACCGAGCAGACACACTGAGGAAAATGCCATGTGCCCACACACGTGTGCACACGGCTCAAACTAAAGAAAGAAAAGCACACCCTTACTTTCCTTTACCCTTCCTCTGTTTCTGCACCATGCCTGCGTGCCCAGCAGGGAGCCTTGAGTGCAGCCCAGCCACCATGGCCTGGGCCAGTGGCCTTGCAGCCTGAGGGGACACGGGCCTGCGCCCGATGGGGGAAGAGGGAGAGGGACTGGCAGGCCTCCCTGTGACACCCCAAGTTGGGTGTGTCCACATGGCCTCCCTTCTGTGGGCACAGGGGGTATGGAGGGGAGCCCACAGGAATCATGTGGGTGGTGTGCAGGGTGTGCTTTCAGAGTCCCATCAGCTCAAAGCAAATGAGAGCAACACCCCAGAATGGCATCTACATGCGGTTCTACTGCCCTTTAAAAGATGAGAACAGGCATCTGGACTTCATCCTGGGGCGGCTGGTGCAGAGGTGCCAAGATGCACACACGCCCACCACCCTCCAGATTTCCTGCCTGTGGCAGAGAGCTGACCCCGGTCACCTGTGTCAGCTCACCCACCCCCCCAAGGGCAGCCCCTGGACCTACGTACTCGAGGACAGCATGTGTGGCCGCGTGCGGGTGGTAGCGGTAGAGGAGGAGGCTCTGGTCCACTCGCACGACCCCGCCGCCCTTCCTGAGGTGGCTGTAGAAGAAGAGCAGGTCCTCGGGCACCCCCTGCGGGTGAGAGCGGGCACGGGTGTTTCTGGTCCATGTCTGCTCACCACAGAACACGTCCTGAGTCAAATTCTTATGATGACCAGACAGGACCCCCCCTGACCGGCTCCCTGCTTGGTGCCTGAGGTCATGGCAAGTTCGCCTGCCCAGCGGCCCCAGCACGTGGACATGTGACCCCATAAGGTACCTTCAAGATAGAAGGGGCTGCAGGAGCACAGCCCCCAGGCCGCCCTCTGACCTGAGAAGGACCCACTCCTTGGGCAAGCGGTTCTGCCTAGACGGTCCTGCGGGCTTTCCATCTGGCGACACCACCCCCCAGCCTGGAGGGGAAGGGGCAGCCTGCCCTCTCTCTCCAGGGCCTGGGCCTCAGGGCCTGTGGTTGGTCGATGCCCCTTTATTTTCTTAAATTTGGGAATGAAAATCAGAAGAGCAGAGGGCCCTGTGCTCACCATCCCAGTTCTCTGCAGCAGGCAGCTGGGCATTCGGTGAGCAGAGCCCGGTGCCAGCCCGTGCCCAGCTGTCGAAGCCACTGGGATGCACATTCCTGGAGGCCAGGTGCTCACAGTCCTCGCCTGCTTCTTGCTGGCTCAGCCCGTCCTGCTCCCGGGCAGGTCTCAAACCTCGGGCAGGTCCTGCCGAGGCAGGCATGGCACAGCTCTGCCACCTGCTCCCAGAGGAGCCCACAGCCTCTGCTGCTGCCTCGCTTGTGCATCTCCCCAGCACAAGCCTCGGATTTCCCCAGAGCCTGGTGGTTGGTCACCCTTGGGGAAAGGGGGACCCTGCCTGCTGCCGCCTCCTGGCTCAGCCTAGACCCTGCAAGGGCTGTGGCCTCCCTCCCTGAGGGTCTGTCGTCTCAAGTTGGCACTGAAATGTCACGGTCAGCACGCAAGGCTTCGGCTGCCATCCAGGACTCCTGGCCCCCGGCAGCACGATGGAACTCATCTGCACAGCCCTCCAGTCCACACACCTTGCTAATGACGGAACAGCTGGGTGCACCCTGTCACCCAGGCATGGTGAGGGCAGCACACAGCCCTGTGTCCGTGCAGGAACTGATGGTGTGCGTTTATGGGAAAATGGTACGTTGAAAGTCAAGTTTCAACATTGTGTTTACGGCTCTGCTAAACGTTCACAGTAAAGACGAAAGGATACAAAGCACAAAACAGCTGTGTGGTGATGGGTTTACAGGCAGGTTGTGTATTTTTCTTTTTTCTAATTTTCTGCACTTTAAAAGATTCCTTTAAAGAGCACATGTAATCCTGCACTTTACAGTTTAAGAAAGACAAATAAAGGTGTTTCTCTCCTCACAGCCTGGAAGAACTCACCCTCAAGGCTTCCTTACTTCTGGAAAAAATAATTCAGTGAGAGGAGGCGCCAGAGGGCACCATGCTCCACACGAGGTAGAGCTCTGCCCCACTGGTCCCACTCTCTCCTTTCCACCCCCACCCCCCGCCCCCCACCTGGCTGGCCTGGCAGGTCCTGTTCACAGGAGCCCGGGCTCCTTGACCAGCTGGAAACGTGGACAGAGGCTGTGATGGAAGCAAGAGGATGAGGCTGGGAAGTCAGGGCGGATGGGTGCACGGAACCCTGGGCATGGCGTGCTGAGTGCCCACCCGCACCGCAGGGTCCTGGTGGCTGTGCTGGGCTTGGGGGGGCCTTGTGCCTCAGGGCCTTGTGAAAAGGGATTTGGGTCGTGCAGGACAAAGGGAAGTGAGTGGAGGACGCCCACCTCCTTCGGGCCCACCCCAAACACTCCGGGGAAACTGCCTCACCGTGGACCCAGGGGGTGGTCTTGTGTTGGGTATTGTGTGGAGACCAGAACCACACAGCCGGTGACCATCCACATGGACCCGCGAGCCGAGCAGAGCTCCTCCACCCCGCCCAGACCAGTGAATGCTGGAGATGACCCACAAGGTGGAATTCAAGAATAAGAAATTCAATACCCATGTACAAGACTGGGCCCCGCAGAGGGGGAGCCAGCGGCGGGCGGGCCATGCTCAGGGCTTCCGTCTGGGAACGGGCCTGTCTGACGTCCCCATTCCGGCTGCAGTGACGGCGCCTCCTGTGGCCTTGCCGAAGCGCACTGCGTACTGCGATGGTGTGCAAGTTACGCCTCAGTAAACCCCTTAAGGAAGAGGTCTAAGAGAGCTCATAGAAAATAAAGGCTGAGTTACGAGGCCCTCAAGGGAGAGCAGATTTGAGTAAAAATTTAATGAGGGACACTGAAGAAATGTAGGAAAATAAGTCAAAAAATGAAAATTACACAACGAAGGAAGGAAGTGTGTTGGAGAGACAGTTGCTGAGACCCGGCAACTGAGAACAGCCCAACCCCAAGCCAGGGGTCCGACCCGGCCCCTCAGCCCAACGGTCCCCCAGACCGACGGCGCAGACCCCAGGGAAGCTGCCACCTCTCAGCACAGTGCGCTCTCAGGCACACTCTGGCCATTCCCAACCCACAGATGCTGTTTTATTGCTTTTCTTCTTGTTTCACGGCCTGAACGGCGCCTCCCGGGATGTCTGGCACCCTCGGCCGTGAATGGGCGCACCTCCCAGGCTGACCCCCTCCTCCTGCCCTGCTCTGCATGGACACTTTCCCAGGTCCCGCTCACCCCAGCTGCCACCCTCACCTGCACATCCAGCGCCTGCTGCTTCAGCCCTTCTCACAGGACAAGAGTCACAGTCTCTTGGCGCTGCTGGACCTTGGCACCTCTCGGAGGCCCAGGGAGAGTCACTGAGGTCAGGCCCAGACTCAGGACCAGCTCTCAGGCATCTGTGTTCCCCTGGGGGCACTCCCTGGAATAACCCTTCAGCTCAACCTGCTTCTCTGAGAGGGTCTCACAGAACCATGAAAACAGATGTCCTTGCAGTCCCGGTAGTGGGCTCCCTGCCACCTGTGACCTGCCTCCTCACACCACAAATCCCTCATTCTCCAGCCACAGTGCCATCACAGTCCTGGTCCCTGCTCCCTGGTCTCTGATGCCTGATCCTTGGTCCCAGGTCTCTGGTCCCTGCTTCCTTGTCTCTGATTTCTTGTCCCTGGTCTTTGATCCCTGATCCCCAGTACAGAGGGAGAGATGGAGTTTCTTTTCTCCAGGAGCTCCTTTTCCAGGCAAAATTAACAGGAGCTAGGAGGCCTGATGTGCTTCCAAATTCTGTGTCTGCTCATGGCTGTGATTTGAGGATGTATCTGTGTTTCCCATGGAGTGTCTCCCGGTTAACCATTCTGCACCATTTTCTGCAGAATATAAACAGTAGCCCCTGGCAGTGTCACCCAGGGAGGCACTGGGTTTCCCTCTGCCCACTCTCTTCTCCTAGTTTCAGGAAGAACCTGTTGGCTGGGAGGCCACCCTGCCCGGAAAATAAGGCTCTGCTATCTCCCCCACTTTGGCGCCTGCTTTCCAGCACAGCCAAAGTCCCTGAGACCGGGGGTCCTCAGGTGGGGTGGTTGCAAGCCCACCAGGCCTGGCCAGGGTAGGTGGAGAGCGGGAGCTGTGGCACAGATGCTCCTTGCTCAGGCCAGTCCTGGGGACACGACGGCTGGTGGTGTGTCTGGTGGCAGCCTGGCAAGCCCCTGGCTTATACCTGGTGCAGACCCTGCTGGCCTGTATCCGACTATATCATGGGAACAGTCCAGCCACGGTCCTGGGTAGGGCAGCAGAGGAGCCAGCCTCTCCCTCAAATGAGGCTTGCATGAGGGACAGGAGGATAGCTGGGTGGGATCAAGGGGTGGGGGGCTGGTCCCTAACCAAGGGTCCATAGGGCCCCTGTTCAGCAGGTGGTCAGCTCCAACACTGACAGGAGAGAACAACGCTCAGAGCAGGAAACAGAGGCCAAGGTCCCAGGGCAAGTGCAGCCTAGGCTGAGTCACTGCCCCCAGCTTCTGGCCTGGATTTCCAGACCCCAGGACCCCAGGGTCCAGACCCTCTGCCAGCCTCTGTGTATCCAGGTTCCCTCCTGCCTCCAGCACAGCAGTGGGAGACTGTGGGGCCCAATCCAAGGTCGAAACAGTGAAGGCCTGACAGGCCCTTAACATGCCATCCACCTCCTCCTGCCACGGAGACCAGACCACATGCTCGCCAGGCAATTTTATAGAGGCTTAAGGGAAATAAGACACGAAACCTAAGGTGTACTTTTTAATTGGGTTTAGGAGCACAAACCCTAAAGCTCTGGGAGGAAGAGAGCAGCAGGGCAGTGACTGGGGCCCCATTTCTAGGCAGATGCCAGGGACCAGCCGGGCTGAGCTCCTGCAGGTGTGCCCCACAGGAAGGTAAGCTGCCAGGAAGGAGCCAGATTCAGTGGACACGGATGCCGGGGCCTCCCACACAAAGGACAGGCCGTTCCCTCCTGCCGCACCCAGAGGCCACGCAGCCACCACAACCCAGGTCCTGCCCTTCCCTACAAACAGCTTTAAGTCAGGATGACGTAGCCCAGGGCCTGGGCCCCGGCAGGCATGAGTCAGGGCCTGACGCCTGGTACCAGCAGCCTTTACACAGAAATCCCCCACTTTTGGCAAAACAAATGCAGTGCCATGGGCCCCAAGCAGCTCTCTGGGACGCTCGTCTGCCAGAGGTGCCGGACACCCTTCACGGAAGGCAATTTCCTAATCCCTGGTGCCAGGAGGCTGGTAGGAGACCAGGGCTTGGTCCCTACAGGCAGGAAGGCTAGGGTGTGCCAGGCCCACACTCCATGGGCAACGACACCCCTCCCCCAGCCCCAGAGGAGGAATCCGCAGGGGACCCACACTTACCCGCCCGCCCTCGTCAAACGGGCCCACGTGGGAGAACCACAGTCGAGAGCAGAACCAGGTAGGCATGATCACGGTTGGGCCGTTGGAGGTAAAAACCTAGAGGCAATTAGTGTTGACAGAATTAACAGAGAACAGCTGGTCACAACCTATACTTCATTTCCCACAAATGTCATGCAGAGAGTGACAAATGAATTTGCCCTTCTTTGTAGGTACAAAGGTTCAAGGGACACCAAGCCAGATCTATGGTGCCCAGTCCCTGAAAGATGGACTGGGGCAGGTCAGAGGCCAAATCCAGCCCCACGCGGACCATCGTTCCCAGGTCAGTGCTCAGCGCCCGTGTTAACAAGGAGCATACCTTCCCACCACCACCCCACCCCACTTGGGACTGATGTTCAAGCTTCATGTGAAAATGAAAATAAACATGTTGTTCTTAATTGTGACAAAAAAACCAAAAATGGCATAAAGCATATAGATAACAACCAGATATCTTAGATGAAATAGAACAAATTGCTAGAAAAACACAAACCATCAAAACTGATTTAGAAAACAGAAGATACGAACAGACGTACAACCAGGGAGAGACTCGACAAGAAGCAGAGAAGCCTCCCACAAAGGAAATCCCAGGACCAGATGGCTTCACTGGAAAATCCTGCCAAACGTTTACAAAGTAATGCCACTCCTTCACAAACTCCTCCAAAAAGAGAGGCCGGAACACTTCCTCTCATTCTATGAGGCCAGCAGCATCCTGCCGTCAAAGCCAGTTTCAAAATACACAAGAAAACCACACACCCAATGGCCCTTATGGATACAGTTGCTAAAATCTTCAACAAATATTAGTGAGCTGAGTCCATCATCAGAGAAAAAGGATTCGACACCACGACCAGGTGGTATTTATAGCAGGACTGCAAGATGGGTTCAACACACGAAAATCAATCCACATAATACGTCACGTTTTTTGAGAACAATGGATGAAAACTACACCGCCGTCTCCACAGAGGCAGAAAATGCATTTGCCGAAATCCAATACCTTTACATGATAAAACTAGTCAACGTAGGAGTACAAGGTAACTTTCTTAACTTGATAAAGGGTATTTACCAAAAACCCCACAGCTAATGTGCTTAAAATGGTGAAACTCTAAAAGCTTTTCCCCTAACATCAGGAATAAGACAAGAATATATACTCTCACCACTTTATTCAACATTATGCTGAAGTTTTGGCCAGAACAATTAGGAAGAAAAGCTTAAAAGGTGTTTTATTTCTAGTTTGGAAAAGCAGAAGTAAAACTATCTCAACCTGAAGGTGGTGCTGCCCTGTAAGCAGCAGCCTGAGGGACACATGCACACACCATTGTGCCAACAAGCTCAGCAAAGCTTCAGGGTACGAGACCCATATACAAAACTCAGTTGTACTTTAGACACAGCAAAGAACAATCCAAAATTGAACCTAAGAAAATTCATTTATAACAGCATCGTAAAATACTCAGAAAAATTTAATGAAAGAGTGCATGACTTAGGCACTGGAAGTTACAAAACATCCTAGAAAGAAACTAAATAAATGGAAGGGACATCCCATTTTCATGGAAAGAGTGAATATTAAGAAGGTAATACTCCCCGACTGATGTACGAATTCAGCCTAATTCCTATCAAAATTCCAGCTGCCTTTTTCTTTTTTTATTCCTGAAAATGATAAACTTATCCTAAAGTCATATGGAAATGCACTGCGCCCAGAATAGCCAGAATGACCTTGAAAAAGAACAAAGCTGGAGGGGAGGCCTCACACTCCCAGATTCCAAAACCACAAAGCCAGTGGTCAAGACTGTGGTCCGGCGTCAGGACAAGCACGCGGTCGGGGGAGCAGAGCGGTGAGTCTGAGACAAACCCACCTACTGTGATCAACTGCTTTTTAACAAGGATGCCAAGACAGTGCTGGGGAGAGGTGCTTTTCAACTAATGGTCCACAAGCAAAAGTGAAGGGATGATGTTGGACCCTTACCTCACACCATATACAAAAATTAATGCAAAGGGGATCAAGGATCTAAATATAAGAGCTCAAACTATAAAACTCTTAAAAAGAAACAAAGGTGTGAATCTTCTTGACCTTAGATCAGGCAACGGTTTCTTACATATGACAACAAAAGCATGAGCAATCAAAAAAAAATAATAATAATAGGTAATTGAACTTAATAAAAATTTAGAAGTTTGTGCTTCAAAAGATGCTATCAAGAAACTACAACGATAACACACAGAGTGGAAGAAAATATTTACAAAGTACATACGTGGCAAGGGTCTAGTATCCAGAATATATAAAGAATTATTACAACTCAACAACAAAAAGACAAGCCAATTTTTGAGAATGGGCAGAGGACTGGAATAGACATTCCTTGGAAGAGGAAATACAAAGGGCAGCATGAAAAGATGCTCAATATCACTAGTTATCAGGAAAATGCAAATTAAATCCACAACAACGTACCCCAGAACCACCAGGAAAGCTACAGTAAGAAAGGGCTAATAAAGGGTCAATGACGATTTGGAGAAATGGGACCTCACACGGGCCAATGGGGACGTTAGAGGGCGCAGCAGCCATGGAAACAGCGTGGTGTTTAACCCAGAGGTTACACAGAGCAGCTCCACTTCCAGGAGAGCTGAAAACGTCTGTCCACACAGAAACCCGTGCGGATGTTCCAGCAGCGTTATTCAGAGCAGTCAAAAAGTTGGAACCACCTAAAAGCCCACCAACACACACTGGAAAGCTACCAGCCACAAAAAGGTATCAACTACTGACACTGGAACACAGACAAACCTGAGAACACGATGCTCAGCCACAGAGGCTGGTCACAAAGGCCACACGTTGCGTAAGACCGCTCCTGTGACATGTCTAGAGCCAGACTGTTGACCACTGGGCGCCAGGCACTGGGGGAGTCCTGCTAGTGGGGACGGGTCTCTTTCGGGGGCTTTGGATATTGTGGAATTGGATAGTGGTGACGGCTTCCCAACTTGGCAAATGTGCTAGAAACACTGACTTGTCCATTTTAAAGGGTGAATTCTATGGCATTTGATTTATATCTGATAATGGTGTTCATTAAAAACACTATGTATACAAGTGCCAAAATCAGAGTCTGAAACAGGAGCTAAAACTGGAGATTACTTTAGCATGCAAATTATGTCAGCCTTAGAAATAAAACTCAGTTTTCCAGCCCAACGTTTATCTGGGAGCAGCAGAGAACTGCACTTTGGGATAGGTGGCTGTGGCCACGGCAGGAGCGAGGCCTCCCTCCGAGGCCCCCCAACGCTGTGCAGCGAGGTTTCCTTTGATTTTCACAAATACAAGCACATCACAGTGAAGAGCATTTGGAATTATTCCATGGAATGTGTAGAAGTCTGGAAGGAAATGCACCAAAGATAGCAGCTGGCAGGACTACATGTAATTTTTAAAATGCTTTTCTGTGTTTTCTGGATTTCCTAACACAAAAGCAAGATTATTCTTACAATCAGAGAAAAATCTAGCTCCTCCTTGGGGAAACGTTTAGGGGAAAAATCTGAGGAAAATCTATGTAACTACAGTTGACCCTTGACCATTGCAGGGTCTCAGGGTGCCACCACCCCCATCGCAGTCACAAATATGAGTTATGGACTCCTCCTAAAATTTAACACCAATCAACACACACTTTGTGTGTTACCTGTATTGTATTTGTATGTATTACATACTGTACTCTGACAATAGAGCGAGCTACTGAAAAGAATGGGCTTTTTCTATTGTCACAAATCTCCAAATAAATGTCCAGTATATTACTGAAAAGTATCCACACAATAGTGGACCTGTGAAGGTCAAACCGATGTTATTCAAGGGCCACCTGTACAGAATTGTAATGTCATACTCAGTGCAAAGTTCAGATTATAAAGAAAACACAGGAACAGTTTTATGAATGGGATCTGTTTTCTGAAGACATCTTGTCTATAGTCAGTGACAAGGCGCGAGAACATGCAGAGAAGAGCGTGGTCGTGTGCTTCCACCCCGGTGGGTCTGTACCATCCACCGCTCCCCTTGAGGGGCTGGGCCTTGGGTGACGGCCTCCTGCCTGCGCCACCTCCACACACAGGTGCAGCCCAGATGCCCAGTGACCGTGGTGTGCCCTGCTACCCTTGATTGGTTCTAAGGACCCATGTGCCGTTGGCCCAGCTTTGGAAGGTGGCGTTTCATGTCCAGTACAAAGGGTCTCGACTGCACCATCTAGAAACACAGCCTCACAGGTGGGCGCTCAGAGACTGACGCCTACTTCTCCCCATCTGCAGCCTGAGCTCAGGGTGCTGCTGGGTCCACGGGAAGGGATTCTGCTGGCACCCTCTTCCTGGCCGGGGTCCCCTGCTCTGCGCTCCTCTTTGGAGGGCATGACCCCATCACGGGTGGGCCCCCAAAGGCCCACTCCCCACACCATCACATTGGGGATCTGGGCTTCAGGACAGGAATTGGGCGGCACCTACACGCCGTCCATGACATGCACAGACCCCCAGCTCTGCCCCGGCCTCGAAGGTTGGGGTGCTCTGAGCTGTGCTCCGTGCGCTCTGTCCCAGGGACCCACCAGCCCCAACTGCTCGCCCAATAGCCAAGCACCAGACCGCAGACCTGGCGGCCCACTGGCGTCTCCCTTGGTTATCGAGGGGAACAGAATAACCTCTCTGCTGCTTTGCTGAATATGACAGGCAGTAAACTTCATATTTGAGGTGTCTGTTCAGTGAACCTGACTATGTGCCCACCCCAAGCCACTCGAGGACAAGCTGTGGGCCCCTTGAACTTCCTCTGCCGGCGCCGCCGTCCCCAGGCCGCTATGGGTTTGCCTTCTACCACAAATGTTAGCTCACATCTTCCAAAATTTCATATAAATGGAGCCAGGGCATGTTCTTTCCTGGTTCCTTGTATTTGGTACCACTTGTTCAAAACCACAACCGTTTCTCCCCTTGCCTGCTGATGGGGTCTGTACTGTTCCCAGCTGGGGCTATGGACCTTTGTGTGCAAGTCTGCATGGACAGTGTTTCCCCGCTCCTGGGATAAGGGCTGGTGGGAAGGGCCGACGGTGGCAGCAGCCGTGCGATGAGCAGACCTGTGTTCCAAGGAAGCGGGCCTTTAGGTTCCGGCCACATCCTCACTGACCCCATGGGGCAGCCTGTCCTGCCAACAGGTATGCCGCAGGAGCTCGGTGGACCTTAGTCTCCTGACGGGTGCAGTGCAGCTGACCTGCTGTCCCTGTCCCTTGTCTCATGCGTGTCTCTTCAAGTCTTTGGCCCATTTTTTATCAGGATGTTTTTCTCATTACTGAGTCTTGAGGACTCTCAAGTGCTGTCATGTTTTTGGCACAAGTCTTTTATTATGATTTACAAATATTTTCTCCCAGACTCCTGACTTGTCCTTTCTCTTAACAATGTCTTTCAAAGAAGTCTGTCATGGTGACAGAGTCCAACTTGTCCGTCTTCCTCTTATGGATTGTGACTTTGGTGTTTTGTCCCAGAATTTTTTTCCTGACTCAAGGTCACAATGGTTTTTCTCAATGTTTTCTTCCAGAAATTTTAGTTTTTAAGTTTTACCTTAGTTCTAGAATCCATTTTAACTTCTACGTACGGCAGGAGGTACTAAAGTTCAATTTTACCACATGAGGATGTGAAGCGTTCAGCACCGCCTGCCGGTAAGTTATATTCTGTTTTCACTGAACACTTCTGCACTCATAAAAAAGTAGGATGGTACGGGATGCATTTACCTGCCGACCCTTCAACAGGCTGGGCAGACACGCTGCTTAAATTGCTGAAGTCAGAGCACGTGAAGGAGAAATGTGTTTGCTGAGGAACTGGTCTTTCCTTCAAGGGTGTGTGTGTGGCAATCAGGGGCAGAGGCCATGCGGTCCACACGCACGACTTGATCAATGCTGGGGCTGCCGGTCACTCCAGACAGCAAGGACCACAGGACACTGGTGTGCCCGTAACTCCTTGGCTTACCCATCTGCCACCCAGGGCCCCGCTGGGCAGGAGCCACCAGAATCAGCCATTTCTGGTCTGTTTTCTGGTGGGGGGGGGAGAGTGCCTCACAAGAATGGCACACATCAGAAATGTTCTAAAAGGTCATTATTTGGAGGTAAGTAAGAGACTAAAGCTGCGGGGGGTAAAGTCAGCAGTCGGGGAGCGTACACACCTCATGTGCGGCTGCACCCTGCTGCCGGCCTCGAGCTCTACAGCAAACGGGGCTAATGAGATGACCCGCCCGAAGAGACTGCGTGGTTCTGGAGACGCAGACCACATGCTGGCTTGGGCTCGCAGACACCAGCGGCCACAGTGCCAGGTGCCGCCGGCCAACCACATCCCCACCCGGTAGGGCGTCCACAAGCTTCTGGAAGTGGCTGGGTGCTCGTGTTTCAGGCTGTGTGGCTCGCTGTCACTGGTGCCCCGCTCTGCTCTTCTGGTGCAAAGGCAGCCCCAGCAACCTGTGAACACGTGCCCGGCTGTGACCAACGAGACTCTACTTACAGAAGCAGGTGGCATAAAGGATGTGGCCTCCAGTCACGGTTTGCCAACCCCACCCACCTGGCGGAGAGCGGAACTGGCTTCCATCTCTCCTCATCTCCCCCACCAGGATTTTATGAGCAACAGAAACTGCAGGCAGCCCCCAACAAGCCCAGAATTCCCAGAACCATATGAAATGGACCCAAGAGGCACAGCGTGCATCTGCTGCTGAATTAGGTGGTTCCCGGGCACCAGCCCACATGGACGACCAGAGTGGGGGCTGGAGCTACTCACGCACAGGACCCCAGCAGAGGGGATGAGGTGGCTGCAGCCTGTGTGGGTGTGCGGAGAGGGCTCCTCAGGAGTGCGGGTTAAACCTCGCCGCTGAGCCCCCTCTCCACGCTCTGTTCCTGCCCTGATGCGGGCAGGGCCGTGTCAGGGCCCCACCTGGCGCCCCATTCCTCCCTCCCCAAAAGGAGACTCCATCTCCCCACCCCGCAGCTCAAGGCCCCTCGCCACCCTCCTCACCCTCGGAAGGCCCAGTGTTTTCCTGGGAAGCCACGTGGCTGGCTTTCGGTGACACTTGCTGATCCTGCCCTACGTCACGTCACCCCTTCATGTTTCTATGGGGATCAGTCCCTTCCCTGGTCCATAAAGAGGAGTCAGAATGTGAAAGAATTTTCCAAACAACGGCTCAAAACTACAATGAGAAAAGATGAGGCCAGGTCCCCTATACAGGCAGAATCTACTTGGGATAACAGACCCCATCTGCCTGTGTGGGGACACACCACCGGTTTTTAGCCTTCTGTGGTGTCACACAGGAGACACCTGTGGACAGACCTGGGGTCCCCACTGGAGTGAAGTGTGTCACCCTGTCCCTGCTCTGGAACTCCATAAAGCACAGATCTCCCCAACACAGCACACCTGCCGCCGAGAGCAGAGGACCACACCTCCCACAACTGCGCTGAATAGCGGTCACCAGACAGATGCCGTGGCCTGAGGCAAGCAACCTGGGCTCACGTTGGAGGAGAAAAGGCAAGTTCTGAAGGAGAAGGCCCCCGTGTGGGTGGGCAAGGTTGACACGGCCCTTCCAGGTGTGAGGCCACTGCTGCCATTCTGTCCCAAACACAGGCTCTGGGGGAAGGTGAGGATGAAGCCAGGTTTCAGCCACAGAGAAACAAAGAGTTCATTAGGGCAGTTAAGGAATAAGCACAGGTAAGGTGAGGTGAGGCAATGTGTGCACAGGTGAGGGTGCTGGAGGGGTGGCAAGCCTCCCAGGTCACCTGTGCTAATACTTTCTAATGGTTTTTCATCGATTCATCTCTTTCACGCTCAGGCTGTCACTCCCTCTTCTGATTCTAATGTGTCACCAACTAAAAACAATCCAGTTTCTTACAACTTTGTCAGAAGAAGGGTTCCCAGGTGAGGCCTCTGTGCTGGGGACATGGGTCTGCTTTGGGGCTCTCCCCTGGTGTTGCTGCCAACAGAAAGTAGTGCCCTTTGCCAAAACAAAATCTGTGCAGCTCATGAAAACCTGCCAGTGTGCCTTGGGGTGTCTGCAGAACAAATTCCGTAAGCCACCGGCCACCCTGTCCGGAGAAGCTGCCCTTAGTTTGAGCAAGGGGCACAGAGGATGTACGGATATGCATGGGAACTTTTGAATGCTTTCGGGACTTAAAAGAACAAAAATAAGGATTATAGACTTAAAACGAGCTCAGTTTTTATTTAGAAAGGAGAAGCCCTTGAGTTAGAAAAAGAAAATGAAGTGGCTATGAGCTTAATAAACATAACTGTATCTTACCAGAAAGTGACATGATTCTTAGAGAAAAAAAGCAAAGTTTGCACGACTCATTTCTAGATTCCTGTGGTTTATTATCTTTATTTCTAAATTCTAATTTGTTGGGAGACTATCTTTACACAAATAAATTTTCCAGTATACTGGTATTTTAACACTCACATAGCAACAAGAACAAACTTTGATGTGAAATCCTAAACCTGTGAATAAAGACACAGATGGCATAATATGTTTCCTTTCTCAGTAATACCTGTACAGAAAGCTGCTGAGTAACCACTTTTCTAAGCTAAGAGCTGCTGGTGCACAAGGACCCAACAGCAGACATCGCTTTACCGTTCTCCCTTGCAGTGAGAAAGTGAGAAACAGTACAGGTTAATCTGTTTCAAATTATGTACGTTTCTCAATTTCCTGAATGCTCACTGATTAGAATTAGGTAAGAACCCCTCAGTATGAAGGACAGAGTTTCAGGAAAACACAATGAGATAAACGCACAGTGGACAATCTTGTCACACAAACAGGTGGGCTCCAATGGGCTGACAGAGGAGAGCCGCTCCCACAAGTGGGGAGGACCTGGGGCCCAAAAGTCACCACTACTTAGTTATGTGAAATATCCTCAAATGAGTAGTCAGGCGCAGCAGCCTGTGGACCCTCACATTTTACAGACAAGGAGAGTAAACCCTGGGGGCAGTGCAGCAGGTGGAGGCCCAGGTGCCTGCCTGGGCGTGGACTGGAGGTCCGGTCATGATCAAGGCATCAGGCTTCACCAGGCCCTCAGCTGACCTGCAGTGTGGCTCCAGCCCTCAGCCTCGGGATGCGTGGGCCCTGCTGACTTGCAGGTGGCTCTCTTGCCTCCCCACCCTGTTGCTCCTGCCCTGCTCACGGGGCCCCCACACCCCGAGCATCCTAGTAAACTCTCCTGCTTCTCCAGTCCTTATAACGGAAGGACCAGGGTACGTCCCCAAGTCCATCACCTACCACTTCTGGGACGGAGGCGACCAGCACTGACGAGGGGATGCTCCCTGCGCAGCACACAGGGCCTGGCAGCCAAAGTCACTTGGCTGCACAGCTGCCCTGGCAGCCCCTAGGCCTGGTTCAGCATGGGTGGGGGCCTGCAACAGAGCCTGCCACCACCACCAAGCATGGCCCCTCAGAGGTGTCCCTGCACACACAGTGGGGTGTTCCAGCCCCTCATGGGGGGTCCTGGCCCCATAGCACACTTTTTGATGAGCAAATCTGTAATGAGCAAACCCTCCTCTGTGGCCTGCAGGTAAAATGCCTCATTTCCATGAATGCCCCAAGCCCGGTGGATGGCCCAGCTGCCACATGAGGCGCCACCTTCTCCATGGGGTCCGGGCCTCCCAGGTGGGGACCTGTTGTTTGGATCACTCATCTTCCTCTTTAACTTGCTTCCTAATTTTATGGAGTGTCTCCCAGTAAATTTCTGAGAAGTTTTGTAGGAAATATACATTTTGAATCTTTTATGAAAAAGCCCTCATTACATTTTCCACACAACAGACACCTTGGTCATGCACGGAATTTGATGTAAGGGTCCTGTCGGGTGGACCTGGACCAGGTGCCCCGCTTCTCCCGGCGGCCTGAGGCCACTTGGCCTGCAGAAGGCCCCTTTCACTTCCTGTGCTGGGTGCCAGGCCCTTGTACCAGGTGCACACGTCTTTGGCTCCAGGAAACTCTTCTGTATTATTCTAGCTAATATGCCCTACACCTAAAAAGAGAGCTCATTGCACCAAGTTGTGCTGCAATGAGTCAGTGAGTGGGAGGTGGGTTTCTCAGAATCCTGTCTCTGGTGTGGATCCGGCTCAGGGCTCACAGGGGAGGAAGCTGCATGAGGACAGAGATGCCACCAACCTATGAAAGTGCTCGGGGAGGGTGACGCACAGGTACCAGCAAAGCCCCGCCCATCAGCAGCGGCCCTACACACTTCTCAACAATCCAGGGACCAGAGAGGAAATCCCAAGGAAATTAAACATGTGCTGAACTGAATTAAGAGGGATTAGAATACACCTGGACGATGCAGCCGAGACAGTGAGTAGGCAAAGTCCACAGCACCTTATGCTTCCGTTAGAAAGCCAAACCTAAGCTTCCACCTTAAGAAGTTAGCAAAAGATTTAAAAGAACAAAAGGAAGCAGAAGAAAAAGTGAAAAGCACAAATAAAACTGAAAACAGAAAAATATAAAAAATTTAAAAAGGGGGTTCTTTGAGAACATTGATAAAATTAATAAACCTCTACTGAGGCTGATTTTTAAAAGTGAGAAGAACCAACTAAAACCATAAATGAAAGGGGGGAATTACGTAGACCCCACAGACCTTACAAAGGTACATAAAGATGCTATCAAATAACTCTTAAACACATAAATCTGACAATTTAGTGAAATAGATCAATCCCTCACAAATCACAAACTACAGAAACTCAGCTAAAATGAAAGAGAACTGGAACAGTCCTGTAGCTGTCAGGCGCCCCGGCCTCCGTGTCAGCAATGAACAATCAGAAACCATAATCAAAAACAGCATTGATGACTGCTCCTAAAAAATGCTGAAAACTAAAATGCTAATAAAAGAAAGCTAAGAAGGTTTAAGCACATGGAGAGACAAACCATGTTCATGGACGGGAGGCTCAACATAGAAAAGAGTCCAACTCTTGGCAAAATGACCCATTAACACACTTCCTATCAGAGTCCCGGCTGGGTTCTGTGCAGATACAGACAAGCTGATTCTGAACTTTACACAGAAAGGTGTGGTAGAGTAAGAAACATCTCGTCTGTCCCCAAGACCCTGGGATTTCCTGAGGGACAGGTGAGTCCTTTGTCTTCATCTGAGCCCTAAGTTTATGCTGATGAAGTGACTGGGGGATGGGAGGCTGGTCACCAGAAAGGCTAAGTGATTAGAGGTTCAGAACTTTCAGCCCCTCCTGGGAGGAGGAAGGAGTGGGGCTGCAGATTAATCTGTACCAAACATATGAGCTTCTGGGCTGTGGACACGTACCAGATCCTGGCAAAAGCTCCTGCATTCAGGACCCTTCTGGACCCCACTCTGAGCACCTCACCACCTAGCTTTTTCTCTTAGTTCTGTGAACAGCTCTAGCAAATTAATTGAACTCAGGTAGGCAGTCATGGGAACCTGATTTACAGTCAGTTAGTGAGGAGCATGGTGACAATCTGGACTTGCAAGTAGCATCTGAAGTATGGGCAGCCTTGTGGGACTGAGCCCTCAACCTGTGAGTCTAAGGCCAGGTAGATGGTATCAGATTTAGATTTGTAAGACTCCCAGTGTCTGCTCAGAACTGGAGAACTGCTTAGTGTTAGAGAAAAACATATCAGAAAGCAGAGGAACAGGAATACTCAAAAATAATCCTGAAGAAGGAGAATGGAGTTTGAGGCATCACACTGATTTTAAACCTCTTCTCTAGCTACTGAAGTCACGGCTGTGTGGTGCCACGGAGTGACAGACAAGCGGATCCACGGAACAGAACAGACTATGCGAGCATGGCCAGGCGAGGCAGCGACCCTGCAGAGGAAGGTGGTATCCTCAACAGGAAGGGGCAGGAATGTGTGGACACTGACTAGCAAGGAGGAGCCTCGGCCTAAATCAACTCTCCATGCAAAATCCGCTTAAACTGAATTGTCACTCTGAAAGTAAAACATACAACTATAAGAGTTTTGGGAGAAAATCTTTGTTACTGAGGCTTGGATGAACCATTCTTAGATGCTGACACCCAGAGCACGATGTGTTTTTAAAAATCCATCAGTTGAGGGAGGATTAAAGATGGCGGTGTGAGAGAGTGTATATCAATGATACCTTAATAAAAAAAAAAATCCATTAGTTGGACTTCATCAAAATTTTCAACTTTTGCTCTGTGAAAGACCAAGTGGATGAAAAGAAAGGCACAGATCAGGGGAAAATACTTGTGAATCACACTTTTCAGAAAGGACTTGTGTCCAAGAGGAAACTCAGACCCCATGGCCAGAAAGCAAGCATCGGACAAGGACGCTCGCACAATGCGGGTGGCTCGTGAGGGCATGATGCTGAGTGTGTTTGACTCCACCATGTGACTTTCTGGAAGGACACAACTGGAGTGAACTGTTGCCAGGGGCAGGACTGGGAGAAAGCAAGAATAAGGAGGCAGTTTCCTGGGGGTGATGGGACGGTCCTGTGCCTTGGCAAGATGCCCCCGCTGTGTTCCACTGGTGAATGAACTCCGGAGGTCTGTGGCTTGGCTGGCTGGGCTGCCTCCACGCCAGTCTGTTTGGTGATGGTACTGCGGCCAGAAGACATTATTGAGGGGGTGTGGGGGAGGGCACAAGAACTCTACTATTTTTGCAACTTTTACGTGAGTCTGAAATTATTTCACAATCAAAAAATTATGATTGGGTAGACTTTGTAGGAACGACCCTACAATCCCGTGGGGAAGCAGTCTTCCTTGTGGGCTCCAAGATCCTGCCTGGCCCCTAGGTTAGTCAGGAGGATCCCATTCTGAGAGCTCCACCACAAATAATCAGGCACTTGTTAAAAATGAAGGTGGCTGGGCTGTGCCCAGAGCCACTAAATCGGAAACTACAGGACGTGCTCTAAAAACCTCGAGTCCTTTCTATGATCCCACAAGCCTGGGAGCCCTGGTTTGGGTACATAGCACTTCAAAACTGAATCATTTATCTGGCAGCTCTGTGGGTCTGTTTTGCTCTATGGCACGCTGGGTAGCCAGTGGGTGCTGTTATGTGGGTTGCAAATTTTTGACTTACATTCATGCTGATCTCCTCAGATGCTGGGGGTAAATGAAAGATACATGAGAACCACCCCTGCAGAACACATGGGGCACTCTGGAAGACAGGCTGCAGGGGACTGGAGAGCGGCTCTTTGGTACAGGCGTGTCCACACACCACTGTGTTCACGTAGGCCCAGAGTGCACAGGGGACACAGACGGGGGGCCACCAGGGCTGAGGAGGAGCTGAGGAGGGTGTCCAAGTGCCATGGACTGAATGGCATCCCCCAAAGTCCATGCTAACCCCAGCAGGATTGTGGGGGAGATGGGCCTTTAAGGAGGTAATTAAATGAAGTCATAGGCTGGGGGCTGATCCTGGGACTGGTTTTGCTGGCAAGCAGCAGAAGAGGCACCAGGAGTGGGCACAGACAAAAGGCCGAGTGAGGACAGGAGAGGCCTCAGGAGAAACCCACCCATCAGCACGGTGACCCCAGATGTCCAGCCTCCCCATGTATTCGTCACAGAGCCACAGTAGGCTAAGACACCATGAGACAGGTCCCAGAGGAGGCCTGTGAGGGCAGCTAGGGGCAGGCAGAAGGTAAGAACCATATTGGCTGGGTGGAGGGGGGGCACCTCCCACCCAAGCCTGTTGTCTTCCTCCCCACTCTGAACGAGTACAGGTGGAGTCCAGGCCTGGTAAGGGATCAGCCTACCCCTTGGAGCTGCCAGGATCCCCAGCCCCTCCTTCAAGCTGCCAGGACCCCAAGCCCCTCCTTCAAGCTGCCAGGACCCAAGCCCCTCCTTCAAGCTGCCAAAACCCCCCCAGGGCCTCCCGGTAACAGCACCTCAATGAGGCACAAAGTGAGTGCTGCCTGAAACAGGGGAGTTGTCAGCGTGCATGTGCCCCTGGCCATTTGTACAGACAACCTGCCACCTTTTGGTGTATTAGGAATCAGCAGAGATAATTTTATGGTGCTGATTTAACTATGTACATGGTGGGCATCTTATCAGACATTTCAGCAGATGCACTAAAAATCAAACCATGTCGCTCTCCACCTCAGGAGCAAGACCAGCTCAGACTATGAGTGCAGACCTCACAGACCCATCACCGTACTGGACGCAGGGTGGTGATTTCTCAGCTGCCACGGTTGACAGAGGCTTAAATAAAAAACATCTTCTTTCAGTTCACTCTGAGAAACTTCAGACTTTAATTTCCCCTAACTTGCTAAAGAAAAACACTAAAAGAACTCTAATTACTTCTATGACACATAATAGTCAAGTCTTTCTGTTAGCCCCAACTCAGAACTCGTGTTTCTGGCTGAGAATGTGCCTGCTGCACTTGAATTACACCCGCGGTCCCTGAGTTTCCATGGGACTCACGCTCCTCCAGAAAACCCAAGGCAGCAGAAGCCAGGCTCACAGGGTAGGAGGACGGGCACCGCCGCTGACTGCCAACACCCAATACTCAGGACCTAGGCATGCATTTCCAAAGGCCCTGAACCAGGGCCCCAGCGCACCACATCAGAAGGCCCTCTGTGTGACAACGATGCCAGATGCTTTCTCCCTGCAGAGGAATTTTGATTTCCCAGTTAGGAACATGAAGGCTCTCACTGCCCTCCACAGAGTCAGCTGAGAGTCTTTGTTAAGAAAAACGTCACGACAAAACAATGCATGTCCCTGAAAGCGCCTCTTAGAAGGCGGCACATCCCAGTGAACCCCAAGGGCTGGACCCTCACCCGCAGAGGAAGGACCAGAAGCATGGCCAGAGGGGTCCCAGGCTCAAAGCTATCCTCGGCGGGGTTGCAGACTCCATCGCTCATTTCCAAGTACCAGCAGGAAGATGAGAAGAAACCGCAGGAGAGTTGCCCTGGGCTCTGAATGCTGCAGCCGTGCCAGGTCCCTCAGGTACCTGCACAGCCTGGAGGGGAGGCACTCTGCAGCTTGAGCAGCTGGACGCTCCTGGGAGACTGTCGGTGAGGCAGGGCTGATGGCCCTGGGCCTGGGCTGGTGGCTGCCCAGTGCAGACAGGAAGGGAGGGGTGCCGCCTGCAGCCTGACCCAGTGGCACCAAGCTGCCCTGCTCCGTCTCAAATGCCAAAGTCTGCAGCCCCTGTGAGCGAACTGCCAGGCAGCCTGCCGTCTCCAGGGCTCCCTATACAGTACAGGGAGCATGGGGCCACGCCATACCCACACACCTGGCTCGTTCTCCTTCCCAGCAGCTTGGCAGCAGCTGGGAAACAAATGGGCTTCCGAGGCCTCTGTGCACTCTTAACCTACAAAAGGCATTAATGGAATATTCATCCCCTCAAAAGGTGGGACGTGAACCTGAAGGCTGAAGCATGGTTCTGAGAGTGAGCTGGACATTTCAGAGAATAACCGCTGTGATGCAGATCTGATGATGCGAGCAAAACCCAGTGACTCCAGCCCCCGCAACCCGGAGCTGATGGGGCAGGCAACTTAGGTTAACCCAAGGAGGGAGCCCGTGGGCAGTGCAAGGTGCTCTGGGGACCCCTCGTCCGGCTCTGGGGTCAGTGACTGGAACGTGATGCCCCAGTCAGGGCGCCTCTAATTCAGAAGCCGATTATCATCATAATTCTCCCACTGTACAAAGGGGTCAGTTTTCAAAATTCAGAGTTCAAAAAAGCATTTCATTACATGGCAGGGTCATGGGAGATCTGGGACATGGGACCCCTCCTGCTACTACCAGACCCAGGCCCCTCAGGGGTGGGGCCTTCTGGAGCCTCTTCCTGGCTGGGCCTGGGGGTGCCTGCTCCCCACTCCCTCTCGCTGACCTAGGCGCTGCACTGGTGGGTGGGTGGGTCCTGAGAGGGCCTGTCCCACAGGCAGGCGCAGAGTCGGGAGTCTGCCATCAGCCATCAGCCAGGGCCCAAGGCTGGCAAACGGAACAGCCACCTGCCGCGGGCCCCACCCTGGCTGTCTTGGGCCTGTTCTGGGGAGATTTGTCCAGGGCGTTGTGAGGCTACTGACAAGCTTACTTTCACAGGTGGGCGAGGACAGGGTGCTTGTCCAGCTGTGTGTTCCCACTACCACCCCAATTACACACTGATCTGCTCTCTGGGTCCCTGGGCTGCCCAGTGAAGGACCCAATTGATGTCCCATGGACTTGGGGCCCTGGTACCTCAGACCAGCAGCACCTCCTCCAGCCTTCTCCCGGGCTGCCCACCCCCCAGGTAGTTTCCAGGTCCCTCCCCTGCAGTGGCTCGGCTCTGCCCCCAGCCCACCTTTGCCCTCTTGTTCCATCCACCATGGTCTGTGGCCTGGCACATCCGCCCCACTCCCAGGCCCTCTGTGCCTGCCTATGGCTCCAGCTCCTTCCTGGCTGGCTCCTCTGAAACACTGTCCCTTCTCCAGGGATGTGGCTGGCCCTCAGGAGGCAGGCAGCACAGGGGCTGTAAGGCAAATGAAGCCCTGGCTCTCAGTACGAGGTCTGCTGCCTCAGGGAAGCCTTGGCTAGTTCCCGGACAGGGCGAGAAATACCTGGGTGAGAAGCTGATGGGGCTCAAGCTGGTTGATCCAACGTGTGTATCGTTCTGTGGAGCTGGGGGGCTCTCTGCTCACTCGGCAACCTATGATCTGTAAACAACACACAGACCTCAACAAAAGGAAGTCACTGAATCCACATAGGACATGCCTTTACACACATCTCATCACCCGGCGAAGCTGCCCATCTAGACAGAGACTCTGAGACCCCGCATGGAATGTGTTCAGGAAAACTTCCTGGACTAAAGGTAGAGGGCATCTGGTCCCGCAGGTCACTCCCTCTTTACCATATCCAAATTAGATGCACCGTGCCCGAGGCCAAACACCAAACACCCAGCTACCAACAGAGACACTCTCGAATGGTGACTCCAGTAGACACCAGAAGCTCCCACGGGCAGCAATTGTCAGCAGTCCCGCTGCTCAAAAATGGCTCCAATCCAGGCCTCTGAAAGCAGGAACCTCTTTAGCAACAAAAGTTGCAGCTCGAAGCTCACCTGGGGGGCTCCCTCCCTCCGTCTAGCTGCTGGAGCAGCCCTGACGCTCACCAGACAGCACCCCACACCCCAGAAGGGACTCTGTTAGCACATGGGGACCCCTTCTAACTGCCCGTCCTGGGAGTGCCCGCCTCCTGTCGGGATCCACCCGCACGCCCCTCCTCTGCACCCCGTCCTTTATTTCATCCTTTCTGGGGTGCGTGTGCGGGCGCGTCCTGGTGTGGTTTCCACCTGTGCTTTCCTGAGCCTTTTCCCATGGGCTCATTCACCCCCGTTATCCTCGTGGGCACATGACCTTTGTCCATTTTCTAATTGAGATGAAGCACTCAGGCCACAGGGGTGTGTCCCTCTTACATTCTGCTGGGTTCTTGTGAGCCTTGCCTCTCTCTGCTAAAAACACATCCTAGAAGTATCTGAGAGTTAGAACAGCTCTTGAATTGTCACCTGCCCAGTGGAAGGTCTCTCCAACACCTGATCTGGCCAAGACGTATTTTTTTAACTATCTATTGCATCTGTTTTCCAGTCTTGGCAAACTGGCTTGCATTTGATGGCTGGCTGAACAGAAAAGAATTTGAGAGCAAAAAGGAAAGGTAGACCAAGGCCATGTGGTAGAAGTCCCATTTATTTTAAAGGTATCCCCAACACAAAGACTCACGCAAACACCCAAGGTCCCGAGCCCCACGCTCACTGTGCTGTGAACAGCCGCGCGGGCGACAGGCCAAGTGCTCAGCCCGCTCTGAGGGCCTCGCCTCCGTCCAGACCATGGGGCGGGTCCTTCTGCGACGAGCTGGTTTATGCCATTTCTACCGTGAGAGCCTGGGCCCTCCCCAGACCTGCACCCTCATGCTTCTGATGAAACCTGGGGCCACACTGCGTGGGTCCCACATCAAGGAAGTGGCTCAGGGGCGATGATGTGGAACAGGAGCCTCTGAGGCTGGCAGGTCTTTGCGACCCGCCACCAGGAGCAGGGGTCCTCTCTATGCCCCCATTCCACTCAGCACACCCTCTTCCCACCCGGGCATAGCGCCACCTGCCAGGCCACTGTGAGGCCTCCTTCCCTCTGTGACACCCACTAGCAGGGCAGGTGTGCAGCCTCCCCACTCCACCCCTTCCTGCGCTGTTTCAGGTCCTCCACCCGACCTGGTTCTTCACCTGTGGGTTCCTACTGTTTCCTCCCTCTGCCTCCCTGTGACCACCTGCCAGGCCACTGTGAGGCCTCCTTCCAGGTGCCCCAGACCCTCCTGGTGATCTGCCCACTCCTCACCGCCCTGGCAGTGCTCCAGGTAGCCTCTGCTCAATTCTCACAAGGACCTGATGAAAGGGAGGCCCAGAGAGGGGGCCCCGACTTCACTGAACCCTCAGCCTTGCCTGAGGCTGGAGGTGAGCAGGCACCCTAGGGAGATGGCGCTCCAGACCGGTGCCACCACTCCGACCCAGCTTTCAAAAGGCAGGATGTTCATGAGCTTGCTGCTGGCACAGATCGCCACCTGCTCTCCTGGCCCCTGGGACTCAGTGATGTCACGGACACAGGGAAGTTGTGCCATCGGCCTGCAAGGGACCCTCTGTCCCTGGGCCTGGCGTAGGACTGTTAACATGTGCTGGACACATGCCACACCCCTCCCCTGTGGGGCTCCTCCACTTGGCTTTGTCATGAGGGGTCCCCGCATTCCCAAAACCACATCCCACAGCTTCCCACCTCTGTGTCCAGGCGATCCCTGTGGCAGGCTCAAGCTGAGTGCCACAGCTTGGCTTGCCCGACTCCATGCTGGGGTCGATATCCACTCCAAAATGCCCCATAACTGGATGGATGCATGCTGTGCTGGGGGCTGCCTGACGACACCCAGTATGTGACACCCGAACGTTCTGCAGTGGAGAGGCGACCACACAATTTATGGACACTGCCACCAAGAGCCTTCCCTTCATAATTAAATGGTTTTCTTGTAAACGGCCTTAAAAAATTAATGGCCAGGGTCAAGGATACACAACATTCATTTCATTCTTTCCAAATGAACTACATGATGTAACTGACATAACCACCAACGAGCAGCTGCAAATTAAGATTTTGGTAGGTCGTGATTTAAAAACTGCAGCCCCACAGTGACCACCTTCCTAACACCGGCCTCGCTCTGGTGCAACAGGCCTATCACGACGTCCCTAGTGCTCGCTGGCGGCCCTTCATGCAGGAGGACAGCACAGGCACCCCGGCCTTGCAGTGTGGTGAAAAGGCAGCTTCCCCTGAATGTTGTAACAGATTGTCAAGTGAATTAGGTTAGCTTATCAAGAAAAACTGCAACTTAGAACTTCATAAAACTATAAAATGCAAACACAGTCCGTATTTCTTCCAAATGCCTCGGGCATCTCTGATACCAATGTCCATTTGGACCCACGCGAGGAGAACTGCCCAAGTAATTTCCTTAATGAAGAAAGCTGTGTTTAATTTTTTTCAGTATGGAAATGGAAAACAATATATCTTAACTTTCTGAAATGTCAACACTGGTTACAAAATTCTTTAGCAGTTTCCATGCAGAATACACTTTAAATGTCTGGGAACTGCTGTGTGTCACTTCCAGCCAGGCAGAAATCACTGAATGAAAGACACAGCATCTCACACCAGGCAGCCAGCCCAGCTGTGTGAACGCATGGCCAGGTCCTCGCGGGCCCAATGGCATCTGCTCAGCTAAGTTTCACAAACTGCATGACTCGCAGGAGTAGGAGAGCTAGTCCAAGCAAGCGGCTTGCAGTGGATTCCCATTTAAATTGGAAAGTGGCCTCCTCTGAGATGTTGCCACTCTAAATTCTGTGTGTGACGGCATCACATCTCTGAGCCAATGAAAGAAGCTCCTGGAAACCCTGGTCCATTTCCCTTGTAGACGTAGGCTGTGAACAGACATCCATCCAGGACTTTTTTCCATTCTTTTCTCTCTTCCCAACAAAGAAACCAGACCAAAAAATACTGTTTGTACATCTAATCTCTCTTCTCATGCCCTGAGGAATCCCACAGACCCTCTTTGGAGTCAGTTTAGTGACCCCTGTGGAGCAAACCAGTGGTGGCTGATGACAGAAGTCTTGGAGGGCCAAGCTCAAGCCCGCTGCCCGGGGCTGGACAGCCAGCCAGGTGGCTTCCAGGAGACGCAGTTCACTTTCCCAAACCTGCATCTCAAAGCATGTTTTCTGACATCTTTCCCAACTGGAAAGGGTTATAAATTCAACAGTTTATAACTGTAAACTCTTAAAAAGCAGCTCCTGGAGACCCCAGTTTGAAAAAGACATATGCACCCCTATGTTTATCACAGCACTATTCACAATAACCAAGAAATGGAAGCAACCTAAGTGTCCATCAGTAGATGAATGGATAAAGAAGATGTGGTATATATACACAATGGAATATTATTCAGCCATAAGAAGAAAAGGAATCCTACCATTTGCAACAACATGGATGGAGCTAGAGGGTATTATGCTCAGTGAAGTAAGCCAGGCAGAGAAAGACAAGTATCAAATGATTTCACTCATCTGTGGAGCATAAGAACAAAGCAAAAACTGAAGGAACAAAACAGCAGCAGACTCACAGAACCTAAGAATGGACAAACAGTTGCCAAAGGGAAAGGGACTGGGGAGGATGGGTGGGAAGGGAGGGAGAAGGGGAATAAAGGGCATTACGATTAGCAGACATAATTTAGTGGGGGGGGGCACGGGGAGGGCAGCATAACACAGAGAAGACAGGTGGTGATTCTATAGTATCTCACTACACTGATGGACAGTGACTGTAATGGGGTATATGGTGGGGACTTGATTATGGGGGGAATCTAGTAATCACAATGTTGCTCATGTAATTGTATATTAATGATACCAAAGAAAAAAAAAGGCAGCTCCTGGAGTCTGTGGTGACTAGTGGCTATGAACGTACATATTTGCACATACTTGCTGTTCCTAGACTTTCCAGAGCGTGGCACAGGGCCGTGGGGCTCCTGGAAAGGCAGCCTCTCAGGAGCGCTCCCCTTAGGCCTTAAACACCTGCCCTGCCTGCCTCTCAGCCCCACTCCTACCAGCACCTACTCCCACCTTTTCCAGCTCTCAATCCCGCTCTGACCTAGCTGGGTAGGACACATGCAGCTTCCCATCTGTCATGGTCACTTTTGTGTCCCCTTGGGAGACTGTATCCACACCCTCACCTGCATGCTCCTGGGAAGGAGTCTGCAGACCTGATCAAGGCCCACAGGTGGCTGGCTGTAGTAGGGACATCATCCCAGGGGAAGAGCCGGGCTGCCTCCAGGGAGTGAAGGACGCTGGCACAGCCGGTCAAAGGCCTCCACGCCTTCCTGCCCACCATGCCCGGCCGATGCTCTGCACCCTTGTGCTGGACCTGCTGCTCCAGGAGCACCCCCCCACCGCCACCAGGCAGCCAGATGGTTCCCTCCTCCACCCCTTTCTCTTGCCACATTTACTTCACCTTCCTCGGAGACCATTCCCGGTGGCCAATAGCGCCTGAGCACTGACTTCACCTAAAATACAGACTGGCAGACGGGACCCTGCACAGTGGAACTCACAGTCCTGTGGGCACACGTCCTGGTGCACACTACACACGCAGGACAAAGAGCATGAACCAAAGGGCGCTGGCCTCTGCAGGGAGAGGAGCAAAGGTGTGTGCCCTGGAGTGCACTGTGGGTGTGCATCCCAAAGGCCAGCCATGTGGGGGTGGGAGCCATGTGGGCTACATTCCCAGCATGTGAAGAAACATGCATTCCTACAGAGCCCATGGGCAAGCAGGACACGGAGCTGCCGGAAGCTGGCTGGTCACAAGGGGCCCTGTCCTGCTTAGACCTGGTGCCTAGGGATGTCACCCCAACCGTCTGCCAGGTGAGTATGTGGATTCCGGAGTAACACACACTTCCTGACAGGGATGAGAGACCCACAGAGCACCAGAGGGCCCGCCAGCTGGCCAGCACCTGGGGAGGGGTCACTGCTGGCCACGGCAAGGAGGCATGCCAGAGAATGTGCCCTCCACACAGCACAGTGCATCCCTGCAGGAGTGGGGAGCTGGGGAGGCCTGAGGGATGGAGGATATGGCTCAGAGCACGTGTCCCAGGGAGAGGCCAGCAGGCAGCCAACAGAGGCACTGTGGTCTCACCCGAGGGCCCACCCTGTAACGCCAGGGCCCACCCTGTAACGCCAGGGCCCACCCTGTAACGCCAGGGCAAATGCACCCAGGACACAGAATCTAAGGCCAGGGAAGGGACACCCGGTCCTGCAGGGCAGCTAGACATAAGCCCCGGTCGTGACCCCGCTGGAGGAGGGTCCACAGCTGGTTATTAAACTGAGTCTTCCTCACTGTGGGTTCACAGGTACACAGATTCCCCGGAGACCACCTCCTGGTTCCTGGACAATAATCAGAAGGGAGTGGTCAGGGCTGGGCAGAGCCCTCACGCTGGTCCCGAGCTGTGCGGCTCAGTGTGGGGAAAGGCACGTGTGGGGAAAGGCACATGCTGGGAAGGCCGTGAGAACTGCTGATGCTCCCCCCGTCCCAGCTGTGAGAGCAGACCACACACACCACCACCCTGGGGACACCTTGAGGGCAGACGGCTGCAGGGGTGCTGGTCCCTGTAGCCCTGTCGAGACCAGGGGGTCCAGGGGGATGGTCATAGATGGAAGCTCCCACTCAAATGCCTTGTCAGCGAGTGTCAGGGGTTGAGCGCCCTCCTGCTCTCTCAGTCTCCCTGGGGCCTGTCCCGCTGGACAACCTGCTTTGCCAGGCGAGACACACACTCTGAGCGTGGGACCACCTGCAGACTAAATGAGGGGCTCACGATGGGGCCAGTCCCCAGCCACCTGGGGTCCTGTTCACGCTTCCCTGGGGCTGTGCTTGGCAGCTGGCAGAGGGGCCCAGAAAAGGGGTCTGCCCTGTGGCCACTGAAGGAAGCCCCAGAATCCATTCAAGGTGGCCTGACCGTAGGCACCTGGTAGCTACCTTGCCCTCCAAGAGCCAGTAACACCAGGCCAGCAAGGCACCTGGTGGAGATGAGGGTGGAGTCGTGAGCCAGCTCTAGGTCACCTGCCCGTCGCCCTGACCTATCTGTGGCTCATGCCCGTGGCCTGAGGGTGCTAGGACCTATGGGAAGGTGGGCCAGCCTTGGGTGCTAGTGTCCATGGAGAAGGGGCTGCTGCTGGGGCCCAGTGGGGGTGACCCGACTCCCTGCACCAGGGTGTAGGGTGAGCGGTCAAGGGCCAGGACACACACACACTCTGGCCTGGATAGCGAGCTGGGAGGAGCAGAGAGCCCTGGACACACAGGCAGCCACTCCAGAGGAGGGGAGGCTGTGGCCTCTCCACAGGCTGGTCTAGCTGCCACCACAGACCTTCCAGCCCCAGAATGGGATGTTAGGCTAGTTGGGGACCAGCGCCCAGGAGTCCACTGGTCTGGGGGCTCAGTGGCATCAGATTCTGCCACCCAAACCCCAGCCACTTCCCGCTGTGTGGGACACGGAACTTCCAAACCTCCACATGCCCCTCCCTCTGGAATCTCGCAGCCTGAGGAGTCGTGGACAGCAGCCTCTCAGGATGTAGCCAAGGTGCCATTTTTTATGTTCTTACAGGCGTGCTTCAAGGACGTGCTCACAGAATAATGTTTGTATTTATGCGATAGAAGAGCAAGTACCATTCAGTTAGTAAGAGCCCTCAGCACTAAACTCCAGACTAAAACATTGCCTACTCAGTGAAAATCCACAGAAACCCTGACAGAGGGTTCATGTGTGGACATAAAATAACCGTAGCTGCCAAGAGAGTGTGCTAGATTTCTTAGACAATGGGCTAAGCTCGGGGCTCCAAAATAAAGGGCTACCGTGAGACAAGGAATTCATCTTAAATGAACAGAAGTCACTGAAACTCCCTGAGAAATGTTCTCTCAAGGAAGTGTATTTTTGAGTGTTTGCTCTTAATGCTGAGGTTCCACTCTGTGAGCCCACACCCGTCCCAGCGACAGGCCCCTTCCTTCACGAAGGCTCAGCAGTCAGGCTGCTCCTGAAACACGATGCGGGGCCCCAGTACCCCGGAGCCTGTGATAAATGCAGTCTCAGGCCCCACCTGACGCCCAGAATGAGATCCCGGGGCCTGTGTGCATGTGGCCCTGGAGGAGCTTCAGTGTGTGTACATGGCATGGATATAGCACCCTGGTGGCGGTCAGCAAAACCCAGAGCGAGGGGCCGGAGGCAGGCTGTCTTACCCCAAAGAAGGGCATCTTTCCTCCAAAGGGAAAGACCCTGGGGGTTCAGAGTCATACACCAGCCACAAGTGGTTCTCTGAAGGAGTGGCCTTACCATAAACTGCCTCTTCTTTCCCCAAGGAAAGTCTTAATTTAAAAGCTGTAATGATAATTTTATCAAAAGGGGCACCAGTACTTACACTTGCGGGGCAGCGAAGAGCAGCTTCGTGTTGCAGCCTCACCCTCTGAGGCATCATCACGTCGTCCTGCAGCAAAGAGCACATGTGAAACTCATATACGCAAGTCCAGCAAACAGAGACAGACAGACAGACAGGCCAACGGCAGGACCCCCACGAGCCCATCAGCCGGCAGGGAGCACACATGGGGTGGCAACGGGAGGGCACAGCCTCGGACCCCCCGCTGCGTGGAAAAGCTGTGCACATCTGAACCAGAGGTGGTCGCGGCAGCTTCCTACAAATCAGGGACTCGCGTCCACAGGCACCAGACAGCAAACAGTTCACTGCAGCAAAGTGCCATCCCAGTGGCGCACGAGATCGCAGGCGCAGTCCTGAGAGCGCAGGCAGAACACGCAGTGCCATCTGTCTACCTAGCGCTCAGAGTCAAGCCAAAGCACATGTGCTAGTTAAGAAACACACACCTAATGCAAACTGTAAAGAAAAGCAAGAAAATTATAATCCCCACAGTCAGAACAGTGGTAACTTTGCAAGGGGGAGGCCAGGGGTGGTGGTGGGAGGGCAGAGATGGGGGAGGGGGCAGGGGCCAAGAGGAAGGTGTGGGTAAGGAGGGAAAACGGGGCAGGGGGAGATGAGGGGCAGCACAGTGGGAAAGCTGGCTGTGCTCTGTGTCTTTTCCAGGCCCGAGTCCCTCCCTGGCTCTGCCCAGGAGTACACTTTTGGTTATGTGTGGCTAACCCTGGTTGGGAATCTCAACAAGGAGGAAGCGCAGGGATGCACGAAGGATGGCTCCGAGTGGTTTGGCCATAAAGCCAGTGGCAGAGGATGAAGGGGATTTTCCCTCAAGGGAAGGTCATTTGATCAAACTGGCAGAGCAGCTCCTATGCCTGGCGGCCTCAAGCGGAAGTCTGCAGTCAAAGACTCCCGAACCAGTCTTTGACCTGTGTGGGGTTTTTAGGTGGGAAGGGGAAAGGCAAGCACATGGCTGCATAAGCATTTCAGAAAGAAAACTGAGGGGCTAACGGAAGCCACAGGCTGGGGTGGTCTCAAGCCTCAGTAAGACTACCTCTGAGACCCTGTTGGAGACTCCCTCCCGAGCACGCAACCTGGAAAACGGGGTGCACCACTAAGCAGTTTCAGCCCTGCTACCCCCAAGCCTGGGGCAGGCCAGCCCACTTACTGTGTCTGGCTGGCCCTCAAAAACATCTGTGGAGCATAAGAAGATCTGCCCGACTGAATCTTTTTTTGATTCACTTCACCATTACAGACACACACACACACACACACACACACACACACACACACACTCTCTCTCTCTCTCTCTCTCTCTCTCTCTCTCTTTTTCTAGTATGTACCTAATCGTCTATAGCTGGAGACAGAGCAGCTAATATCTCCACTTGTGGCCAAAGAAACAAGGCTTGGGAAGGATATGAATTCACCAAGGTCTCGTGGCAATTACACATAAAGGTGTAAATACGAACACAGGATTTGCTGAGACCCGTTCCCAGCTGGAGGATGTGTGCTAGAAGCCAAATGGCACAGAAAGTCTTAGCTCTTGAAGACATCCTAATACAATTTTCCATCGCCTCTACCAGGATCATCTCCGTGGCTGAGAGTCAACATCTCCAAGTACAAGGAGGCTGAGGACATTTAACAGCCACAACCATGGAGCTGAGATATCCAAAAGTGGGGACCCACTGCACAGCAGACGGCAGAGCAGCCCCCCAGCCACTTCACAGCGCACGGTGGCCCTAGGTCACAAGTAAGCTCCAAGTTCTCCCCACACTGTTTTTAAAGAGGGAAAATTTGCTGAATGGAAAAGTCTTTATTACACACAAAAAGCAAAGAGCATTTCAGTACCAGTGCAGATGGGTTTCTGCATAGCCCAGATCTGCATTGCCTTCCAATGGAGGCCTGTCCTGCACATGCCCCCGTGGAGGGTCTCGCTCTTATGAGGGGCCAGGGGCTCTGCTGGTGCCAAATGCCAGGGTCAGCTTTCACAGAAGTCAGTTGGCATTTCAGATGCAAAGGTGGGGTCTGGCAGGCAGGTAAGGTTTACGCATGAAACAGGAAGGATACTGTGCCCCAGCCCTTAGCCCTGCCCTGTGCACCCTGAGATGGAGTATCCTGACTGCCGGGGGGCGAGTTCAGACTGCCCAGTGTCTGCCCAAGGGTGCAGTGTGTGAGGTTCTCGACTGGCTCGACTTTCACGAAGATAACCAGTCAAGAAACATTCTTGGCAGCTTATGGAAAAGAATTTTGATGCATTATACAAGTAATATTAATTCAGAATGAAAACGTTTCCTTGCGAATGTAGAAATATTGTGTAGAAAAAAGCTAATCCAGTCAAGGAATTTCTGGTTTAAAAGAAACGTTTTTTTCCATTTTCCCCCAAACTCTGAGTTACTGAAGAGAAGCAAATAAGCAAATCGGCAAGCAAACCAGAGCAGGGTCCAAACCCAGATCAAAATGTCCCCAAAAGTCCACTTTTAGAAGTGACAGGCCAGCTAATGGCAAACAGTACTGCTCTGATCAACTACAAAAGCTTTGTAAGTTTATGAGTCATAAAAGCAACAACAGTTAACAGGATTATAGTACAGGGCAAATCTGCGAGGTTGCCTGAGCCTGGACAGGAAGCAAGCCACTTCTGCCCTGCAGCTGCCCTGATCTACAGGAAACATTCTGACATTCTGACCCTCGTTCTGACAGGCCTGCTCGGCTGCAGGGACTGGAAATCAGAGCAAGGGTCTGCTCCAGACTGGGGGTGGGGACTTCAACCCCCAACACCTTTCAGCTCAGGCCATAGCCGCCAGTTGGGAGGTGTGTGGGGGCACAGCCCGGCCTCAGGAAACCACCACGACCCAGGACATGTTTCTCCAGGGACCTGAAGAGGCAGAGGAAAATCTCTGGAAGAATGGACTTTCATGCAAGGCCTCAGTTAACTCCACAGAGAAGTGCTCACACACCCATTGCACACGGACAACCAGGCATATCAGTGGAACAGACGCCGACGAAAACTCCCAGAGTAGCACTAAGAAAATAATTCAGAACAGTTAAAAGTCAATGATTATAAACCAGAAAATGTATGTCCAGTAAAGTGAGGCAGTAAAGTCAGAACAGGAACAAAAATCACATGAGATGGAAAATAAATAGCAAAAGAACCCACAATGGCATAAAATAACAGATATGACTAAATTCAATAGTGCAATCAAAGGCGGAAACTGTCAGACTGGAGTTTGCAAAAGAAACACAAAAACTAAACACAGTAAGAGCACCATTAGGGGTCCCAGACTCAGTTCCATTGTGCGTTTGGGGGAGCCCCACGCACAGCACCGAGCAGTTCTCAAGCACCAGCACTTTGACCTACCCGTCAAGTGGGGACACTGCCTCAGGTGGAGGCCGCCCATTTGGCCTGGCTGCAAAAGAAATGCCTGGACACTTGTTAACGCAGGATCTGCCTGTGAGGTCTGGATTCTGTCTCCGGGGCCCCAAACCTGCCTTTCCAGCACTCTCTCCGTGGCTCTGGAGGCGCAGCTGGACAAATGCCCAGACCACTCCCCTTTCTGAAGCCTTAAAATGAAAACTATATGAAGAAAAAATACTTCGAAAGCTCACAGCTGTCTGGGGCATCCGTCTCTTCGAAACATGACGTGCTCAAGAGGGTCAAAGCTTCAAGACCAGCTGCGATGCCACAGCAGTATGAGTCGGACAGGTGCCGATTGAGCGGCCTCAAGTATGGGTGATGAGGCAGGCTTCTCCCACACAAGCCCTTTCCTCCACACAAGAAAAAACTTCTGAACTGAGTGCTAAGGATAAGGAAGATGCCTTCTTCAAGAGCAGCGGTAGCAGAGTCCGAGCGCAGAGCTCCACTGACCTGCAGCTGCCATGGGTCCAGGGCCTCCACTCCCCACTGTGTGGATGAAGGGCATCGTCCGCATCTTGGGGTGCTACTTGGGCCCTTCAGGCTAAAGTCACATGGCCCTGCTCCTGAACCAGCTAAAACTCTTGAATTTGGGGTCTAAAACAGAGGCCCATCTTTTTTTCCAGGAAAGAACAGGAAGAAAGGGTGTGGTGTGCTCGGTGACACAGGGGCGGTGGCTGGTGGAAGGCACCCTAACCCCTCCAGCGCTGCCCCGCCTGGGGGGCAGACCTCAACAGGCTCTCAGGAAAGGGTCTGCGGCTCAGCTTCTCAGGGGTACAGCCAGATGCCCAGCCAGCAGCCACACACACCATCCACATGCACCAGTTAGTGAGAAAGTCATAAAACAACTGCGGGAGACTTTGAGACTCCCGTCAAGTGTGTTTAGTTGGAGGGACAGCACTTGTTTGCTGTGATGCGCTGTTGAAGAGAGAATGAAAAAGACTTTCTAAATGAGGCAACACTGTCTTTGGTTTGAAACAAGAGGCGCCCACCTCAGTAAGCACACACACACCTGCCTGACCCCAAGCGACCGGCTTCAAGGTGGAGAAAGGCCCAGGGGCCAGCCCAAGCACCGACTGAAGGTCCCCAGCCCCCATGCCCTGCCCGTCACCCACACCGCTCTTGGCCCGACTGGGGCTTCAGACCAGTTCTGCTGGAGCGCAGCAGGCACAGAGGCAGTGGTCCGCTTGCTCTACTGAGCCAGGACGTCCCAACTGCTTTCCCGAGCGGCAGTGGACTCTACCCCGCTGACACTGGTGCTCTTCTGAATGATCCCGCCATTACACTCACAAATCAGACACAAAGTCCAGGGGGCACATGACGCAAAGGTGGAATAGACAAGCCTCCTCACCGGGCTGGCAAAGTCTACACTTAAAAAGCCGTGGGCACTAAGGCACAGTGATGAAGTGATTCAGCAGACCCCCACCCAGCCCCTGCAACCCCCACATTCTGGGCCAGCGCTTGGGCCTAAAAGACCCTTGAAGCCAACCCCGGAGGGATATGGGGAGCATGGGTGTGCGTGGGGGAAGGGCACAGGGGGCATACCGAAGCCCTTGCGTTGTGTGGACACCTCCTTCCCCACCCGCAGGACAGAGCCGGAGGGGACAGGGAAAGAGGAGCCGCCGCAGCGGTGCTCACTCAGCATTTCCACTACCAGCAGTTTGGACAGATGTCTGATGGGAAGAAGTGGAATCAGTGTTCACTCCCCTATAAATGGGTCATTTTAAAGACCTGCCTCCCTCACCATGGCTTCTGTACCAATTCCCTCCTCCATCTCAAGAGGACGCCAGTGGCGGGGATGGAAGCTGCGAGGTACGAGGCGGCAGGGCCCACCGCCTTCTAGACCCAAAAGTGCAGGGGGTGGGGGATCCCCAAGGATCAGGATGGCCACGCAGCCATCCCAGTTAGGGGCCTGAGTGGCCAGGCTGGTGCTGAGGACCCCCGGGCTGGGGCTCACCCAGCCCTTCCTGTGCCCAACAGCAGAGGGCCGACCTGCTCACCTGCCTGCTCGGTTTCGGGCATCAGAACTCCTGCTCTTTCCCTCGGGAAACTTGGGAAAGGAAAGACCGACAGATCCAACAGGCCCCGCCAGTACAGGGTGCTGGGCTGTGGGGAGGTTATCCTTCCATAGATCGCCCTGTGGCCACTCAGTAATGTCCACTGTACTGGAGCTCTCCCAGCTGGCACCCCCATTTTTGACCTGACCACAGACTGCCATTCAGAGGTGGCGTGTTGTTCTCCAGACGGCAGAGCAGCGCTACGGAACCACAGTCGTGTTCTGGCGGGACGAGCACTGTGCCACGGCCTCCACAGCGCCATCCTCAGGTCTCTGAGCGGGCAGCTCTCCCCAGATTACAAACCTGCTGGGTCTAAATGTCTGGTGGTGGGTACAGACTGGCCAACTGCTTCAGGGGGCAAAGGTGGGGGTCCGGGGAGCTGATCCCACCACGAGATAAGGGCTTGGGTGAACCTAGTGTGCTGATACACAACCCCCCCGAAACGGAAGACGTGCTGAGCCTGTCAGAAACCTCTCATCCTTAATGTGTGTCAGTCCCAGAAGGTCAGTGAGGCCCCGGGCTGCCCTCCAGCCAGCATGACCCAGACCACCTTCAGCCACCAACCAGACACAGCAGTGCTTACAGAAGGGGACCAGGGTCTGAGATGTGCTGCCCAACACCCCCAGTGGCACCAACGCCATCATTGAGCACCCTGGCCAGCCCAAAGCATGGCGAGAGACCACAGCCACAGGATCTAGAGGGACAAGCAGCAAAGAGGCCCTAACCCGGGACTCCATGCTCCAGGAGCCTGCAGGTCCACGGATGCTCTGGGGAGGGCCGGCATGCCCATGTGCTCCAGGAAGACCCTGGATCTTCTGACAGGAGGACCAAGGAAAGGGGGAGTCAGACAATTACGTTGTTGTCACCTGAGGCTGGGAGAGAACTGGCTAGGTCTGAGGACACCTGGACCATGGGCCTCTGCCAGGGCCTCCCAGAGGCCACAAGTTGTGGAAGGGAAGGCTTGGCCCAGGAGCGGAGAGCCCACACCTACTTGAACACCTGCTGCCACAACCCTAAGAGCACCTGGAAGCAGAGAGAAGCAACGCCTGGAGCTGCTGGAAGGGAAAACGAGAAAGGAGAGCTCTCCGAGACACCCCAAAACAGGAGGAAAGGCTCCCCGGGCTGAAGCACAGTGCCCGACTTCTAAGCAGTGTTAGAGATGAAACGGCAGATGGTCACAGCCCACAACTGGAAGGCAAGACTGTAAAATGCCAAATTACAAAGTAACAGAAATCAAAGGGAATTAATTGTAAGGCCCAACATCAAATACAAGAAGCCCTGAAGGAAGAAACAAGTAGAAAAAGAAGAAATTAGTAGGTAATAGAGAAACATTTATCTCAATTGGAAAAACCTTGGGCCTGCGCTTTGAAAGAGCTCAGGAATGATTCCTGACATACCCAGGCGGATCCCCAAATCCCAAGAATATGGAAAAACATCTTATGAATCTTCAGTAACAAACTTATTTTAAAACCCAACAAACCCCAACTGATGGAAAAAAAGCATTTGACAAAATCGATATACAAGCTCTTGGGCGAGTCCAGAACAGAGAACCACCTCGGCGTGACACACGCTCCCACAAACCGACAGCTGGCATGCAGTGGTGAAAGGCTGAGACTTTCTCCCCAAGGCCAGGAAAGGCAAGGGTGTCTGCTCTCACCAGGCTCACTCAGCATGTACAAGGAATCCTAGCCAGTGCAATATGGCAAGAAAATGAAAGAACAGGCATACAGATCAGAAAGGGGAAATAAAACTGTCCCTATCTGCAGACGAGTGCCTGCCTAGGAAATTCTCAGGAGTCTACCAAAAACCTAGAACTGGTGCATGAGTTCTGCAAGATCAGGGGATATGAGATCAACAACCAGTAACATTTCTGTTTACTAACTGAATACATGGACTTACAAACTAAAAATACAATGCCTATTTACAACTGTTCCAAAGAAAATGGAATGTTACTGCAAATTAACAAACTATGTACATGACCTGTACCCTGAATGACAGAATCAAAGACCTAATGAATCAAGTCGCTTCCCTAAGCTTTGCAAGACACACTGTTCTAGGAAAGGTGACAGACACCCCCTCCCAAGTAGGATCTCCTGAAATGACAGCATATTGTCTGTTGTTCATCCTTGGTCTAAAGGCCACAGGCAAGAGCCTCACGACCCCTCAGGTGGGATGGCAGCAGCTCCACTCAGCTTGAGTCTTCCTCTGGGAACCCCTGTACTGTCATGGCTTCATGCTTTGCCTCTCAGGCATGGTGGGCCTGTCCCTCAGGATTTCGGTTTCCCAGGAGAAGATGGGGCCAGCCTCCCGCTCACCTAGAGCAGCACTGAAGGACACACTCTGGAGGAACTGGATCTTTGCACAGCTCACTCTCGGAATGAGTGCCTCCGGCCAGCGCCCAGGGTTCAGAGTGGCACCAGGGCTGCCACAGGAGGGCCCTCCTGACGTCTCTGGAAGGCACTTACTGGCTTCCAGGACATGAATTGAGCACAGTTCTAGGGAGAGCTTCATTGCAGCTGATAGGTTCTTTAAAAGTCCATTTGTAAATGGACTGAGAAACTCAGAATATTGTTTTTGATGGGGTTAATGTCTAAAAAGATGATTTGGGTTCCAAGATAAGTCCACAAAAGTCTCTAAATCCAACTTAGCTACTTCAAAATGAACATGGAAATCCAAACTCCATTCATTCATTCGACAAATATCCATTTAGTGCCTACTATTTGCTGAGCACATGCCACTCCAATGCCATGTTCTCAACTCCAGTCACCAGACCACATCCCAGCTGGGTAAGGATTCAAAACGACCTCAATGCCCCAGCAAAGTGGCCTTGTGAGCCCACCCTTCATGCAAAACATCCCTTTTATGCACAGTCCATGGCCAAGTCCTGGAACGTGTGCAGCCCTGCACCACCTGTGTGCCGAGAACACAGTGGTCCCTCAGCACCCTGCCTTCTGCGCATATGTTCTCCTGCCAAGGACACACTGAGGGGCCTGAGGCCTGCGCCCCCAGTCTCTGATGCAGCCCCAGGAAGGGCTGGCGAAAGGGAGGCACTTACAAGGTGGATCTGATCTCTTGCTCCCCCCAGTACAACTGTTCCACGTGGCCACCACTGCCTGTATCATGTGACCGAAGACCATCGTCAGAACAGGCTGTAAGGTGACAGGAAGTACGGTGACAGGAATTAAGGTGACAGGAAGAAGACAGCCCTTCTGAGATATTCTGGATAGGCTTGGCCCAACACTGTACGAGGTGGCCGGGCCACCTGAGCTGTAAGGAGCATTCTACAAAGAAGCACCATGGCATCTCCAAAACGTCTAGATGAGGATCGTGGAGGCAGGGCTGAGGAATGCTTCAGCCTGAGGAGGGAGACACTGGAATCAGCCGTGCACTGGCCTCACGTCCCCGCTCACATCAGAGGAGACGTCCTCCTCACAGGGAACACTTGCTCCAGTGCTAGTGGGATGGGCGTGATGCTGGCCACGGAAGCAGAATTCTTTGTACTGAACTCCTTGCAGCTTTTCTCCTACTTGGAAAAACAGGCAGAAAGGTGCACACACATGACAAGAAAAGAAGCCCATGTGGCTGATCAATGCGAGATGGTGCGTGCCACGGCTCACCACCAGGGACATGAATCCACACACAGTGAGGCACCTCTCACTCCCATTTCCCAGCGAAGACGTTAGGAAACCGGCAATGCTAAGTATTGGGGCCGAGGGCCCACCACCAGCCCCAGTCAGCGAGGGCATGGACGGTGGTGGTCCCCGGGCAGCCCTGTCCACAGGGCAAAGGGTGGGGACAGCTGAGCGCCCGCCATCGGACAGTGCTTGAGTACATGGGATGAGCTCCAGCAGGGAAAAAGGAATGTGCTGTTCAGAGAGAACAGAAAGCCTGGCAATATGCCAACACTGACGTCGTGGCCAGCGGATTTTCAGCAAAGGCACTGGGCAGTCACTGGAGAAAAGGCAAGTCTCTCCAAGGAGGGTGACTGAATATGCATACAAAAAAATTACCCGAGTCCTGTGCCACGTGATACAAGAAAGTAGCGTGAGATGGAAGATAGGTTTAAACAGCAAGTGAAACTGTAAGCTGTTAGAGTATGTAAGAGAACCCTTGGGGCACAGATCTCTCTAAGAATTTAACTATAAAAGGAGAAAAGCAATAAACTGGACTTCATCAAAATTTAAAATATCTGCTCATCAAGACACCGTTAAAACATGGAAAGGGAAGCTACATACTGGGAGGAAGTATTCACGATAACACTGTCTGGCAAAGGTCGTGTCCAGAATGTGCAACAAACTTATAACTCATCAGCAAAAAGATGAGCAGCCCAAGTTCTTAAAAAAACAAGCAAAAGGTTTGAACAGACACTTCACAAAAAGAGATTTAGGACTGGCCAACAGCCCCATTAGAAGGGGCTCAACATCACTGGTCATCAGGTAAACCCAAGTTAGAATGGAGCCGACAGCCCTCCCGCCGGCTCGAATGGAGGCTGACGGGGTCGGCACCATCCCCCAAAGCGGTGGGGACACAGACGCTGGGCAGATTCTTTCAAGGTCAGCCATACTTCTGCCCCATGATTTGTCAGCTTCATCCTCGGTACTTTCTCAAGAGAAAGGAAAATATACACCCCCAAAAAGACCTGTGTAAGAATGTTTAGGTGCTTTTATTAAAACAACCCAAACTGGAAACTGCCCAATGTCAATAAACAGTCCAGACAAGTCAAGTACATCTCACAATGGACGATAGCACACCACCCACAGTATTGTGGATGACCGTTACAGTGAATGAAGAGCCAATCACGGGAGCACAAGCCGTGTGATTCCGGGGCGGCCAAATGCGTGGCAGGCATTTGGCCAGATTTGCTCTCCAGAAGCCTGGGAACCCCAGAGTGATGATTACAGGCACATGGAGCTGGCAAAACTCATCAAATTATTCGCTTCTTAACACAGTTTTGACACTGAAATCTTGCATTTCATTGTATATAAATTATCTCATTAAAAAAAAATTATAATGACATGCAATGTGGATGAATTTTAACAGTACACACTTTAAAAGTTCCAAAAGATTACATACAGCCCAAAACCCTTTTTATAAAGTTCAACTAGAAATTTTCAAATTAGTTTTCTAAGATTGGCATAGATAACAAAGTTCAGCAGGGGGTGGCCACACGGTGACACTTGACTGGGGAGGTGGCAAACCCCCACTGGAGTAAGTGGTCAGGGGACTGAGCTGCTCTAGCTTTGCAGAGTGGGCTCATAGGGTTTTCACCATTATCGAAATAAACACAGGTGCGTTGATGAACACAGAGACAAATAAAATGGAGAATACGTCCTAAGCCAAGGACCATGAGTAATTCAATTCTGTGCTCCAAGAGCCTGGGATGTGATTTTAAGGAGAAGAAAAAGAAATCACAGTAAAAACTAGGAAATGTAACAAGTAAGAAGTTCAGACTTTGGGACTAACCCTAACTCAACAGAAGTCACAAGGAGAGAACAATCTGCCTCACATCCTACCTTAGGGAAAGACAAGCCGAAAGGCCAGGAGCCCCGCATCCAGTTTAAGAAGTCAGAGGAGTGACAGTGGAGCGAAACAGCAGGGAGGCCAGGGAGGAGAGGACGGTGGGGCGGAGGGAGGGGCCCGAGGGCAGACGGGGACCCCTCTTTTAAGGAGCACCCAGGGGAGAGCAACTGGCTCCTGGCCTGGCCGGGCTCACCCCCAGCCCTCCTCTCTCTCACCTCCCTGGGCCTGAGGCCCCTGCTGGACAGCATGGCCACCCAGGGGCCACACGGCGCAGACTGTCCTGTGGTGGCACACATGGCTCCCCAATGCAGAGGCCACACTGCCAGACTCTGGGGAGGGTGGTGGTGGACAGAGGCTCTCCTCTGGGACGGGCCAGTGAGGAGAGGCTGCCTCCTGGAAGGAAGCCACACCCGAGGAGAGCAGAGCCACCGGGGCAGGGCCCCTTTCCAAAGTCACCGCACCTGCTCATGTCAAGCCAGGAACCAATCCCCGTGATGGGGCAGGCACCTGAAGGCTGTTTCTCTAAATGCCAGATGCTTTGTTTGCTGTATTTTATTTTACACACGGCCAAGAACTGCTGAACCTTAAACAGCAGAGGTGCTTGCCCACCTTGCCCACCCCCGGCGGACACCCCATCAGTCACCAGCAAGGCGAAGCAAGCTCCCCCTGCCCCATTTCCACCTCCAACCAAACCGAGCGGCACTCAAGCTGCCAGTGGAGGGGCAGGTCTCCCGCGGTCAGATGCGCGCGCCACCATCCTAGCACACCCGGGCCGGCCTCGGGTGCTCCCCTAAGGGCTGTGCAGCACAGCCCTCCAGACTCATCTGCTCCACAACTGCTGAGACCATGACCAGCACAGGCCTGCTCTGCCCCGACTCCAGTGCTGGAGGGCATTTCAAGAACCTGGTTCTCGGCAACCTCCCTGAACTGCGCTGACCCCACACAGCTGGGGGCGACTCCTCACCCGTCTAACTCAGGCTCCACTTCCCAGCACTTTCCCTCACATGTCCTACCTCCCCCATTTGCCTTTTTTCTCCTTCCCTTCAGCCAAGATGCCGCAGGAGCATAGGCAGGCGTAGTTATGTTTTTTTTTTTCACCACTGTAATCATTTGCCACGTTGTTATAAATTCTTTATAAACATACAGTAATTCTCTCCCACAGATCCAAAGGGCCCTTACTCCACATTAACTGGCTTCTGAATGTCCATATCATAACCATTGACGTGTCTTTGGACACAAATATTTTCCAGAATTTCAGATTTCTACTAGTGAAATTTAGGAGCCAAGGGCATTAACAGTCTTGAAGTTCTTGATACAAATGCAAAATTATGCTGGCAATTCACACTTTTCAAATACTGACTACTACATTGTTAGAACACTTTGTTAATTTGTTTTTTGAAATGAGTATCTAATTTAATTTGCGTTTCTTTGATTATAAATTATTTTAAAAACGTTTACATTTATTTTTCCATTTGCATTTTTTGTGTGTCACCCCTCCTGGCCTTTCCTTTTTATCTACCGCCCATTTTTCTTTTGTGTTTTCTCATTAACTTGATGAATTTTCCTACCTCAGACTACTAATCTTTTAAGTATGTAACAATTAAATAGCAATGACCTCTCAAACTTAACTTCTAAGTCTGATCATAACAGACTAGAATAATGATTTTCAAGAAACACACCAAAATGTAAGATCACGTAATTATTCAACCAATGTACATACACACATTTAAAATAAAGAGATACTTACCGAATCCAAAAAGCAAAGGAAAGACCCTGAGCTCTGTGCTACTGCTTGATTTTTAGAATATCCAACTGTTTAAAAATAAAAAGAGAGAAACTCTTATTCAATTTTCGATGGTACTGTCTTTCATAAAACTTAGTGTAACAGGTGTTATACTAACAAGTGAAGGTACAGGTCAGCTTCAGGAGTGGGAGGGAAGCAAAGGAAGCCAGCACTTGGTGATGCTGAGTTTAAGACGGCGGCGTCCACCCAGCGCCGGGACATCAGGAGGACGTGTGGCGAGAAAGCCAGCTCGGCAGGCATGTCTTGAATGCAGCACGTGTCTGAACCCTGGGGATACTTTTGAACAACAAAATGGAAACGGCCCCAGTGGACGTGCCTGCGTACATGCTGGCAGGCGCCTTCTGTGAAGTCCTGCTGGTGGGCACCGCGCCTGTGTGTGATCAGCTGGTGAACGTTCACTGGACTGGACACCTTTGAGGGACTGTGGCCACTGCCAGTGTCACTACAGCTGGACTCGTGTACACCCCGCGGCCCAGCAGCTCCACCTCCAGGCGCTCCTGATGCAGCGCATCACACGTTCACCAAGACGTGGCTGTCCTGAGAACCCTGGCACAGAACCAACACCCAGAAACATACTGTAAGGCCCCAAATCTGGGCTTGCATACACGGTGCGGGTGACGCTACACAGCTGCGGAGCACCAGAAGCCCCATCTTGGATGACATCCCTAAGTGCCCGTGGTGACACGTCCCCCATGCTGCCGCCAGTCGGGAAGTGGCTGCCAGGGCGCCCGTGGCAGGGACTTTTCTTCAGGGCGCTGTTACACGGTGTGTTCAGTGTGTGGAAATTAATGAGTAGCACAATTACGAGAAGCACACCTTTCTGCCTGGATATATATCAATAAATGTCTTTTAAAATCCTTGCCTTCAAAGAGATTCCAATGAGTGGAAAGAGCTGGACGATGACCTGCGGTTAGGTACCAAATGGATGGCGCTGGAGGCTTACCAAGAGGAGAGTGTGAAGAGGAGCTGTGGGCCGGGCCTCCTAAAACTTACATATGGCAAAGACCACTGAGGGCGCCCACCTGCTCTCTGGGCAGGTAAGCAGGTGCTTTTGTGGGAACAGACTGTCGGGACAGAAGGCAGGGCCTGCCAGGAAAGGCTTCTGAATTAGCAAGATCAATGTGCCCGCTCAGGCATGCAGCTTAGAGGAGCTGTGTGGCCCCAGAAGGGGCCCACAAGGCACCTCACCCTCCTGTCCCAGAAAGAGGCTGGAGACACCTGAAGCATGCTCACACACACACACACACAGGCCTGGTGCCACTGAAGACAGGGGTGCGCAGAGCTGGAGCAATGGATCTCTCCGGTACTCAGAGTGGAGCCCACCTGAGGAATGCTGTCAGTCCCCAGGGGACACTGACAGAGTGCTGATTTTAGGCCACCCCAAGGTGCTCCTGGCTTTCTCCTGTAAGGACGGTGCCTATCTGCTCTACAGCAGGGAAAGACGAGCCCCTCCTGACACTCAGCTGCTTGGAGAAAGAAGCTGGGGCCCACGGCCAGTCACACTGCAGACACAGTACCCCGACCTGCTCAGGCATGGAGGGCGCAACCCAGTCAGACCAGTCAGCAGGATGGCCCCAGATTTCAAAGAACCATGGCTTATACGGAGCTCAGAGAAAGAAATGCACACAGGGAGGCAGAGCCTGGCCTGGAGCCTCTGGGGGCAGATGAGCAGCCATCACCGATGCAGCTGTCGGTAGATCTCCACCACTTCTGTGCAGCAAGGTGACCCACAGAAGGACCCCACGGGACCCCAAACCAAAGGGCTGCATGTGGAAAATGAGAAATGGGAAGAAGCTTCCCACAATCACGTGTAAAGGAGCAGGAGGCCTGTTTGAAAAGCTTCTCATTATTGCTGACTTTAGAAGGGGAAAAATCGAACCCAATAATCTGGGTAGTGAAAGAAAATGCACCTCACTTCTAAGGAAGCTGGGAGTTTCTCACCATTAACTTTGTGTTTGGCAGAGACAAGGAATTCACTTTAATATTACTGCACTAAAGAAAGCCAAATGTTGGTGCTAGAACCTGATGTTTGGGGAGGCCTGTCCCTTTGGAAGGAAAGCCAGCTGACATAGTCACAGGTGGAGAAACTCACACCTTAGCCAGATATTAACATTTCTTACTCTTGGAGAGAAGAGGGTAGGATTGTGCTTTATTTTGGTTTAGCAAGTTACCACAATATTAATTAATGTCTGGCTCTATCATGATAGAAAAGAATACTTGAACCTTAATCCAATTAAATAACCAGCACTCCTGCAGACACTTTGCATGCATGTTACCCAATGGTTGATTAACTCTTCCTATTTAAGAAAATGTCATTGGAAATATGTCCTTACAGATATAATCAAACTACTGTGCTTTATTAATGTGTGATAGGGAATTCCCAAGGACTTGACTGACTCAGCTTCAAAAAAGACGGCAGGATGCCTTCATTTGTTCACAACACTAGTTTTCTGTTCCTGACAGAACACACACAAATGTGATGTGGCTCTATTTACGTGTGACCTACAACAGGTACTTTATGAAAGATGAAACTTGCCTTTAAGTGGAGACTAGACAAGCCACCACAACGGTCACCAAAACTCCTCCCATCTACTTCCAACGATGGGAGACGAAAAACACCTTAATTCAAGAGTATTTCAACTGGGTGTTCATACTAGTTCCAAAAATCACCATTTATTTACACACATTTCAGAAGCAGGTTGAAACAGATGTTCTGGATGAACTGATTCAGAAAATAATTTTCTATTTAAAACAAAATGGAGATAATGAAAACAGGAAAGAATTTTGGGAAAAATATTAACATCTTCAGGATGTGTGAGAGACGACAGACAAAACAGCGGCTGACCCTCTGCGTGCCTACTGCGCGCCGCCTGCCCTCCAAGCCTCGCACTGGGCAGGTCACTGTACACCCCCTCAACACATGGCCGGGTCCCTACTGCTCCCAACACGGTGTCACAGCCCAGCTCCCGGCCGCTCCCTGGTCCGGCCAGGGCACAAGGGAGGCAGGGCCTGGTGCTGATCCCATCACGAAGAGGCACATCCCTGTGAGGCCACTGAGTCAGAGGACAGTCTCCTGGCATGAACTTTCTAAAACACCAGGGAAAGGCTTTCCTTCAAAGACCAAGTTTTAAAAATCACTTTTGATTGGAAATTCACTTCTAACAGAGGTTTCCACTGTGCTGTTTTCCTAGACACAGGCCTGTGTGTCTTCCCAAGAAGCCCACCTGCTCCCTAACTCACCTTCACCAACACCTGGCCTTCAGTATTGGAAGGAAGCTTACACAACGCGAGAGCAGGCCCTGCTCAGGTCAAGGGCAGCGTTTAACCCCGCCTGAGATTCAGGTGGGCCCCAGAGCTCTGAGGAAGCCCCTGGGCTCCCAGCTGTGGGCATGCCCCCCGGGTGACTCAGCGAGTCCTTGGGGAGCAGCATGGCCCCAAGGACTCAGGCAAGGACTTAGGCCAGAGCAGAGGAGACACAGGCAGGCTGGGCTGGCAGGGGGAGGTGGGAGAATGAAGGACTGCAAGGACCCACACATCCAGGAAGGGCGGGCTGGGTCCCGAGAGCACTGCCAGGCACCAGTCCAGCCCGCATCCCCACTGAAAGTCTCACTGGCCCCACCCCTTCAGCCTGCCTATCCTCGAAAGCTACGGGATCCCCTCAGGACCCAGCCCCTGGTGGGGATAAAGCCACCCTACTCCTGAGGACACTTTAAAGCAAGCAGTTCTCAAGCCTGGATGCACCTTGGCACCTCCAAGGAGTCTGCACCCAATTACACGGGGCTCCTCGGGGTGGGACTCGGGCACCAGGCCTCCCAGACCTCCCACGAGAGGCTGACAGGTGACCACAGGGCCCAGCTCCAGGGGAAGATGCAACTCGAGGACCTACGGGAACCTGCCCACCAGTGCCTGACTAACCCTGTGCCCTCTCACAGTAGCAGGATGTGCAGGTCTTGGGAGAAAACCTGGAAGGCAAACTACAGGAAGCCCACATATTACGATTAAAGCTAAGGATGCAAAGATAACCATTCAGTAGAAAAGTAGAGGGTGAATGAAAAATATCTGCCCCTTCATATTTCAAAACTCAAAACACAAGGATAAAAGTTTTAAACACTTTCAGGAAAGACTTTAAAATAACAAGAGTCAGATCAACACGAGATTTCTTATTAGAATCAGGGAACACCAGAAGATGAGGCAATTCCTTCAAAATTCCAGGAAAGTTATTGTGCCTAGAACTCTATGCCCAGCCACATTGTCAACTGTGTAAGTATAAAATGGAGACATTTTTGGACATGTAAAAACTCTTAAGTTTTTTACCACACACATACCAGATATTGAAAAAGGACTCCAGCAAAATGAAAAAGGGACATGTAAAAAGAAAATTAAATGAAAGGAAAAGAAGGGAAGAGCCAAACACCAAACAACGGCCCGTGTGTAGAATAAGCCAGGGACTTTTTCAAGGCTCCCTGGACACTGACACTTGGGACCCGCCCCGGGGGCTCCACAGGGCAGCAGCCCGAGCCTGACCCCACGTGGTCCGCAGTGAGGGAGTTCGCACTCATCACACAAGGCTTACATTTATTAGTAAAGCACATAATAGAACAGAACGTGAACACACAAACCCTGATAGGAGGGAGGCAAGAGGGAGGCGAGAGGCACCTTCAGCCTGAACCCCCCCCCCAGGGCAGGTGGGACCCCATCCAAGCAGAACCAGTGAGCCATGTGAAGACGAAAGCCACAGCGGCTCCCAGGGCGTGGGCTCACAGCACACACAGACCTTTCTGAGCACCTGCACTTCTTGCCACACGCTGCTGTTCAAGGAAAATGTGCAGCATGTCAAAGCAGACGCTTATTCCTGGAGATGAGTAACGGCCTTTCCCGTCACCTGAACACAGGCTGGCTGATATGGGAGGCTGAGACAAGGGGGCGGACCTGCACTGTACGATCTCTCCTCTTGTCTCAGCAAATCTGACGCTTTCTGCTCATCCCAAGCAGACACATCATACACACCACAGACCAGCTGCCCACACGTGTGCAGATGTGAAGGTCTGCAGAAGGGCCATGTTATGCACAAACGCTGCCATGCCGCTGCCAGTGTGTCTGGTGTGGTGACTGATTCACTGTTCAGAAAAAATACTGACATGATTTACTGCTGAAAAGATGTTAGGAGAAATAAACAGTCACCTAACAGATACCTACAAGATATTTAACAAAATTTTGTGCTGATACCTCATTTCCTGAAGCCTTACTAAGTTAGAAATCACAAATTGACACAGTAAAGGTACCTACTGAAAAGCAACACCAAATGCCATACTCAACGGTGTAACTCTGCAAATAGTCCCACTAAGTCAAGAATAAGAGAGCTCATTAATGCCGTTACACATTGTCTTAGACTCCCATCCAATAAAAAATACAACAAAGTGCAAGTTAGAAATCAAGAAACAAAGTATTGATTCAGTATCAGATTACCTCAGTGGAAAACCCAAGATAATGGAAAAACCGTGGAAGACCTAAGACAGTGTAACCAGGGAAACCGTGACTGAGTAACAGGTGTGAACTGTAGGGACCTCCAGGGGCGGAAGGCCGCACCCCACGTGGGAGGGAAGCAGGGTGGACTTGCGGCTTGTATTCCCGTCTCTACCCACCACTGTGCAGTGCGCCCCCTGCCCTCTCCTCCCTCATTACAGGGATGCAAAGAACGACAGATGCAGGCCGACATCAGGACGGGGCACTGCTCCCCAGGCACAGACACCAGGCCACCGCACCTCTCCTCTCCTGTCCACCCTGGAAAGGAAAAGGGATTGCAGGAAAAAGGGCAGATGGGGCCATGGCGGGACAGATGCAAGGAGAGCAGCAAGGGGCGGGGGCGGGGGCAGAGGCAGTGGCAGTAACAGGAACAGGTAGGTAGCCTGGGGCCAGCTCGCCTGCAAGGGAAGGTCTGGGGCAGCATGGGGACTGATCAGAGGGCAAGGAGCTCTGAGATCCCATCACCCCAGTACCCAGAGAGTCACAGATGTGCCAGCTGAGGACACGCTACCAATGGGAGAATCCATCACTACCAGAAAAAGTCGTTTGGGCAGAAGGAAAATGATAGCACGTGGAACGTGGATCTAGACAAAGAAAAGAAGTGCGCTAGGAACAGCGACTTCAGGGGTGAGTGTGCTGTTTTATTTTTTATGACCTAAATCTCTTTACAAGATCACTGACCATTTAAGCTAATACCAATGCACTGTGGGGTCTGAATATGGGTGGAAGTAAATGCACAACAGCAGCAGCGTAAAGCAGGAGGGTGTGGTTTCCCAGACACGTGAAGTTGTATGTGAGCATTTGAAGGGTTGAACTGACAGAAGATAAATACTATAAACCCCAAATCAACCCCTAAAACAGTGAAACAAAGAATTATAGCTAACAGGCCAACAAAGGAGATAAAACAGGACCATGAGGAGTTTTGACTGGGATCCCATTCTGGAACGGGGCCCACAGACGGCTCTCCAGCAAAACTGTTGACAACTGTTTTAACATTTTACAGTCTCTGAAAATGGCCCTGAGGGCAGACAGCAAATGAGGAAGTGTTCGCTCAAGAATACCTACTCCCCCTAAGTAATGGTGAGCCTGTGGCACCAGACCCAGACCTACTCCTCGTCCTCCCCGCAGAGGACCACAGCCACTGGCACTCTGGTTCCCGCCTCCCCTCAACCCAGATTCTCCTGGGAGGGGCAGACATCGCATTTCTCACCCCAACTCCACGTACCTGTGGCGGAAGCTGAGTCCCAGGTGACTGTGGCTGAGGCTGGCTCCACTTCCCACCCAGCCCTGCTCCAAGCCAGAGACTACCTACCAAGGGTGACACCACCAGGAACTCCAGTCCTATTCCCTTGCCCTGGGTTGTGGGGCAGGGGTTCCATGCCTGGAGACATGGGGTGCTGCTCATCTCCCGCTTCATGGGCAACAAGTGTGGGGAAGCTCAAGCCTGAGGCACTCGGATGGTGGGGTTGCAGGAGGCACAGGACAGAGACCGGCTGACTTGCTGCCAGAGATAAACAGGCAGATGGCTGAGAAGAGCCTCCCAGTGCTGGAACAGCTCAACTAGCAGCCTGCGCACTGTCCCTTCCAAGGAGCCCGAATTCAACGGATCACTCATGGAAGCAGCCTATATCCCAGGAAGGGTAGACTGGCCAGTAGCCCATGGCCCCCAAGACTGGGTGTGGTCAGGGAAGAAGCAGCAGAAGAGGTCCTGTGCACACTGCCAACTCGGGGACCTCAGGGTGACTGGACATGCAGTGCTGCCTTCCTGAGGAGGCATCAGAGGCCTCACGCTGCAGGGGTGGGGAGTGGGGGTGATGTCACCCAGCCAGCCACTACACAAGCAAACAGGTTAACAACAAAACAAGCCCAGTGTTGGGAGCTAGCACCTGGAGTTAACGTACTATATTATCTAAAATGCCCTGTGTCCCAACAAAAAGTAGGAGACATGCAAAGAAAGAAGGCATAACCCAGACACCGGATAAAGAGGAGGGACAGAATCTCACAATGACAGCACCAGTGCTGATCCAACAAGGATGTCAGAGGAGCCAGTGCAAGTATGTTTAAAGAACTAAAGGAAACCACATTAAAGCATAAAGAGAACATCACATCAGATAGACAGTATTGGGAAAGGGACAGAAATCCTAGGAAAGAACCCAAAGGAAATTCTAGAGCTGGAAAGTACAAACCCTCACATCAGAAAGCTCCTGAGGCACTCAGAGCACGTGTGAGTTGGCAGAAGAATTAGCAGACTTGGAGAGCAAGTGACAGGAATAGTGCAGCTGAGGAAGAGAAATACACAGATTCAGAGAGATGTGGGATACCATTAAAGGCACTAAAATATGCCTAACAGGAGTTCCGAGAGGAAAGAGGAAAGAAGCAGAAAAAATATTCAAAGAAATAATGGCTAAAAACATTCCAAATGCAGTGGAAAACATTCATCTACACATTCAGGGAGCTCAACAAAAATCCAACCAGGAGAAACACAGAGGGTCCACAATCAGACACAGCATGGTGGAAACACTAAAAGCCAAAGATGAGAAAAATCTTGAAAGTGACAAGGAAAATAAAAAAGTAACCTCAGTAAGATTAACAGCTGACTTCTCAGCACAGACAATGAAGGCCAGAAGGCTGTGGGATGACATGTTCAAAGAGCTCAAAGGAAAAAAATGTTCACCAAAAGCCCTGTATTCAGAAAAGCTAGCTTACAAAAATGAAGGAGAAATAAAGCCATTTCCAGATAAACAAAGGCTGAGGGAGTTCTTGGCCAACAGGCCCGCTCTGCAAGAGACACTGGGAGAGTCCTTCAGGTTGTAATGAGAGCACACTGGACAGTCACTTGAAGCCACATGGAGAAATGACAAGTGGTGATAAACGTTACTATATACATAAATATAAAAGCCAGTATGACTTCATTTTTATTTTTATTTTTTCTTATGTGATTTAAAAGACAAACACATTAAACAATGATTATAAATCTATGTTAATGCACACAATAAAGATGTAGTCTGCAACGACATAAAACATGAGTGATAGAGCTATACAGGTGCAGAGCTTTACATGCTACTGAAGCTAAATTGCTGTCAATTCAACTTAAGTTACTATAAATTCAAGATGCTGTTTTCCCCATACTCAGCACTAAGTAGCTTACAAACACAAAGACTAGGAAACAAGAGGGGCGATCAACAGGACGCACGAGAAATAACCCACTAAATGTAAAAGAAAGCCCTAACGGAGGAACGAGGAGCAAAAAAGATATAAAAATGGAAAGAAACAAATAGAGCTGGAGTAGTTATACTAATATCAGGCAAAATAAACCCTAAGTCAAAAATTGTTACAAGAAACACAGAAGGACATTATAAAATATAAAGGGGTCAATCAAAAAGATATGACAATTATGGCCATACTGGAGGACATAATAAAGCAGGAGGTGTAGAGCTACACAGAAGCAGAGCTTTACATGCTATTGAAACTAAACAGGTGTCCATTCAAACTAGGTTGTTATAAATTTAATATGGTAATTGTAATCCCCACAGACAGCACAGAGAAAGTAGCTTACATACACAGGCTTTATTACCTCCAGCCACATCTAACAAGAGAGCCCCGCAGTAAGTGAAGCAAAACGGACAGAACTGAAGGGAGAAACAGACAGTCTATAACAGGTGGAGACTTTAACACCTCACTTTTGATAATGGATAGAACATCTAGACAGAAGATCAATAAGGTGACACAGGACTTCAGCAGACCTCAGAGACATATACAGAACACTCCACCCACCAGCAGAAAATATATCCTTCCTAAGTGCACATGGAATATTCTCCAGGACAGGCCACAAAACACATCTCAAAAATCTTTAGAAGACTGAAATCAGACCACATCTGACCACAATGGAATGAAAGTAGAACTCAGTAACAGAAGGAAAACTGGAAAATTAACAAATATCTGAAAATTAAACAACATACTCTTAACCAATGGGTCAAAGAAGACATCACAAGGGAAATTAGAATGTACTTAGAAATAAGTGAAAATGAAAACAAAACATACCAAATCTTATGGGATGCATCAAACGCAGTGTTGAGGAAAACTGGGCTCTATAAATACCAACATAAAACAGATTTCAAATCAATAACCTAACTTTACACCTTAAGGGGCTAGAAAAAGAAGTGCAAACACAAAACACAGCTAGCAGAAGAAAGGAAATAATAAAGATCAGAGCAGAGACAAATGAAATCGAAAACTAAAAAAAAAAACCAGTGGGAATCAATGAAACCAAAAGTTGGTTCTTTGACAAGATCAACAAAACTGACAAATCTTTATCTAGACTAAGAAGAAAAAGGGAAGAGTCAAATTATTAGAATCCAAAATGAAAGTAGGTGCATTACTTCTGACCTTAACAGAAATTTAAAAAAGGATTATAAGAAAACATTATCAACTGTATGCCAATAAATTAGATAACCTAGATGAAATAAACTTCTAGAAACACAAAACTGACTGCAGAAAATATGAAAAACCTTAACAGACCTTAACATATAGAGTGAATCAGTAATCACCACCTCCCAACAAAGAAAGTCCCAGGATCTGATGGCTTCACAGGTGAATTCTACCAAATATTTAGAGAATTAACACCAACCCTGCACAAATGCTTTCCAAAAATACAAGAGGGGGAAACACTTAATTCTATGAGGCCAGCATTACTCTGATACTATAGCTAATAAAGACATCACAAGAAAGTAAAACTACATACTAACATCCCTTAATAATGTAAAATACATATGCAGAAATCCTCAACAAAATATTAGAAAACTGAATCCAGCAGCATATTAGTAAGATTATACACCATGACCAAGTAGGGTTTAACCATTAGGAAATGCAGTGCAAGTATGTTTCAACAGATGAAATCAATGTAATATGCCACCTTTATAGAACTCAAGAAAAAAAACATGATCATCTCAACTGATGCAGAAAAAAGATTAGACAAAATCCATCACCCTTTCATGATAAAGAAAACACTCTGAACAAACCAGTAATAGAAGGGAACTTCCTTAGCATGATAAAGAATGTTTATAAGAACCCACAGCTAACATCATAATGGTGAAATACTGAAAGCCTTCCCCCTAAAATCAGTATCAAGACAAGGATGCTTGCTTCCCTGACTTCTACTCAACATTGTACTAGAAGTTCTAGCCAGAGAAACTAGGCAAGAAAAAGAAATAAGGCATCCAAATTAGAAAGAAGTAGTAAAACTATGTCTAGTTGCAGGTGACATCATCTTAAATACAGAAAATCCTAAAAACTCACACATGCAAAACAACTGTTAGAGCTAATAAACAAGCTCAGAAAGTTACAGGATACAAGAGCTAACACTCAGAAAAAATCAGTTGTTTTTCTGTACACTAACAAGAATAATCTGAAGAAGAAATTAAGAAAATAATTCCATATACAATAACATCAAAAAGAATAAAATAATTAGGAATTAATTTTACCAAAAAGACAAAACACTTGCACACTGAAAATTATAAGACACTGATGAAAGAAATTAAAGACCTAAGTCAAAGGAAAGACATCCCATGCTTATGGATTGGAAGATTTACTATGGCTAAAATACTCCCCAAATGGATCTAGAGATTCAGTGCAATCTCTTCAAAATCCCAATGATCTTTTTCTGCAGAAATGGAAAAACTGATCCCAAAATTCATATGAAATTGCAAAGGATCCCAAATTTCCCAAAAAATCTTGAAAAAGAAAAACAAGGTTCAAAGACTCACACTTCCCAGTATCAAAACTTACCACAAAGCCACAGTAATCTAAACAGTGCGGTACTGGCATAAGAATTGAGTCCAAAAATGAACCCATACATTTATGGACAACTGATTTTCAACAAGGGTACCAAGATTTCCAGTGAAGAAAGAATAGTCTCTTAAACAAATGGTGTTGGGACAAGTGAATATCCACATGCAAAAAAATGAAGTTGGACTCTTATCTCATACCATGTACAAAAATCAACTCAAAATGGATCAAAGGGCTAACATAAGAGCTCAAACTATAAAACCCTTTGAAGAAAACAAGGAGGTCAATCTCATGACCTTGATCTTGCAATGGTTTCTTAGACATGACACCAAAAGCACATGCAACAAAAGAAAAAATAAACTGGATTTTATCAAAAGTATAACTTTGTACATCAAAGGATACTCTGAATAGAATGAAAAGACAATCCACAGAATGAGAGAAAATATTTGCAAACCATGTATCTGAAAAGGGTCTAGTATCTAGAATACATAAAGAGCTCTTAGAACTTTAACAACAAAAACAGCCCAATTAAAAAATGGGCTAGAGACTTAAACAAACATTCTTCAAAGAAGACATACAAATGGCCAATAAGCATATGAAAAGAAGTTCAATAACACTGATAAGTAGGTGTGGGGAAAATGGAAGTTCCTATGGCCAGGATCCTCACCTGACCCTAAACTACCTGATGGCATAAATGGCCTTCTGCTGGGTTAATGCTACCACACCCAGCAGCAATGAGCTGTTTCAGACTGAGTTACTATATAAAGAACTCCTCCAAGTGCTCTGGGCGGAGGTAGAGACAAAGGTGGATTAAAGACCTGCAGACTGCTGGATGCAAACATGATTCTAGTGCTTGACCTACCGCCCTGAGAATAAAAGCTGTATATAAACCCTTTTACCCCAAGAACATTCAATTGTCATTTCTCAGTCACACCAAATCCACAGTGAACTTGCTCAAGGCTGAAACCCTCAGGCAAGCAAGGCAGCAGGAAAATGCAAATCCAAGCCATACTGAGAAACAATTTCACACCCACTAGTTTGGCTATAATAATAATAATAATAATAATAAAATCCAGAAAGAAGTGTTGGTGAGGATGTGGAAAAATCGGAACCCTCATATAGTACTCGTGGGAATGTAAAATGGTGCAGGTGCTATGGAAAACAACTGAGTGTTATTCTCTTACACAACATGAACCTTAAACACATTATGCTAAATGAAAGGTGGTTATCACAAAAGAGCACATATTATATACCCCATTTATATGAAATGGACTTACCTCATACCATATACAAAAATTAACACAAAATGGGTCGAAGAGGTAACGTAAGAACTCAAACTTAGGCAGATTTTTAGACAGAAAGTAAAAGTGGCTGCGTAGGACTAGAGCTATGGAGGGCGATGATTAAAGGATACAGAGTTCCCTTTTAAGGTGAAGCAAATGTTCTAAAATTGTGGTGGTAGTCGCACACATCTGTTAAACTAAAAACCACTCAATTATATTCTATAATGGGTGAATTGTACAGTATGTGGAAGCTCAAGCTGGCATAAAAATATTTGATTAATACAAAAGAGAGAGAAAAAGAGGAAAATGGAATAAAGAACAGATTTAACTTATATACTAATAGCAAGAAGACACTCAAAGCTAATCGTATCGACAATCATATTAAACATAACTAGTGTAAACAGTTAAAAGGCAGAGATCATCAGACTGGATTAAAAAGGCAACATCTATATGCCACCTATAAGAATCTATAAAGGGGGGAGTACACATTAAATTATAAAGACACAAATGGGTTAAAAGTAAGAAAGATGGAAAAGATATACTATGGTAACACTAACCAAAATAAAGTCAGAATAGTTATATTAATATCAAACAAAATAGATTTCAGAGCAAAGAATATTACCAGAGATTAAGAGGGTTATTTCATAATGGTAAAGGGGTCAAATCTTCATAGCAATGTTAAATGTTAACACAGTTTTAAAATACATAAAGTCAAAACTGTTAAAACTACAAGGAGGAATAGACAACTCTACAATTAGAAATTTAGGTTTTCTGGGTTCTCAGTAAAGGGTAAACCTAAGTATTTCTCAGGATCCTTTTCACTAGGATTTGAACAAGGAATTATTTAAGTACATCAGTAGATAAGAAATATTACAGTTAAATAATAAGCTATACATAGTCACTGACCTCCTCGGGGAGAAGGAGAATCATGCCCTCCAATGACCACAAGGATACCGGAACCTTCTAGCTTCTCTTTCCATTTTTCAATGATAGTCATAGACTTGTCCTGAAAACAGGAGGGTGTTGGCAGGTCAGTCAAGTGTGACTTTCCCTGGGGCACCCTCATCAGCAGTAGTACACACATACCTTGCTGGCATCGTTGAAAACCGAGAGTTCCATGGGGCCTTCAAAGTCCTGCTGCAGAACAGACCTCAAGCACTCGTCCAGCCATGGCTCAGCATTGTGGACTGGGAGGATAATAGACTGGGATGCAAAAGAAGTGGGCAAACACACAGCAGAGTGGACAATAAATTCCCTTTCCACCACTCCCACTCGCTTCACCGTTACCACCTCCACAGTGTTCAGTTCCAAAAGGCAAGGCATGATGCAGAATAAGGCTTCTGGGGAGAGAATACACCCTGACCATTAAAGGGTCTAAGTCCCTCTCTCCAAGTTCTTGATTTTTTCATCGTGAGATTTATTATATACTACATTTCCTTGACTTGGGCTTTTAGGTACCTTTGAAAAGGAAACAAGAATCTGAAAGGAATCAAAATTTTCCCAAATCAATGGCAAATTCATGTGTTTTCCAATCACTGGTTAGAAACATAATTTTGGTTGGAAGAACATCTGTTTATTTTCCAGCCCACTCATGAATATAACTGGTCCTTTTCTTGGCAGGATAAGCATTTTCAGTAAGTGTTAGAAAAACTGCAAAAGAAACCCTTTTAAGTGCCCTTGACACATGATGTAACAAGCAGGAGGTAACCTCCTACATTTCTTCCTCGCCTCTCCCTGGTGTAGGACAGCTTGCTGTGGTCTTTTGCTCAGAGCCCAGGGAAAAACAGTATTTCAAGTGTGTGGAGTAAAACAAGGGAAACCTGACTGCCAACAAACTGATTACAGGAATTGCCTTAATTCTGTGAATTACCACATTAAACTGTTCAGAATACCCAAAGTTACATATTATAGTCTTTCCTTGAGTTTGTATCTTAATGAAAAAGAGGGGACGTAGTCCTAAACAAGAAAACAAACTCAGGCCATCCAGGCAGGTTTGTGTGTACATACGTGCACACATGTGCAGACGAACACGTGCGTTCTATATCTATACAGAATAAAGATAGGATTTTAAAAATACTAAATCTGGATGTGGTTATGAAAAGTTCATAGGAGTACTGAAAATATAATTCACTCAAGTTCTCTTGGTATCTGATTCAACAGTGACATCCCTTCCTGTATTTGTTAGCCACAAGGTAGCTCCTAATTTACTTTCATATCTGCTATACTTTGGAATTACTTTTTAAAGGAAAGAGTATTTTTACTGCTTACAAGATCTGTAATACAAAAAGATAATGTGAATTTCCGTCAAAGATGTGCCTGGATTAATCTCTGTCCGCACTCTCGTAGATGCTCCAACACTGCTCTGGGAGCGACCCTTTTAGGTAAGACCACCGAGCTGCGCAGCAAATGACCAGAGCGGGGAGGAGGGGAAGGGGAGGCGAGGACGGGAGGAGGAGAAGAAAGGAGGGGAGGAGGGGAGAGAAGAAGAAAGGGGAGGGGAGAAGGGGAGGAGGGGAGAAGGGGAGTGAGGAGGGGGAGGGGGAGGGGAGGGGGAGGGGGAGGGGGAGGGGGGAGGGGGAGGGGAGGGGGAGGGGGAGGGGGGAGGGGAGGGGAGGAGGGGAGGGGGAGGGGGAGGGGGTAGGGAGGAGGGGAGGGGGAGGGGAGGAGGGGAGGGAGGAGGGGAGGAGGGGAGGGGGAGGGGGAGGAGGAGGAGGGGGAGGGGAGGGAGGGAGGGGGAGGAGGGAGGGGGAGGGGGAGGGAGGGAGGAGGGAGGGGAGGAGGGGAGGAGGGGGAGGAGGGGAGGAGGGGGAGGAGGGGAGGAGAAGGAGGAGGGGAGGAGGAGGAGGGGAGAAGGCGAACGCGCAGGAGAGAAGGGAGCTGGACTTGGGGGATGAGGTGGGGAAGCAGGAGAGACCGCAGCGGGTACCAGAGAGGGAGCAGGCCGGGCACCTACCACGCGGGCGGGATCCCCACGGGAAGGCATGGCCGCGCGCTCCTCCAGCCGCCCGCCTACCCCGCGTCGGCCGACGGCGCGTGCGCTTGCGCGGGAGCCGCCGGGAGGCGGGGCCGGAAGCCTCGGATTCCCGCTGGGAGATGGGGCCCGGCGGGCAGTGGAACGGCGCGGCCTAGAGCGGCCGCAGGTCCGGGAGCGCCGCCGCGGGCTCCCGCGTCCGGTTCCTTGCCCGCAGGTCGGCTCCCCGTGCCTCGGGGCGTAATCACCTCGAGCCCTGCTTCTGACGCATGTCCGGAAGTGGTCGCGGTGGGGGCGGGCGGCGCGACCGGAAGCCAGGTCCTGCGCCTATCGGAGCGGCTGGTGTCCGTGCAGAGCATCGCCAGTCGCGGGCTTCTGCACTTGTCCATGCTGGTCTGAGCCGGCGGGCCGGCAGCCGGGAGCAGGATAAGTGTAGGGCGCGCTGCGCGGAGCCACGGTGCTTAGGCTCCGCGTATAATGCGATTTTCCTTCAACAGCATCGGTATTTTCAAAGCTTGTGCAAGTTGAAGCTCTTCGGTTAGATAAGTAAAATCGTGACTTTATTTGCAGTGGGACAAACGGAGTTGAGGATCCGAGCCCAAGGTTCTCAGAGGTTAGTGCATTAGGCATATTTCATCTTAAATGATGTGGTGAAAAGTGGGTTGTAGCTGTGGGAATACCCGCAGCCTTAGAGGCTGAGTAGCCAGTGGGTGGAGGAGGTGCGGCCGCCGAGGTCAGGACCGGGCCCTCTGCCTTGCTGCCGAATTTCTGCTGCCAGAAATTTGCTTTCCATCGCTTTTCCCCAGAGAACATTTGGTTAAAATCTGCTTCTTGCAGAAGTCCAGAGTACAAGGGGCACTTCGGATATGCAAGGCTTGTGGCTGGCGGGACTGAAGATTGACCCCTCACGGTAGGAACATCCCAGAGACCTGGCCCCAGACTGAGGCGCCTGGAGAGGAAGGCAGGAAGGACGAGCAGTGGGATGGGAAGATGAGCCAAGCCACAGGCACCCGCAGGGGAGACGCACAGCTCCACAGTTCTGGAGGGCCAATGGCATCTTTTCCTTCAACTTTTGTTTATGCCGACTGGTGAGCACTGGTTGTATTCAGAAGACTCAGTGCCAACATCCAGGGCCTCCAAATTTTAAAATTACCTAGCGGCCCTCTTGAACACTAGTGTGTGGGAAGCAGAGATATGGTATGGGCCCCAGAGTCAGAATGGCTGCCGGTAGATTTCAAGCCTTAATGAGAGCCCGGTGTTCCCTGACAGCCCACAGTGCATCTTTGCCAAATTTCTGATTGGATGAACCCCGTAGAGCTCCAGGTGGACCTTTCCGGACAGTGGGAACCGCCCACCACTGTGGCATACGGCACTTGCAGTGAGGGACTGGCTGCCATGGTGGCCGGGCACCTGATGATAAATCCATCACGAGGGAGCAGCTGGCCATCAAACAGTGTTTGCCAGGCACTGGTGTCCCCTCTTCTACTTTCATATTTTTAGAGGCTAATCAAGACTCCCTGGGTTGATTTAATGGCTCATTAAAGAGTTGGAACCCACGCTTTTTTGGAAAAGTAATTATCAAGACAGGAGGCCCAATGTGGATGTGATCATGTGAGTTCCACATTTCAGTAGCATAAATTCCCAGAATTCAAGCCTGTTTGTGTTGTAATTGCTACAAAGAATGCCGTAGGGCTCTGGCTCATTCTTTGTCCCACCCACCGGTATTCTGAGCATGTGGTCTGTGCCAGACCCGAGTCAGCCCCTGGGTACCGGGTACCCCAAACCCCATCTCTGTCTCCCACAACCACACACACAGGGTTGGACAAGCAGTGTGAAATCCAGAACAGTGCCCTGAGGGGAGAGCCTGACGGTGGGTTGCCACCGCTTCTTCCCTAGGGCCCTCAGCTTCCCCTTGGAGGGCTGCCCCGTAGTTCAGCCATTCTCTTTGGAGTGACCCAGCTTTCAGCCACCAGCATGTCCTACCTGCCCCCTCAACACAGGCATTGATCCAGATGGCCCTGATAGGTTTGAGTCACAACCTCCAAGGATTGGAGTCCTCCTACTCAAGAGTCCTGGAGTCACAGGAGCAGTGTGAGGTCATGGGGGGCTCCTGGCCCATGGGCAGGCCTCTAGGAAGAAAGTCACTGAACTGCAGGGTTGGGACAGAAGGCACCTTGAAGCCAGCCCCATCCAGGCTTCAGTTCTGAGAGGTGGCATGTCCCCATTTCTGTTTAAGCTACTGTCTGTCTTTTCTCTTGTTCACAACCACAGGTTCCTGGGGAACACAGCCTTGCCAGGGAGGGGGGAGTATCCTAGGCTCAGGGTTGGCTGAGCCGAGCCCCAAAGCTGCAGGCAGCGCCGCATGGACAAATGGGCTGGAAGGTAGCAGAACACGCCATCCCAAAATTTGCCACTTTGGCTAAAGGATTATTTTGAGCTGAGGGTAGTTGAGAAGCAGCAGATACAAGGAAAGTTCTCTGCCCTCTATTCACCTAAAAGCAGGACATAAATCTGTGAAGATGTCCCTTGCCCTTTCTGTAGGACAGGACAGCGCCGGATCCTGATCAGCCCCGAGAGGACTCAGTGGACTCTCCATGACAGGCCTTACTGACAAGCCCCTATCTTCCATTGCCTCCCCTTTTACCTTCCCACAATTTGCTGCAGAAGCTCAAAGTCCTTATCCTGTGTCTTGTTACTTCTCTATTTGCTACAAAGAAATGCCACAGGACTCCTTGTATTGTCCCCTTGTTAAGATGCTATGTAAGTCTAAGTACTTACCACCTCTTCACAGAGCCCTCCTGTGTGACTGAGATGCATGTTCATGGACTTGTTTCTCTTGTTAACTGTCAGTCCGATTTACAGGGTGCAGCCAGAGAGCTGAGAAGGGCAGAGGAGGAAGGCCAAGTGTCCCTTCCCTGTGGGCCCAGGCCCCAGGTGATGTCACAAGGTGGATCATGGGTGGAAGAACTTGTGGAGAGATGGTGGTGTCCCACAGACACTGACGTCATGTTACAGGAGGGGTGGGACAGCGTGCAGACTATGGGGAGCATCAAGACCCCACTTGGTGCCTTGCCCATAAAGCACACAAAATGTTTGCTGAGTGAGTAACTAATGGAAGCCATTGTTCTACCAGTCAGCATTGTCCTAACATGAACCAGGTTATCAGTAGCTCTCGAAAGAGGAAAATCCCACTAACTAAGCATTTCCTAAATGCCAGGCACCTTACAAACAACATCTCATGAACGCCCAGCACGTGTGACTGACTCATTCACTGGACCAGCGCAGGCAGCAGTGAGAGTCCCATCACAGGAAGCATTCAGCAGCCGAGCAAACGTTTGGAGTGGGTTTGGAGTGGCTTTGAAGTGAGCATTCAAGTAGCACATAGAACGTTTGCCTTGGCCTAGAAAACAGACTTTGCAATGGGTTTTGGTTCCCAGGAAGCTGGGGGCAGGGAAGGAGAGGGAGCCAGGGCCAGCGTGCCCTGTTGAGGGGGTCCCCATCGTGGGCAATTGGAACTGGTCTCCTGGACCTTCACAGAGCTCTGGAGCATTGTCACCAGAGCAGGAAGGAGGGAAGCCTTTACCCTTGGGCCTGTCGTCTGGGGCCTCCCCTTGGGGAATTTACTTCCAGAACTCTGGGTGGTGACTGCGGGATCTTACAGGTGTCCCCAAGGCCCAGGGCATGCAGCACACTGCAGGCCAGGTGAGACTTGCCCAGATGGGTGTGCGGCAGCCCCACCTGGAATCAGAGACAAAGAAGATTGAGGAGGCTGCGGGAGAGGCCAGAGGAGCCTGGTGTGAGATCGGAAGGCAGCCAGAACTCCAGCTGCCATGCTGCATTTCGCACATGTGCATGGCTCTGAAGTGACTTAAGCCAACTGCTCTCCAAATTCTGGATGACAGGTGCTGAGCATCTGAGACGGAGACTGTCAGGTGGAGGGTTCCAGGGTCCTGTCAGATATCTTCCTGACACTAATGGGAACATGCCGTCTGGGGGAGAGGGCTTGAACCTGTGTCTGTCAACTCGGCGGAGGATTGGGAAGCCAGAGGTCTTGGGGGGAACCTTAGCACTAGGAGTGAGGCCCCAGGGGAGGCAGCCAGTGGTGTCGCGAGGGTCACCATCACTGGGGTGGGGCCTGGATGGGACACTAACCCAGAGCCCCCCTCAGGCCACCTGGGCAGTCAGCTCCCTAAAGTGAAAGGCCGCACAGGCCTGACCCAGCCTTGCAAGTCCATCTCAGCTAGGGGGCTGCAGGGAGGCCAAGTCTGGTCAGTGGCGTGTGGAGTGAGGCTAGCAGTGCAAGGCCACACCAGACTGGCCTCTGGGCTCTGCCGTGTGCTGGCCAGGCAGCGCTGGGTATGTTTTTGCCATTGTGCCCATATGAACATCCTTTTCTCATCCCAAAGCAGAGACCTCACTCTGGCCAGAGTTGGTGAGTGTCCTGGTCAGCCCAGGAGCACTGGCCACCACAATGGGTTGAACTAGCTGTGGGTAGTCGGCCCCCATCCCCTCCTCTCTCTCCAGCCAACCAACCAACGAAATCCATGTGTGCCACGTTCTGTGGACTTCGGTGTTCACTCTACATGTTCATGTGCACACAGGGGACCCAGATGTAATGTGTTTCTTGCTGGCTATTGGCAAAAATCTGGGAGTCTGCGAGAGATGGGACGCTATTGGCACAGGGAGACCCTGGCGCACACAGGGGATTCACAGAAGGCACCTAAATTTGGGGCTGGGTCACGAAGAATAAATTCTGCTTGTGCAGCAAGAAAAGGTGCAGGGTGGGGTTGCTGGGGCACCCCCTGAAAAGCCATGTGCATCTGTGTGCTCCTGGGTGGGGGTGGGCACCTTGGTGAAGGCGGAGCCCCTAGTGCACACCCAGGCAGCCCCTTCAGGACCTGCCCAACTGGTCAGTCAGCAGGGCTGGATGCAGTTCAGGTGGGCATGTGCAGCTGCACCCGGGCCCAGTCACCTGTATTGTGCCCTCCAGGGAGGAGCCCCCCTGCCTGCCCACCCATGGGCCCTCCCTCACAAGGTCTCAGAGGTTCTTGCAGGGTGCAGGGGAGCGCAATGACCATTTGGCCACTCCCATAGAAACACATACCTTGGGTTCTAAAAACCTGAAAGAAGAAGCAAGTATGACCTGGTCCCAGTGCATCCTTGGTGGGAGGCACAGCCCAGACCTGCCCTTAGGAGTCCCACACCAGGAGCCAGACTGGAAGGCTCATGGCCCTGCACCTGCCCACCCTATCCAACCACTTCTCCACCTGCTCTCTTTACCTGCAGACCCCCTGCCTAGTGTCCAGGAGACAGGAGGTGGATGTGTGCTAGGGCCAGGGTGAGGCAACATCCAGCAGTGGGACTGGCCCCAGTGGTCTCCCATCTATGGGCAGAAAGAGTTGGGTGAAGGCAGGAAGGACACATTGCAGCTGCCCCTCCCTGTGAGGAGCCACTGTACCCTTGGCCTGTTCTGTGCATCCTGCCTCCCAGGTCACCAGGTACCCAAACCAAGGAGTAAGCGGCCTATATCTGAATTTCCCCCCTCCCCAGGGACAGCCATCACCTGACCCCCCATTGTTGCCTCCCTGGACCCCAGGATCTGAGCTGCATCTCAAAGCTTCCTAAACTGGCTTTTGTTGGGAGACATTCCTGCATGGGTCTCGGGCTCCTCTCTGCCCAGCTGGACATGCCAAGAACTCAAAGCCCTGAGTTCTGGCTACCTGGGCCATTATCTGAGCAGCCTGGGGAATCAGGTGATGTCGCCCTCCCTGAGGCGTAGAAGGCTTTTCTGGTATGTGCTCAGCTCTCTTGCAGGGTCTATCTGGGCCCTTATACCCTAGGGGGTGGTGCTTGGACCCTTGTACATATCTGACTCTCTGGTCCCTGCCTTTGTTGAGTAAAAAACTACTGCAACCCAGGAACCCTGTGAGAATGTGGAGTCCATCCCACTGGCTGGATGTGGAGTGACACCTCTGATCCCTTCACAGTTCTGGACAGCCCCCTGCAGACACTGGAGATGGGGGTCCTGCCCTTGCTACTACCCAGGCTGTGGCTGCTACTGACCATCTTGTCCATTCCAGGGGCCCAGCCCTGGGCCCTGTCTAGCCCGTCCTAAGCTAGAAAAGCAACAAGGAAAGTCAGCATGTAAAACAGCCTGTGTTGGGGTGCAGACACAGATGTATATTTATCTTTGTTCAGGCCCACTTGCCCAGCTCACCTGGGAGGCCCTTGTCCACTGCAGACTCCCTGCGGCTGCTAGAGCCCAGACCTGGTGAGCAGCTCCTGATGCAGGACCAGGATGGGAGGCTGGGGAGTGAGATGGTTACAAGACAGGCCTCGGAGAGCCAGCTGCCCTGAGCAAGGCGGGCACAGATGCTGACTCCAGGGTGGGCTGGGCGGCCTGTTAGCATATGACCCACAGTTGGGAAGCAGGTCCCCACATGCAGCGGAGCTCACGGGTCCTGCTCACCCAGTAATGTGGAGCCTGAAATCCCTGCAGTGTGTATTGCTCACCTGGGAAGTAAGCTCCACGAATCTGCGGGCTTGGTACCCCGAAGCCCCCATGCGCAGAACAGCGGCAGCTTATGGTAGATTCAGAAGCGGGTGGGTGTGTGTGGGATAATGTGCCGTAACCAAATCTAGGAAGTAAGGCACTGTCTACACATAGATGTGGTTCGAGACCTAATAACATCAAAATAACTCAAATTTTCAAAATGCCTTTTCATTCAGTTCAATGGTAGGTGTAGAAGTTGCCACACACCAGGTGTGTACTGTCTAAACTGCTGGTTTGGATTATCTGGTGGTTTTGATTGGTATGGATGGTAAAGTGAGGTGGTAATTTAGCCTGTCCCAAAGTTTACATTGTCCATGTCCATGTTCCCTGGGAGGGGCTGCACAGTGGTGGCCCCCACCCTGCCCCATGTTCAACCTCGTGTGTGTTTGTTGGGGCTTGAGAACGTTTTAAATGTCAGGTAATTCCACACACTGCATGGATTCTGGCTTCGCTTAGCACTGGCCCTTCCCGGGGATCCTCACGGGCTGAGTAGGGGCCATTTTCTCAGTTCCTTGCCCCATTATCCTCATATAGATATTCCTTTGATATCCCAATATCAAAGCTGAAATTTGCCTCTTGCTCCTCAGAGGAGCCCCTAGCTTACCAGGGGAGTTAGCTCTGTGAGTTCTGCTGACTTGTTCTCTGAAGTCCCCAGGCCTAGACAGCAGTTCTGGTCTTAGCATGACCACCTGGTCCATGCCTGCGTCTGCATGGTGCAGTTTGCTTCAGAGGCAAGAGAGTTGGTTTTGCTTCCGTACGTGTTTTAAACTTTTAGTATTCTATTAAAATGGATGGAACCCTAAGCAAGTAGGAACCAGTGTAATTCTTTAAAAGCAAACACTAAACTGTAGTAGTGATTTAAAACATGCCTTTGAGGGCAAGTCCAGCATTTTCACCACTGCCCGTAGTGCTTCGTGAGCTGATAAAGAATGAGAACAAGAGCACAGACTTTGGAAGGAAGGCGTGCTCCCCCAAAACACCGGCTATAGCCAGTGTGTCCCCATCTCGGGGCTTCTGCTCCAACGGCAACTCAACACCACGTTGCAGCCAGCCTGCCTGGAGATCTTGGCTTGCTCATGCCCAACAGCAGATGCTGCAGAACAAGTTAGGGTGTTCTAGAAGACGTACAAATGTGTGGAGAGGGGTAAGTCATGGGCATTAAAGATGGTGATACTAAACTCCATGCTGGTGCCCTGTGAGCGTTGGGTCTCCTGGCACCAGGATTTGGGGTTTGGCTGGACTGGGGTGTCTCAGCAATTTGCAGATGGCTGAGTGGAGGTAGCAGCATCTTTATGGACCTGTACTGGGCCCAGATGGGAGCCACAGATGACAAAGAGTCTGTCCACGAGTGTGGCCTCATCTCGGCAGCCAGGCCCTTTGCTCCCCCCGGAGCTGATGAAGTGCTGGTGGCCATTGGTACCTTTGAGATGCCCCTGGCTGCATGCAGGTGCCCTGGGGCTGCCCAGCTTCTGCATGCCCTTCCAGGTTCTGCCTCAGACCAGCTGCCCTGGAGTGGCCCAGCTGTGGAGAGAGACCTCCCTGACCACTGGACAGTCGGGCCCAGGCCCACATGAATGCTGGAGGAGGCTAAGAGGTACTGCAGAGACCCCAGTGCTGGATCCCAGCCTGCTGGTCACAGCCTCCCTTCACCTTCATGTCCTTTCCTCCACGTTAGAATTCGTAAAATCTGCATCCCTGGGGGCAAGAAGGCCCTGAGGGAGGGATCTGCGGCTGGGCCTTCATGCGGAGCTGGAGAGGAAGCTGGGGGAAAGCTGCCTACTTGCAGCTCAGCTGGTCCGAGTGAGGCCCCTGCAGCAGCATCAGAGGGAAAGGCTGGACAGAGAGGCTTTGTGCCCGGGACACGCCGGTGGCGGGAGACAAGTCTCCAGTACAGATCTGGTCAGTGGGGACTCAGGGAACGTTCTCATGGAGGGCCAAACCTGGTGGTCACAGTTGGCGCTGATGCCGCTCGGCAGCATGGTCATCACCTGAATCTGGAGAGTGTGAGCCAGGCCTGTGTGACTGGTTTGCACTGGCTTGAAAACATGGGATTGGCTGGTGAATGGAATCCTGGGAAGGCTCACAATAGGTGCAGCTGGGTCCACGCTCACTGACTAGTCAGGGAATGGAATGCCATCTCTGCCTGTGCTGTCCTCTCTGGGCTGGTGTGGGTCCACGCTCTCACCCGGAGGCCTGCTCGTGGCCAGGAGTGGCAGGGCTTGCTTCCTGCCCACGTGGCCACCCAAGGGCAGCCTCCCCTTCCAGCTTCAGCGGAGCCTGCCTTGACCAGTTCATCCCAGTTTGCCCAGAACTTTCCCGGTTTTAGCGCACGAAGTCCCTGTCCTGGAAACCCTAAGTCCCAGAAAACCAGATGGTTGGTCACTGAGCCCCAGCAAGAACCAGTGGCTGACCACCAGGGCCTGGACATGGCCAGGGTTTGGGGGACGTGGGACTATCTGATGGTCCCACAGAGATGGAGGGGACTGGACAGTCGGGACTAAGCCTGCACAGTCCACCGGTGCAGGGGGATGAGGATGCCCGACACCCTGGCATCCAGAGGCCCTTACCACACGTCTCAGGGTGACTGGATGGTGAGGAGGCTGGAGTTCGCTGTGGATGTCATGCCTCTGCCGGGCCAGCCCTGCCTGGTATGCGCCAAATGGAGGACGCCTTGCTCTACTGGCAACAGGGACACACGTTTCCATCCTGAGGACTGTGTCCAACATGGGGAGCCCCAGAGTCCGGACCCAGCAATTTCCAGACTGTCCCGCCACCCCTGCCCTGGTGAGGACACCCCATGATGTCACCGTGCTGCCCTCTGCCAGTTCCTGAGGGAGATTGCCCCTGCGTTGTCCGTGAACATCACGGCTGGAGCTGCTATCTGTAAGCCTGGACAGACAGACACGCCTTCTGCATTTGGGGAGGGGATCCTGCCTCCACACATACTGGCCTGTGGCCCAGGGCAGTGACCAGAACTCCCAGAGCCTGCTTCCTGCCGCAAGGGACATCCAGTGAGGGCATAAACCCTGGGCTGCTGAGAACGGGTGACACTGAATCCCAGGCGGTCACCTGTTGTCCCTCACTGGCTTATGCATTGGCTTCTTGTCAAAGGGAAATCTTACAAATCACAGTAGAATGGTCAGCCGGGCATCTGTCACTCCTGACGTGGGGCCCAACCCTGAGGACCCAGGCCAGGGATCTCAGTATCCTTCTCCTCTCCCGGGATGGCTGTTTTCACCCATGGACACCAGGAGCCCCGGGCCTTGTGTCTTGCTGCCAACACTGGCCACTCCTGTCCCAGCTTTGCTCAGAGCCCGTCTTACCACATACCGACCAGGTCTGACCCACCCGTCCCTCCCCTTTGCTTCACTAACTTAAAGTTGCCTTTTGTCTGTTGCCCTGTAGGTGTTTGTATTGAGCCTTTCAAACCACTTCTCAGTGGGACAGGCCACGAAAAGCTCTAGGCCAGCTAAGCAGAGCACAACTTCAGTCCTGTAGGGAATGAGGTGTGCTAGGAGAAGTTGGCTCAACTCAGATTTAAAATTACATGAAACAGCAGCCCTTGACCTCAAGTGTGGGTGGTGCAGATGGCCCTCTGTGGCTGAGAGGCCAGCTGGAGGGAGACAGTTATTTTAGCCTTTTGAGGTTTAGTACTTCCTGCTTGGACACTTTGGGAAGTACAGGAAACACATGAGGTTCAACTAAGGGGTAGTGCCTCTGAAACCTTCCCCATCCAAAAGAGTGCCCCCAAGGGGACCAGGCACTTTCCACAAGGCAAAGGGACCCGGCAAAGACCCACCAGACTTGGGAAGAGCATCGCAGCCATGCTAGGGAGCTTGGCAGTGCCCCTGATGTCACCTTCCTGAGGAAAAGGTCCTTGCAGCTTACCTGAAATGACCATCTTTCAGGCAGTGGCCAAGGCTGCTATGATCCACAGTAGTCACATGAGTGAGCAGAAGAGAAAACAAGACCGAGAATGCGTTAGTAGGAAAAGCTCCAAACAACAGCCTGTCCCCGGGTCTGCTGGGGGCTCCCCGAGGGGCTGCATCTTCAGTCCCGTGGCATAGGCGGGGGCACAGGGTCGAAGTCCCCAGGGCGGGGGCCGGGACCCAGGAGGTGAGCCTGCCCGGGCTCTGCACTGGCCAGCAGCAGCCCCTGCTGCAGGGACTGGCCCCGGCCCCTTGGGAGAGCCAGAGGCCTCTCCTCCTGAGGTGCTTGAACAGTGTGCGTGGCCGTGCTGACCTCCCTTCTGGAGAGCTAACGTGGGTGCCAGTGCGAGCCCCAGGGCTCTGGCTGTGGGCTCAGCGCTCCTCCCAGTCGGGGGCATTGCCCACCTCCTGTGTTGGGCTACAGGAGAGGTCTGCTCGTAGGGAGACATGCGCAGAAGAGAGGTGGGCAGTGTGCAGGATGGCGCCCGTGGGGCCAAGCTGTGAGCTGTGAGGAGCAGGTGCCAGCAGCCAGGGGATGCTGTGCAGCATGCCCTCCCCTAACGACATCTCTGAGCACTGACCACCCCAGGGGCTTGCAAGGAAACATCTGCTGGAGTAAACCCTGCACTGGTTCAAAGTCCTAAGTGCGGGTGTTGTCGTGGGTTTGCAGGGGCTGAAGGCAAGCTGGACATGTCTGCTCCCAGGAGCTGCAGCCCAGGGCAGGGCCCAGCTCCCGCCCAGCCCAGCTCCCTAGTATGGTTCTGACCACCATGGAGGATGGCATTGGCCTCCCTCAAGGGGAGGGGCTGGGCCCAGATGAGACTTTGTCAGGGTGGAGGTGGGGGCCAGGGAGGGTACAGGAGGGACAGGCCCTGCTCGGTGGGTCCTGCCCCCCAAGGGCCCTTGAATCCCCGCCTGCACCCTGCCTGTGGCTGCAGAGCTTGGGGGCCCTGAGACCCTAGAAAAGGTCAGGAGGGACTGTGGGATGGGTAGGCTGGGCAGTCGCCAGGAGAGGAGACTGCGGACATTCAGTGGCTGGTCACCCAGGGAGATGGCAGCCACTCCGCCCGCCCTCGGCTGGGCTTGAAAGAAGTGAGAACAGCAGAATTCCAAGACTCCGACAAAAGGGCTTCCTGTTGACACCAGCTGACTTTAACTCCTTTCTGCTCTGCACCCCAGTGCTGGAGCCTCGCTGGGCGCTGTGCCCCGAGGACGGCAGCCCGACCGTAAAAAGGGAATCGCGCCATTGGCCTCCAGCCCTGCAAGTTGTTTTTTAAAAATTGGGTTTGAAATCCAGATCCTGCCTCCCAGCACCACGGCAGCCTAGAGCACCCTGCAGATTTCTGGATGCGCACACTCATTCGCGCGCACACATGCACTGCAACACCAAGGGAATCCTGGGAAACACGCACCTGTGGGACCGGCCAGGACTAAGGGAAGATCCCCATTTTTCTCTCAGTAAGCACGTTTACTTTCAAAATGAAGAAGAAGCATGATTTAAAACATTTTAATTAGCTCTCTAAGCTCACTTGTTATCTTTTCCATCTCCACAACACACGAGTCAGCAGGCAGGTGTCCGCTCAGAGACGGGGATGGGTGGTGGGAGGAGCCATGTGCGGACTGTCATCCTCCCCCTCAGAAGGGACACGCCACACGTCCTGCACTCTGGGCCCCTGGAGAGTTCCCAGAGAAAGAAGCCCCCTGGAGTTTACTGGAATTTATTCCCACACTCCAGTGTGCAAATGTCTCACCACTAACTTTGAGTAGCTGCTGCTTGCCTCCCACTGGTTCGGGTCGGTGCAACATCACTCTTGCCGTGGACCCGTGTGACTTGTGTGGGAGGGAGGGCAGCCAAGGCCTCTCACATGCAGCTGTGACACAGGCTGCAGGGTGGTCGCCCCCGAGGGAGGACAGCGACAGTGTCCTGTGGCCTTGTAGCTGAAAGCAGACTGCTCTGCGGGCCTCGGGCAGGGACGAGAGAGAGGTGCCTGCCAGACCGGGCCCTGGGGATGTCCGAATTTGCGCCAGCAGTGGAACCACTCCTGGTGCAGCAGCTGCAGATGGAGTCACCACCTCGTCCAGCTTACGATGTCCCATGGTCATTCTCCAGGCTCCGTCTGTCCTGCACAGGCAGAACAGGGGAGCTAGAAGGATGGTGCTGGGAAGCTCCACCCCGAAGTCAGGTCACCGGTTGAAGGCCCTGCTGCAGTCCCTCCAGGAACATGGCATTGCGTTTGGCTCACCGTTTCCCTAGGTAGGGAGGGCTCTAGTGGCTTCTGCTGGGCCTTTCCCATCGTGATACCCTTGCTCCAAAGGTCTGGGCACCAGTGGGGATTCTGCCAGTTGCTGAGGGTGCCTATTCCAGTGAAGCATTCTGAAACTGGGGAAGTAACTAGGACTGGCTTGGGGACACAGGACCCCACTGTGCAATGGACTTGAGCTAAAACCCCATCGATTCCCTGAACTCATGAGTCGCCTCTGACTGGATACAGACATTGTGTCCCAGAGTCAGTGTCAATTCAGAGCTGTGTCCAGTAGCTCCCTGAGAGGCCTGATTATTTCATTTTCTCCACGTACATTTACTCTGTTAAAAGGCTACAGGTCCCTCTGGGGAAGCCTGGGAGAAAGATTAATAGTATAAACTTTCAGTCGTAGACCAGAGTCCTTACTCAAGGGACCCAGCCTCCCCTCCATTCAAGGCACCCTGGGTCTGTATACGGGCTCCATCTGGGTACTGGGTCTCATATCTAGTCTAGTCTGGGTCTGCCCATTGGAAGTGACTGAGGGGAGTGACTCTCTGTTTTTATGATTCAGGGTAGACTTGTTTGCTCGACCTAGAACTTCTTTGCCTATACAGATCAAGTAAGAATACAGTGGCTTGGTTTTCATTTAACTTCTACAACATCAGCTAGTCAACTAGCAGCATCTGGGAGACACGGGGAGCAGCTTCTCGGGACGCAGGGAGAAGCTTCTGGGGACACGGGGAGACCATCTGGGGGACATGGGGAGCAGCTTCTGGGGACACGGAGAGCAGCTTCTGGGGACACGGAGAGCAACTTCTAGGGACACGGAGAGCAGCTTCTGGGGGACATGGGGAGAAGCATCTGGGGGACGCGGGGAGCAGCTTCTGGGGACATGGAGAGCAGCTTATGGGGGACACGAGGAGCAGCTTTTGGGGTCATGGGGAGAAGCTTCTGGAGACATGGGGAGACCATGTGGAGCACCAGTCTGTTCCCAGCCAGGCCCCAAGCACCCCCTATGAGGCCAAAGTGGCTGTTGCCAGCAGCAGGGAAGGCACAGGGTGAGCAAACCCCTGAGCTGTCCTTCACGGCTGAGCTGCTGGCCAACCTGAGGGTGGGCTCCACGCAGCCTCATGCCGGGCTATCCAGCTGGAGCTTGAAGCCTATGCCCAGCTATGGCTGCCATAGTGACAGGCGGGAGCCCTTAGCTCCAGCACAGTGGCCAGCCACTTTCTTCCTCCTGCTTTTCTCTGATGCAGAGAAAGCAAAACTTGCCAGCACATTCGGTAAGGAGGCGTCCAAGTGGAGGTTATGGGGTTGAGGCTGGCTGGTCTCCTGGCTGTTCTCATGTTGTAATCACATGTTGCTCACTGCAGTTGCTAAATGTTCAGTTACAAGCGTTTGCTTGCAATGCATCATTCGACCACAATTACAATAATTATGTCCCTGTGAGAAGGTCAGCAAAAATGGGCTCAGAGGGAAAGCAGTGTGGCAGAGATGACCTGGAGGCCGAGGCTGGGTGGAAAGACATTGGGTCCTCATGAACAACAGGCGCCAAGAGGGGGGCAAATGTTGTGAGGTATTTGTCAAACGCCAAAACTTCCTGGGCATGTTTGGGAAATACTTTCAAGCCTTTTCTGGAAGTGTCCTGTTTCTAGCAGAGGAACTGATTCTGCAATAAGCTGATCCAGGGAACTGGCCACTTTGAATCACAGAATGACCATCAGTACACATTCGAGAACCTCAAGGCTGGGCAGGAAATAAAAACATTTACAGTGGTTGGGCGGAATGGATCAAAGAACTCATGCTGTGGGGAGAGGGCCCGAACCCTGCTGAGCCCCAGGGTGGCACCTGTGCTGAGTCAAGCCTTATCACGCCCACCCGGCACGAGGCTTTGTGTGACGCTATGAACTCTACATTGAGCATTGAGACCCCACCCACTTTGCAGGCAACTGAGACTCGGAAACAGGCCCTGACACCACAGTCATGTGAACCACACCAGGGAGGGGCCTTGGGGCCCAGGTCTGTCCTTCACCCACAGAGACTGCATGCTCCCCAGCTTTCAGAGGCTGGGAAAGGGCATCCAGCCCCACATACTCCACCCCTAGCCAGACCCCTTCCTCAGGTGATGGGTTCCTGCCAGCTGTGAAAATTCTCAGGTCAGGTGCTGGCCTGGGAGCCTGCAGATATTGTCTTCTCATAACGCAAGAGGCTGCCATGGGGGCAGAGTGGGGGGGCCTTCCCTGCCTGGCTGCATCCTGTCTTCTCAGGCCAGCCCACGTCAGGTCCGCAGCCTGGAACATATCACAGAGATGGACCCAGAGGCATGTGGTCAATGTTTCTTGTGTGAGTGAGAGACAAGTGAAGATGTGTGTGAATGACAGACAAATGAAGGTGGAGGTTGGCCCAAGTCTGGGTCATGGAGCCCACCACATGCTGCAGTGTGGACCTGCAGGGTGGGAGGGCAGTTTGAGTGGCAAGTGACCTGCAACCCATCCCCTCTACAATGCTCACCTTCGAGGCATGCAGGGTTGCACCCTGGAGCCCTGGGAATTCCGTGGGCAGGACGGCAAGCCTGGCCCCCTCGGCTGACACCCAGGGTGGGGAAGCGTCCCTGAGTGAGTTTGCCTTCCTAACTCCAGGGGGTTCTGGCCTTGGGCTTGGCCACCAACAGCCCCTTGGTGAGCAGAGGACTGCAGACGCAGGAAGCACCCAGGTTTTGCTCAGATGCCAAGATGTCCACCTTTCCCACTGCAAGTGGTGGGTGGCGGAGTCACTGTGACCCCTTCCTAGGGCCAAGGCCACTGGAAGCACTCCCCAGCCATCCGTGGACGGCCACATGGGAGGGTCCACAGCTGTGACTGGCAATATGAACTTTTGGTTCATAGTCGACCCTGAGGGAGATTCTGTGTTCCCAGCCAGCTCTACAGGGTGAAACAGGGCAGGGGGTTGCTGAGCAGCCTCAGCCAGCTACCACCCACTCATCCTGCTGCCCCCAGTCCAAAATGTAACATGCGCTCCAAGAGCCTGACACCACGGGCACAGGGACCCCATCTGTAGGGGATTTCATTTGCAGATGGCTTTTCAAGGCCAGGAGGGAGTCAGCAGCCCTGCCTCACCAGGTGCAGGGGTGCCCAGGAGGTGGGGAGCATCTCTGGAGCATAAACCTCCCCAGCAGCTGAGTGACTCCACGGGAACCAGTTCTGCAGCTATGGCCCCACCCTGTGGTGGGCAGCTCGTCAAGAGGAGGGCAAGCCGGAAATTCCTGCTTCAGGGACCCTCGGAGGCACCTGTGTCACTGGAAGGGAGGGCCTGTTACAGAGAGCTAGGTCAGGCCTTCCCCAAGATCCCATAGGGTTCTCCCAGGAGCGCTGCCAGGCACACAGGATTGCCTCAACTTTTGTTTTTTAATTTACAGACTTACTTTTTTAGGTTTACAGAAAAACGGAGAAGACAGTTCAGAGAGTTCCCACATATTCTCTACCCCCCACATTCCCTATTATTAACAGCTTGTATTAGTGTTTATGATTGTCACAACTGATGAGCCAATGTTGGTATAGTGTTAACTAGAGGCTGTAGTGTTCCCTCTTGTGTTATACGTTCTTTGGGTTTTGACAAATGCACGTCCCATATGTTTATTTGTACTGTCTTAGGTTTAGGGAAGCAGGCATGGGTGCAGGTAGCTAGGCAGCCCTCCTGGCCTCAGAGCCCTGAGCCTGGGACCAGAACCAGCTCTGGGCTTCCTCAGAGACAGACTTTCCCATTTGGTCACTAGTGCGTTTTGAAGCTGCGCAGGTCACTCAGGCTGGTAAAGCCCAATAGCCACATTTGTAACCTGAGGGGTCCTAAAGCTGCCCCTGCCCCTTCCTCAGTGTGAGGAGCTGGACCCTGACAACCCGCATGGCCCTTCAGGGATGGACGGCCTGGCGGATTTCTTCAGTCCCAGCGATGCCCTGAGCAAGAGGCCCTGTTCTGCTGAGCTGACCCACTATGTTGGCACAGAAATGGCTGCTGGGGGTGTTGGGAGGAGTGTAATAGGCCCCCACACCTGAAACGCACACGTGTAGTCCTCAGACTTAAAGCTGACCTTGGATCCCAGGCTAGCAAAGTTTATGACTCTATTTATGACCAGGCAGGGTCCTTGCTCCAGGATCTGGCTGGGTCGGTTGATCTGCTCAGTTCCAGGGCTGCTCTGAACAAAACCCCTCAAGGGTAGCCCCCTCACCCTTGCCCCTACACAGGCTGGCTGAGCTCCACTGGCCTTTGCCAGCTGCCTCTCAGTCCCAGCTATTTGAGGCCCTGCAGACCCGGCTTCTCCAGAGCATGGTAACTCTACCCATACAATCCGGGGGGACATCCAACCTCTAGCTAGACGAAAGGGGCAAGTGGCAGATCAGCGGGCACAGGAAGTCACTCCCCACCCCCGACAGGCACTTGAAATTCCTTCTGAACCATATCTTGGCTGGAAAAGAAATGCTAAAAAAAGATCAGATTTCTCTACACTTGATGCTGTTTGAGGCTCTGGAGCTCAAACCAACACCAGAGTTTTCAGAAGCAGAAAGTCTTGTTTTGTGATCCTGGGCATGGCTGCCTGGAGTGGGGACTCCCACCTGTCTGTAGCTGCTCACCATCCTTCCAGAGGCATTAGGTGGCCCAGACCCAGCTCCGGCTGCTGGCATCAGGCCCCCAGCCAGAGGAGGTCGCCTTTCCTGTTGTGCCCCACTAGATATCAGGCACATGGTGGCCCCAGGGACCACCTGGTGGAGAAAGCCACTGTCATCACACTGCCTGGGGTGGGGGGGTGCAACTGACAGGCAGCATAAGGCAGGGGTGGGGAGGGGCAGGCTGCTGCTTAAGCCCTACAGGGCACAGGGCTGTCCCAGACCAAGAATAGAGGGCAGGGTGGCCAGCTCTGGGTGGCCACATGGGACACGCGGGCAGTGCTGCACCAAAGCACAGGGGTGGGCCTCGCGCCGGCAAACCCATGGCCTTTCTGGGGAGTAGAGGCTCCGAGGTCCACGGACCCCCTCCAGTGAGTCAGCCGCACACCAGCCACGGCTAGAACCCCCCACGCCCCCACCCCCATGGCCGTACAACGAGGCGAATCCGACCCATGCAAAGCACCTTCAGGTTCTGCGCAGAGCTGGGCCCGGGAGCGTCCCTGGTGGGCTCAGACTGGTCAGCCACAAGTGGCCCGGCCTGTTCCGGGATCAGTCTGCACGGTGGGGCCCAGCCCGCAGGTAAGGACGCACCGGCCGGCAGGCGCTCGGCCGAGATCTCGGGTTTCTACCCGCCCCGCGCTGGCGCGCGTCTACTTCCCACCCAGACTCTCCTTCCCAGCCTGATTCTTCTCTCGCGGACCCTCCTGCCCGGTCCTCGCGCAGCGCGTCCCAGCCTGTTTGCCCCCTGGACGCACGTAGCCTGGGAGCAGGGCGCGCGGCTGGGGGCGGGTTCCCGCGCGCGGGGCGGGGGCGGGGGTGGGTCGGGGCCAGCTAGGCAGGGGGTCGGGGAGAGGGCCGGGGCAGGGCAGGGGACGGGCCGGGGCAGGCGTCAGCGGGCACCGCCCCAGCGAACCGGGAAGCGTTCCGCAAACTTGCCAGCTTCAGAGGCGCGGGCGGCGGCGGCGGCAGCGGCTCCAGCGGTTCGGGTGGCCCTTGTCTCAGGCCGGGATGGGCGGGCGGCCGCTCGGGGAGCACAGGGCTCACGACCCACCAGGCAGGCCAGCCGCCACAGCCTGCGAAGAGGTCTGCTCGACGGGCGTGGACGCGGGGCCGGCGGCAACCGGAGCATGCGGGGAGCGGCGCGGACGGCCGAGGGTCGCGCGGGGCCGCGGTGGCCGCGGCTCCCCGTCCCGGGCCCGCGCCCGCCGCCGCAGCTGCTGATGCTGCTGGTGGTCGTGCTAGGAGGCGCGGGCGCGCAGTACTCGAGTGACCTGTGCAGCTGGAGGGGGAGGTGAGTCCGCGCGGCGCCCCGGGTCCCCTGCTCCCGGGCTGCCGACCCCGGGCGGGGCGTAGGGCGACTCTCCAGGCCGAGGCCCGTCCCCGCCGTGCCGGCCCCCGCCCGGAGCCGTAACAAAAGAGCCCGCGGCATCCCAGTGCCTGGACGCAGCGCCGTGGGGTAGGCCCGCTGCCCCGCGCGGCCCCCGCCCGCGGCGAGGATCTGCGCGCCCCGGGCGGGAGCCGCGGACCTGCCTCAGGCCCGGCGCGGAGACGCGGCAGGTCTGCGGAGGCCGCGGGGCCCTGGCGCTTGGCCGCAGCGCTGACCACATCCGAGCAGACGGACACCTGTGCGCGGTCCAGGGAAGGTCAGACCGCCCTTGGCAGCGCGCGGGGCCCGTCGCCCCTTTTTGCGCCCCTCTGCGGTGGCAGCCGAGGCTTTTGAAGCCTGAAGTGTGACAAGCAATAGGGAATGAGTGACCAGAGTGCGCAGGCGGGGTGCAGGGGGCACGGGGCGCCGGCCGCGGGCGAGACGGCGGTTCTGTGCGGAGGGCTGAGCGTGCGGTGCGAGGGGTGCGTCTCCTCTGAAGCGCTTGATCCTGCTGGGGGTGTCCCGGGGAACTGGGCCCCTCCTGGGTTCCCCGGATGTCTGCTAAGAAGATTCCCGCGGGCAGGCGTTCAGGCACGGGTGTCACGGGGTGTTTTGGGGTGAAGACGGTTTTCCGGGAAGGTTGGGGCTGTGCCAGTGTGCCGGGCTCTGTGTCCGGGGTGCTGCTGGTCATCTCGGATGCTTGCAGGCGGAGTTCTCTGTGGCCCCGCGGTTACCCCGCTCCCTTCTCCTCGCCCACCACCCCCTGGAGCGCAGTTCTAGGGACTCTGAGGTTTGGGAGTCCTCCGTGCGGCAGAAATGCTGGCTCACACAGAGCAGGGGTGGAGGCGCTGGGATTGGAGTGGGGGAAGAACAGAGCTGGGGTGGGTTGGCCTGGGAAAGCCTGTCGCGGCACAGAGCTGGCGGCAACCTCCAACGCTGACATGCCCTTCTGGGGCTGCCCTTTCCCCCTACTCCTAATTTAATCCCCTGCTTTGCAGCCTCTGCATTACTCCTCAAACTGAGGTCTTGGGGTGTCCTGCTTCAGCAGATGGAAAACAGAACCTAGTCACACCCTGTGACCCCAAGTCTTCAGAGGAGGAACTGGTATCTCCTCAGGTTCTTGCAGGACTGGGTCTCCCAGGAGCCCAGAAGGTGCTGTGAGGGCTGGTCAGGGGCTAGCCAGCTCCTGGACCCACAGGTGTTTGCAGTGGGATGAGACGTCCCTTGCTGTCCCATTCCTGTGCATCCTCTTATCTACCTGAAGACCAGGGACTGAAGAACAGGCCCCTCTCCCCCATCGCTGCTAACATACCCCTGGTCTCGGATCCCCCAGCTGTCCTCCCTCAGCGCAAAGGCAGAGCCCGGCAGGGTGGCTGCAGGCTCCTGTGGAGCTGAGGGTGGAAGCTGGAGAGGAGATAGAGCCAGGCCACATTCCTGGGGCACATGCTCCTCTTGCCTTGTACTCGCTGCCCCCAGTTATCAATATGTTTCACAGACCAGCTGACAGATACTTGCTGTCGAAACCGGGGTGTTCTGGTCTGCCTGCCGGTGCCACAGCATTTATGACCATTTATGAGTTGTTCTAAAGACAGCCTGGGGTGGTGCGAGCCCTGGTGGATTCTGGTCCCTTGATAGAATGGGAGTTGCTTTTTATGACACTGGTCACTCACATTTGACAGGCTGAGATGTGTTTCTGGGTGTTTCCAAGCAATTAAGTAGGAGGTTTTGAAATCCCTGTCCCTTGTGCAGGGCCGGGACAGCACCCTGATCTTTATTAGGTTGCGGCTGTGAAGGTGGACCATGAACTTTCCCACTGCTCTTGACAGGGCCACGCTGGCACGTCACACCTGGCCTGTCTTTCCCTGCTAGGGAGCTGGAACTCCAGTCAGCCGAGCCTTTTGCTTTCACCCTTGGTCCAAAGCTCTTCCTGACTTTGGTAAACAAGAGGCCATACTTTCCTTCTAGTGACTAAGGATTTGAGCCAGGCTGTGGGTCCAGTGGTGTTGGCTCTGGTGCCACCATACTGACCCTTTCAAAAAGTCCCTGCGTCAATTTGGAATTTGCTGTCTTTTCCATAAAGGTGCTCCACAGGTGTGTCCACCTGGGGAGTGAACTTGCTGACTTTTTGAAAAAGTGCATTAATTCAGTTTAAATAACCCAAGATGAGATGTCTTCTCATTTTCCTAAGAGCACCACAGTGTCTTCTGTGTGCTTTATTTAAGCTTCCCCACAATGTCGGAAGGCACATGTTTTACTTTTCCTGTTAGTATGTCACATAGGTGCCATTAGACAATTGTATAACACCAACATCAGTGATCATTATATATGTGGTGCAGCTTTATACCTTCTGCAAGTTAAACAGAGGGTCTTCCTTCAGGCTTGCTGTGGTGCTGGAAACAGAGAGATTTGGCCAGATTTTCTGGTAGGAACCAGACCTTCTGTGAGGCCTTGACCTCATTAAGGACCCAGTGGGGCTACTGTACTGAGTAGATATGTTTATCCAAATAGGGGTCTTACACATCACATGCTATTGGTATGAATGTGAGCCCCCTGTGTTGAGTCTCTAGTTGGCTTCTTGTTGATCTTGGTGCTTTAGGGGAATGAGAGAAGAGGCAGAGCAGAGACATGCAGGGGCAGCAGACCCTTCTCTGTGGGTCAGGGAAGACGTTATTTACACAGTACCTTCTTTACCTCCACATACCTTCATTTTGTTCCTGGTCCTCTTTCAGACAAGTGACTTAGGAATAAATGGAGCCCGGTGCACCCCACAAGATACATGAGGTCATACATGCGGGATGGGGGACAGCAGCCCTCAGACTCAGGTCCACATCCCCCTGGGCAGTGGTGAGTTAGCCACCCAGTTCCACAAGGGTTCCAGTGCCCCTGCCTGAGAGGGGGTAGAGGGTGGCTTCCCCATTTCTCCCCACTGTTCGGATTCAGGTGCCTTAGTGAGAGGTTCCTAAAGCCTCTGGTGTGGGTCCTCGACTCCATCGATTCCCAGGACCTGCCTCCCCCAACCAAGACAGAAGTGAAGCCTCAGCCGGGATGGTTTTTGTGGGAGAGAGAATTAGGGATGGTGCCTGGGCATGAGGCAAGAGTCCAACTGCCCCTTGAGGCTGGGGACAAGAGAGGAGGGACAGTATGATAAAGTTTGTTTTGGCTGCATAAAAGCAGAGCTGATTATAGTCATCTGTGGCAACCACTCACCATTTAGTTTAATCCCCCCCCCACAGCATTGTAATTATGCCTGTCCCCACATACGTGTCAGATGAACTAGTATGAGTTTTGACTATAATTTGTAAGTGTGTGGCCCTGGTAGGCATCTTAGGCCAGGCTGGCGGCTTATGACCCGGGGCCTTGTGGGGGTGGGGGGCGGGGTTAGGAGAGGTTTCACCTCCTTGACACCCTCCCTCTGATGTGGTCTGCAGGATGATTGTGCAGCCCCAGCCTGCAGCTGGCTGTCCTATGAAAAGTGAGGTTTTCAGGGGCCTGGGGCATGAGTCACCAACAGTTAATGCAAACCATATGGTATATGTTCTGTGCTCTGCAGAAAGGGCTCTGTAACTCATGCAGGCTGGAGCTCTGAATATAGCATTGTTTATCCCCCATAAAAATCCTAAGAATGTGGGTGAACCTGTCTTAGATCAGAACCAAATTTCATGTAATGAAACACTTAGTTGCAGTTCCCGTCTGAGTTCCAGGGCTGAGCTCCAGGGCTGCATGGTGGTTGACGTAAGGGAGAGCACACGCTGAGGACACCCCATTATCATTCTGAGTAGGAACTTTAACGTTTTGGTGGTTTCAGTTTCTTGAAGATACAACGTGACAGCTTTACCCAAAGCCTATCTCACCAAGGGCTCTGCACACCTCCTTTCCTCCTATTCAGCATTTATGAGGAGTGAAGTCAACTTGGCCCTCTAAAAATTTCTGCTTACCTTTTGCGTCTCCCTCCCTTCGGCTTCCCCACACCTTTCCGCCCACCTACCCTCTGTGGAGGACTTTTCCTTCCCTTGGTGTCTTGCTTTGAAGATATTTGAGTTTACTTCTGCAAGTACTTTGGCAATGCAGGGTCTTTAGTTTCACAGGTAAACAGAAACGCTGTCAGATCATCATCTTAAGGAAAATATAAACACACCTAATAGTGAGGCATACAGGACAAACTCACCGACGAGCTCCAAGCCCCAAATTGCCACCATTCCCAGTGGGGCTAAAAGCCACCCTCTGGAGTATGTGGGTCACGTGCGCTGCATTCCAAAGCAGCCCCTGTAATCGAATCTGCCGCTCATTCTTCACACTCAGTGGGAATCTCCCGTCAGCTTGCCCGGCCCTCATTCGGTCCCCTGGAACTTGGGTTGGTGCCAAAGTCCTGCTGGTGTTACCATGATTGTATTTCAGAAAATCCATCCCTTCCTTGGATCTCACATCCACTGCACCCATCAGCTCCCCAATGCAGGGGGGCCCTGAGGATGTGTGTGCCCCTGAGGATGTGTGTGCCCCAGACTCTGAGGCCAGCACACTGAGTACAGGGGTGCCCAGTGAGTCTGGGAGTGAAGGCTTTCTGCACTTACAGCTCCAGCCCGTCTCACCTTGACTCTCTGGAGCAGGCATGCTGGGAGGAGCTGGGTGGGGGGCCACGAGGCTGCCCCTCTGCAGAAACGGCCCATCCAGGGAGGGGAAGGTGGCATCCTGTCTGTGGGTGCAGGGCTGCTTGGGCGCTGGGGCGGGGCAGGCGGGTGGCAGGCCCCAGTTGATGGCGTATCCTCCACAGTGGCCTGACGCACGAGGCCCACAGGAAGGAGGTGGAGCAGGTGTATCTACGCTGTTCTGCGGGCACTGTGGAGTGGATGTACCCAACCGGGGCTCTCATCGTCAATATGCGGCCCAACACTTCGCCCTCCCTGCACCTGACTCTGTGCATCAAGCCCCTCAGAGGCTCCTCGGGGGCCAATATTTATTTGGAAAAAACTGGAGAACTGAAGCTGCTGGTGCAGGATGGGGTGCATGGACCTCGCCAGGCACGGTGCTTCAGCTTTGAGCAAGGCGGGCTGTTCGTGGAGGCAACGCCCCAGCTGGACATCAGCAGGAGGACCACCGGCTTCCAGTACGAGCTGGCCAGCCCACGTGCAGGCTTGGACCTGCACGCTCTGTCGGGTGAGTGCGCCTGGGCCTGGGGAGGGTGGGCGGCAGGGGTTTCTGCCTCTGGCCTGCAGCAGGCCTGTTTGCCGGACTGCTCTGGTTTTTGCCTGCCCCCCCTCAGCACAGCCTCTCTGATAATGCTCCTTCAGTCTGGGGGTATCTGTCCAGACAGCCCATGGGGACAGGGGGCCGCCCCTGCAGTGGGTGTTACCATTCCAGGCATTTGGGCCTTGGCAAAGCAATGTTGGTCTCCCAGGGAGTTTTGTGGAGGGCGAATGGACATCCACCGGAGATGGCCAACGGTCGGAGCAGAGCTGTGAAACTGGCTTCCATGGACTCATTTCAACCGATTTGAAACGGGGGCTGGTATCGGCCAGACTGTCCTGACATTTCTTCTAATACATACTTTCTGAGTTTTTTGATGTCAGCTGTAGCCCCTGAAATGAGGAGTTTTGGATGGGAGCCAAGGCTGACTCACTTGCGAGAGGGGGTGTGAAGCTGGGATTTCCCAAGCCTGGGCCGCCGGTTGTCAGAGGCACTTTGGGTGGGTGTCAGTAAAGCCTTTTCGGAGTGCAGCTGAGGCACCAGGAGAGGGGCTGCCAGACACTCAGGGCAGGAGCCCAGGTGGGGCTCCCCTCCGCTGCAGGACCCTCCTCTGAAGGGCCTATGATGGTCTGGGGGGTTCCCTGTGGCCAAGGCTATGGGTATGTACGTGGAGGCAGAGCTGGCCCTGGATCTCCCTTCCTTTTTCCCTTTGAGGCAAGCAGACAGCTTTCAGTGCCCTGTGTGGAGGGCAGTGCTGGTCTCTGAAAAGGTCCATGGTCATGACAGAGGAGGTGCACATGGCCCCAGGAGCTCTCACACGGGGCAGGCCTTGGCCCTTGTGCCATGAGCAAGTTCAGGGTCCTGGTCTTTTTGACACCCAGGCTAAGCAAGCCTCACTCTGACGTGCAGACGAGCTCGTGGGGTCCAAGTGTGTGGGGCGGGCTGGGTGGGGCTCCAGGTGCACTGTCCCCATCAATTCCAAAGTGAGTTGGTCGGTAGCACGATGCCTTCTGGGGAGAAGACATGAGCTTGGATCTTCCTGGGAGCAGGTTCCAGCAAGGCCATTCCTGGGGTGAGCAGCCAGGATGCTAGCGAGGGAGTGTGGAGGCCAGCCAGGGGCGCTGCTAAGACTCTGCAGGGCATGGGGCGGTCCCAGCACAGAGTGACCCAGCCCCTGACATCAGCAGTGCCGAAGTGCAAACACCTGGTTCTGAGGTGGGCCATCCCCGAGAACAGTATGATTCCATTTTAGTGAATTTGGTGAACATGGTTTCAACTGGGGAAGGCAGATTGCTAGGATTTGAAGTGTAGATTTTCCTCCCGCATGTGAATCCACATTCCATTGTTCTAAATTCTTGGCTCAGATCAGATTTCAAAACCTTAAATCTTTCTCTGTTAGAGAGCTTCAGTGTAGGACCACCCAAGGCCCCCAGTGTCCGATGCCCAGGCAGGACCCCTCCAGTTCCCGATGCCCAGGTAGGGCCTCCCCAGTGCCCAATGCCCAGGTAGGAGCCCCCACTCCCGCCAAATGCCTGACTGCCTAGGTAGGACCCTGTGGGAATGAAGTATTGCTGTGAACCCCAGGCTCAGAATAAAACTTTAACCACAACAGCCTTTATCTTGATCGCCAGTGATTAGGGTGAGTGTGAGAGCTGGGAGGAGACCGTGTCCTCACTCTGGGGGACCTCGAGATAATAAACTAGCAGTAAAATCAGAATCCGTAAAAAAAACCCTGGCCAAATTCAGTGTTTCTGGGGCAGGAGTTAGGAGTTTGTTAATGTCCCTTTCACAGATTAAATTAATTGCTCTTAAATATGTCTGGTGGCTGGTCACCATTCTCTTCTGGCCTGAGCTTTGTTCCACAATGTAGTGTGGTTCTTACCAGATTCTGTGCTACCGTAGCTGCACACCTGGGCCCTTCCTCTGCCTCCCCTCCTGAAGGAGATGCCCGGCAGTGGAGGCTAGTGCACGTGCTCTGTGATCCTACCTGCTGGGTAGGCGGGCGAGCCTCCTCCCTCGCTGATGCATCACAAACTCTATAGTTTGTGCTGATGTGAGAGAAAAGAGGCTCTGTGGGCTGGAGGGCCTGAGAGAGGTGTGTGTGAGCCTTGCCCCGCCTCTGTCACTGCTGTGGAGCTGGGCGCCCTGGGTCTCTGGAGGGCTTGCTGGCCTTGCGTGTGTCCAGGTTGCACTATCAGCTTCTGCATATAAAGCTAGAGACACTGGATCGGAGAGGCGGGAACGGAGATGTGGAAGGACAGCAGGCTGCTCCTTGACAGGTACTGGGGACTTTCAGGAGGGGCAGGCCTGCACCCTGCACCCCCAACCCCGCCATGGGCCTCTGCGGACACCCAAGTAACACAGACATTCCTTCCCATGGCATTGGAAACATCTGGCAGGATGTGGAAGCGAGCATGCAGCCGGATCCAGCTGATGAAGTATGAAGTCCCGCGTGAGCTGAGGCCTTGCAGTAGCCCAGCCTGGCTCTCTGGGGACTGTCCACCCCGGTGTCTCAGTGCTCTTGGGGAAACAGGCCCTACCAGGACCCCCATCGCCCAGTGGGCTGGGATCCCTGTGGGGTGTCCAGAGAAGGTGGGCTTCTTGTTCTGGGGGATGGAGGCAGACCCCCACCTCAGTTTGTCTGGGGCAGCCTGGGTGGGCCCTGGATTCCAGTCTGTTCTTTTGATACTCTGGGCTGTGTAGCAGGGGCACACCAGCTTGGCCACATCTGTGCTCTGGGGCTTGAGGTTTGTGCTGCCTACATACCCACCCCACAGTCTCCTGGTGCGTAGGCAGGAGGACAGCAGGATTTTAGACCCACTGCTGGGGGGACGGCAAGGGCAGGATGCTGTTCCCATGCTGGTGGGGAGCACCAGTCGCTCCCGTCACTGGCCAGCGTGTTGTGCCTGCAGGGATGGCATGGTCTCTCTGTTTCTGATGGCTTCGTCTCCTCTTCCCCTTTAGAACCTGCTCTTGTCTGATCTGGGGTGAATGGTCCCTGTGGGGTGGGCCCAGTGGGTACAAGAGCCCCTGCTGAGGCACCTCAGGGTGGGGTGGCCCCGGTGGACTGCAGGGAGCAAGCAGCAAAGGTTAGAAGGTGTGCAGAGTCCTCATTACGTCCTGGAAACAGCGAGGGCAGGACTCCACTTTCCCCGGGAATAGCTGGGTTTCGTGCAGCAGCTTCTCCACCACTGTGACTGTTGCATGATTGCTTCTGTCTCACCCTGTCCAGACTTCTGGGGTGAAGGTGGACGTGGCCTCCGTAGCATCCTTGCCAGGAGGAGAGAGGGAGGGGAGAGCCGGCCCACACGGGTGACACCAGCCTGCCAGGGTGCTGTGACAGGCGGGGTCCCAAGAGCCTGGCAGCTCTCAGCTGAGTCTGTCCTCGTCCTGCCCCGGCCCCTCCCTCCTCCCCACTCCCTTCAGGACGCTGCCCACCGCCATCTCTGGCTGTGCCGATCCCGGCAGGTGCCCTCAGTGTGGTTCTCCTTCCTGAACCTGCAGCCCACTCCCTGGGGCAGTGCCCGCCCTCTGCACGCCTCTCCTGTGCCGAGGGCCTGGCGCAAAGGCCTCCCCGCAGCCTCCTCATCTGGTCCCTGCTGTGGCCCCTGGCTAGTCTCCCTGACCCTGTTTTTTGCTTCTTTGCTCAGTTCATTTTATGCACATTCCAGAGTAATCTTCCTAAGGCGTCCACACCCCACAGCCCTCCCTCTCCAAGAACCACGGGCCAGAGTCCCAGCCAGCCCGCTGGTCACCCCCGCCCTGTCCTGCCTGGTAAGGAAACAAGATGCAGTGTGTCCAAAACCAGCACATTCCACAGCCTTTATGAGCCCAACTCCGATTAATAATTGTTTCCAGATTGCTTCTCTTGGTGTCCACAGACTGGATTTTCCATGAAGGTGACCTACGCTTTGTAAAGCCTGGAGTTAGGAGAGGGCGGTCTCCAGCATGGCACTTTCTTAGCTGTTGGTGGCATCAACACTGAGCTTCGGCTGGAAGGTCTGCAGGCCGCCGGGTGCCCTCCCCCAGGCCGCTGGGTGCCCCCACTTCTGCAGTGGGGCCGGTGTGAGCCAGGCAGGGGCACCCGGGACAAGCTCATTGCCACCTTTCTCAGCTGCCAGCCAAGGCCCCAGGGCCTAGGGCAAGGCGAGGGCCTGTGGCTTGGTAAGACGTGGACGCCCAGGCTTGAGAGCTGATCGGTGTGTCCTGGGCTTCCTGTGGGTGCCACCCATGGCTGTCACAGCTGACTCAGAGCCTGAGGCGTGCATCTGGACAGCTTGTGTGGACCCTGTCTTCCCTTCTACACTAGCTGTGCGTGGCCAGGCCCCCTGTTGCAGGAGCTGCTCCGTGGGGCGAGCCGGGGCAGGCTGTGGTCACTGTGGGCTTGGTTTGCTGGCAGCCCTTCTCACTGGGGTGGTGGCTGAGGCCGCCTCCCACCTGCAGAGGGACCCCTGACTGGGGCCTCTGACGCCATGAGCATTGTGGGAGCCGGCCAGGATGGGAAGCCTCCCCTCGGCCACATGCCCCTCCCACACAGGTCAGGATGAAATGTGCTTCTGTGGCAGGCCGCCCTTCGTTAGGCCCAGCTGAGCAGCAGGCTCCCAGGGGGCGAGAGGGATGGGGGACTCCAGCTGGTCACCTTTCCTTTTAAAGAGGGGTCCACACATGTGAACCAAGTCCCACAGGCGGGCTGAGGTATGAGTCTGGAGCTGGGCGGGGACGCACTCCGTCCTCCTGGCTAGAGGACCTCAGACATGGCCAACGGTTGCGTGCTCCGCAGCTATGCCTTCCTGATGCCTCCGGGGACGCGGCAGGTGGTGGGTGGGCCGGGAAATCAACACTTTGGGACCCATCCAGCCCTGCCCCTGGCGGGGTGACAGGTCAGCTGCCCACACACATCCCCCTCAAGAGGAGCCTCCTGCTGCGGGGCCTGTGTTGACCCTGCGTGCTGGACCCTGTGGTTGACAATCGTTGTGGCCCCGGTCGGCTTCACTTGTGCCCCCGAGGGTGCCCAGGGCATCACTGCTCTTGGTGGAGCAATTCAGGGGTTGCAAGGCCGCCATCCAGGCGTGTTGATGTGATCAGCTTTGTCCAGGCCAGTGGGTATGAAGGCCCTCAGAACAGCAGAGGGCCGAGGGGAAACTTGTCCCCGTGGATTTTGTGCCATAAACTCCTGCTGAGTCAGGAGAACTTGTGCCAGACCCGGAAACAAAATAGGTGAGGTGGAGGCCTGTGAATGTCTGATACAAGAGCCACGTGGCAGAGCGGTGTTTTCCCACATCCACTGCTGGGCACCGAGCGCTCCAAGTGGAGTCACCAGCAGCTTCTGTCTCCCCCCAGCCTTTCTTGAGGCCTCATGCCTGCCTGAGGAGGTGGGGTGACAGGCAGGTGAGGGCTGGGCCAGGTAGCAGCTGATCGCGAGAGGTGGGAGAGAGCTGCCCCTGCCTGGGTTTGGGGGCCTCAGGGGTATTCTGTGCCCGGGCTTCCTGGGAAAGGCATCGGGACGCATTGGGAGGCAGCTACCTGATCCACTGCCCGGTGGGGTCTGGGGAAGGGGCTGTGCTGATGGCTCTACTCCGACTCAGACGGGCGCCCAGAGCCTCGGCGGGGGACGCACCCCTCACCACCCCCCGTGCTCCTAGTGTCACGGCCTCGTCAGTCCTTCTGAGTGGTGCCTGACCCCCTCAGAGTCGTGGCAGCAGGTGGGGCCCTGGGGAGCAGGTGGTGTGTGAGTGGGCGGCCCTGGCATTTTGCGGCGCAGACATGGAGGCCGGAGTGGGGTGACTCAGCTGGGCTGGTGTAAGGGCAGGGATGTGCTGGGGTCAGCTGGGGCGGTTTGTATGAGTGGTAGTGCTGGGAGCGAGTACTGAAGGTGCTCGTCTGCGCTGCTGTGCTAATAAGCCCAGTGGGGATGAGTGTACAGCCTGCTCCCAGTGTCAGGTGACTCGGGGACACTGTCCCATCGCAGCCACACCTCAAGACTGGGCTGCCCTGGCATCAGGCCTGGTGCCAGCCCGCCCGCTGGCTCTGCTGCCCAGCTTCAGAGCACTTGCAGGGCATCGCCTGGTGTACACGTGCCATGGGTGGGCATGTGCCACGCGCCTGACCCTGTCCCCTGCTCTCTCCCCAGCCCCGTGCCGCCCCTGCAGCGATACAGATGTGCTCCTGGCAGTCTGCACCAGTGACTTTGGTGAGTGTGCCGGCTCAGCGTGTAGGTGGAGACTGCGTGGCCTGGGAACTGGGCGCCCCTTTGCTGAAGACCCTGGACTCCATGCCCCCTTCTCCCCCTGCCTGAGAGCGTAGGAAGGTGCCTTTTTCCCTGCCCACTAGCGTGAGCTCTATGTGGTCACTGTGCGCACAGCAGGGAGAATGCTGAGATTCCTGTTTAAGGCGATTATGGAGTATCTTACTGCTTTGCACTCGGGGCCCTGCTCTCAAAGTCACTGGCACCAGCCTTGCCTTCCTCCAGGGCCCCTACAGCTGCTGCCACAGTCGTTTGACACCTTAGTGGGGCCTGGGCTGAGGTCGGGGACTCCGCTGTCTTCCTGGGATGCTGACAGCGCTGTCCCGTGTAGGATGCGAGCTCCCAGCCCTGGTGGCAGCCACGTGGAGGATGCAAAGGCTTCTCTCCCCTTTCCGGGCCTGACTGAGGGGATGGGGCCAGGTGGGGTCCCCAAGTCTGCCCTACCCCTCTGTTCCTGTCAGCTTCTTCCCATCCAGACTTTACCATTTGTCTGATCTTGTGTGTGGACTGTGGTTACTTTTCATGTTCTGACTTTAAATGTGGTGCACAGTGTGGTCTGTTTTCCTCCACGTGTGGGGCTTGGCCCTCGGTAGAAAAATATCTTTATATAGTCTGTGCGGCAGGCACGACCCCTAGGCAGCCTCATGTGGGTGAATCATACTTTTAATGGGAACTCCTGGAATGCAGATTCAGTGTCAGCTCCAGGTTGCTGCCTGCATGGACATGGGCCGTTTGCTTGCTGGGCTGACTCCGGTCCCCCTCCCTTTGCAGTGGTCCGAGGCTCCATCCAGGACGTCACCCACGAACCGGAGCAGCAGGAGTCGGCTATCCACTTGCATGTGAACCGGCTGTACCGGCAGAAGAGTAGGGTCTTCCGGCCCACTCCTGAGGGTGGCGGCTGGCAGGGACGCGTCTCGACACTACTGGAATGTGGCGTGAGGCCTGGGCGTGGCGAGTTCCTCTTCACTGGCCACATGCACTTTGGGGATGCCTGGCTCGGCTGTGCCCCACGCTTCAAGGACTTCCAGAGGATGTACAGGGATGCCGAGGAGAGGGGGCTGAACCCCTGCGAGATGGGCACAGAGTGACTACACCGCTGCCATGGTGGACGCTCGCATCAGGGGGATGGCCTGGGGTTCATTGTGTCCATGAGGTGCTGGCCAAGTACTCCCTGACCAACTGACTGGAAATGCTGTAAAATGCAAACTAAGTTATTATATTTTTTTAAAAAGAAATGTGCACAGGAAACAATCTCTCGTGTCTTCAGATGCCTTTGTGTGCCATTTCATACTTTGAGACACATGTGAAGCCATGCACCTGGCTGGTGGTCGGGACGGAGCACCCAGCAGGCTCCTAGCACCCGGCCCTGGGCAAAGCTTGGGTACCATTCATGTTGTTTCTTACGGCAAAAGTTTATGAAACCAGACACTTAATGACTCTTTGATTTTGTCTTTGCGTTTTAAAGAATGTGTTTTGCCAGCTGTGGACATTGAAGGGCCGCAGGCTGTTTCCATTCCAGAGAATAAAGACCAGCATTTGATGGAGCAGTGGTGCATCTGTCTGCACCCCAGCCAGGCATGCACAGAAGCCAGGGCTTCTCCTGGGGTCAGCGCACCTGAGGGAGCCCCATGGCCCTGCTTCGGGGCCTTTCACACTGGGTGCAATTATAAGTGTGGCTATTGCCCCCAGAAAACCCCATAAACACCTCTGGGCCTCAGCCAGAGGCGCACCCCTTTCCTGTTAACCCAGGTCCTGCCTTTGACCCCAGCTTCCCCAAATGCCTATGCCCATGGCAAGTCCCTGGGTGGCCCGGGGCGGGTCTGTGCAGGGCACACTCACCCCATATCCTCAAGGATGAGTTAGGAACAAATTACCAGATGGTTCAAAACAACAGATATTTTTTCTCTTGCGGTTCTGGAGGCCAGAAACCTAAAGTCAAGGTGTCTGTAGGGCTGCACGTCCTCCAGAGGCTCTGGGGAGGGTCCTGTCACTTCTACTGGCACCAGCCTTTTCCCCTCTGTGTGTGTATGTCCAAATTTCCCTCTTACAAAGACACCCGTCACTGGCTTAGGGCCCAGCCTGATCCATTAAGACCTCACCTTAACCTGCTTACACCTGCAAAGTACCCTTTTCTGAATAAGGTCACATTCATTGGGTAGGTATGAATCTGGGGGTTACTTCGCCCCAGCCCAGGGGTCACTGGACCTGATCCTGTGTCCTCTTGGGGATCAGGATATTCCTCCCGAGCAGCTGCTGAGAGCAAGGGGGCCCTGGGAGAGGCCAACCCTGCTCAGCAAGCACCACAGCCCCTGTGCCGGAGACCCAGGCACACTGGTGGCTCCAGAGACGTGCTGTGTGCCAGACGTGTGCGCTGGCTCAGGCGTGCCCTGGCTCAGGTATGCCCTGTGCCCTGGCTCAGGCGTGCTCTGGCTCAGGTCTGTGGCCTCCTGCACGTCACAGCAGGATCAGCACCTGTACAACCAGAAGCACCAGGGGCACTAGAGGTGTGAGGCAGGAGGGCTGGTGGTGGGACAGGTCTTGCCTGGCTGACGACTGTGACACTTCCTGCGGGGTGGGAGGGGGGCAGCAGCAGGCAGGGAGGAGCTGCACCTGCTGGCTTCATGCTTTGGCTCCACTCCTGACCTCAGGCAGGAGGCGTCCGCAGGGCAGCAGATGCTGCAGAACCAGAACATCGGGTTTTGGTTTCGGGGTTGAAGTTCCTTCCCACTGTAGTGCAGGGGCCCTGGGGTCGGCCCGGGAGGCACCGCCCCATGGGGTGAGGCTTGACTTTTCCAGGAAGTGCTGTGGGCAGCACCAAGAGCCAGTCTGGGGTGGCGGAGGCTTGGTTAGAGTCTGGAGGGAGCAAAGGGCCTGCCCGAAGGTTCAGAGTCTCCTCCTACCAACCCCCTGCCTTTGCTCTAGGGGGGTGGGGTGGGGATGGGGAGAGGGTGGGGCTTGGCACCATCCTGCAGATGCCTCCTCCTGGCAGATTCCAATAGGCACCCTCTTCTCTTGGCCTTGGCGGCACTGGACACTGACCCTTCTCACTGGTTCCTCAAATGCACCCGGGGGAGGACCCCAACATTCAGATCAGGAAACAAGTGCTGTCAGAGACCCTCAATGACCACAGCGTCTGTGGCAGTGTGCCTTCACTCCCTGGCCAGGGACAGCCTGTGCGCTTTCTCCACCTCTTTACTCCCCTCCCCTCCATCCCAGACAGGAAACGAAGGCCCTAGGGCCCTGGGCCTGTCCCTCCACTCCTGCTCCCTGATGTATGGTGCTGTCCACCATCTGCTGTCCACACTGCCCGGCCTCAGGCTGGCCTGTGGCCTCCAGCTGGGCCCCTGGTCACACCCTGGGCCTGGTGTCCTGCATCATCACCCACAGGGCAGGGTGGGGCAGACTGCAGGTGTTCCACTGGGTCTGGTCATGGCCCATGACCCCCGCCCACTGCCCGGGGGACCTCAAGCTGCTATGTGTCATCACAGGGGTCCTTACAAGTGGGAGATGGGGTAGCGTGACAAGGGCTCAGCTGAAGCTGCTGGCTGTGCAGGTGAAGCAGGAAAAGTCAGGAACCAGACTGCCCTCCAGGTGCTGGGGAGCGACCCACCCACACTTGGTTTCACCCAGCGTGGCTGGTGTAGCACTGCAGACCTGGGGACAGCGATGACCAGCTTGTGTAGATGAGTGTGGGAGTTTGTCACAGTAGTTGCTGGAAGTGAATACTCCATGTGCCTTCTTACCTGGGGACCAGGGGTCCCAGTGGGTCCCCTGTGCGCTGGGTGTTCCACCAGAATCCTCTATAAGTTTTGTGCAAAATGCTGTTACACATCTGCGTGCATCTTCAGAAAACAGGCTCAAATTTGCCAGATCTGAGTTGGGATCATGAGTCCATGTTGGTGGGAGCGCTGGTGCACATGTGGATTGCGTGGTTCCCTCTCTCAGTCTCTGACTCCTTCAGAGAGCAAGGGCGGGGTCTTCCTCCCGCGTTCACGGATCTGGATGGTGCCCCAGGCCTGAGTGACCCCCCTCCTCCGCCCGGCACCCTGGGATCCCCTTCCTCCTGCACCTTCTCCCTGTCTCTTTCTCCTGTCTACAGGACAAGCCCCCCATCTGTGGACCCCCACTTTCCTCATCTCCTCTTTTGTGTTTTCAGGCCTCGCCTGGCATCCTTAGGTGCCCCCAACCCACTGCATTTTGGCCACACCCGGCCTGCCAGGGTTCCACTCCCCTGAGCACTGCCCCGCACACCCAACATAGATATGGAAGCACGAGGCAGCATCAGAAAGGCATCCAGGAGAGGCAGGTGGACTAGCTGGGATGGCCACACTGGGGCAGTGGTGGGTGTGGCTGCGGGAGCCGGCTGGGAATCACCTTCATGGAGGGTGGTTCCATCCCAGCTGTGGTCTCGGCTGGCTTTGTGCCTGGGGTGGCCTCACACCTAGACAAGGATTCTGGGGCTCAGGGTATATAATATATACATATAAGCTTATTATACAGGAGCTCTACTAGGAGGGGCTGGTGGGTGCCTGGCCCAGGACCTTCCCTGCCAGCCTCTGTGTTCTGCCCAAGAATGGCTTCACAGCCTTTTGCGGGCTGGGTGTGAGTCTCCCACTGGGTCAGGGGGTGTCAGGATCACAGGGCCAGCATGCTCTTGGGCCCCTTTGGGCAGGTTTTCATCCCAGAACATGTAGGAGCCGAGAGAGATTTGCACAAGACGCTGCTGGGGTCAGTGTGCCAGACCAGCAACTCATGGCACCCTCTCTAGAAAGGAAGTCAGAGGGTGTCAAGCTGTGCTGATGTTCATTTTATTCCCACTGGCCTTTTCTACTCATGGAGGCCAGGCAGAAACACCCAGTCTCCTGGTATTAAATATGTGAGCAACTTTTTGATTGTCATGGGGGTCCCCTCCCTTGCGCTGTGACAAAGGGCCTTCATCTCCCTCAGGCAGGAAGGATGATCTGAATGTCAGGAAGACACAGGCAGCTGATGTGGTCGGAGCCCAGAGCCACTCAGGTAAGGCTGTGGCAGAGGCAGCTGGCCACCCCACTGTGGACACCAGGGAGGGGGTGAAGCAGGGAGGTCGTGGAGAGACACACACAGACTCGCACACATGACCTCTACTCATGCACACATGCGCAATGCTCACACACATACACCCGCACAGACCCTGGCCCTGAGCCTCCACCTGGGTGGAGTGTCTGCAGCTGGGCTTTGGCCCTGGCCATGACTCCTCTTGTATCCAGTGCTCTGGGAATGAACAGCCCTGTCCACAGAGAGAAACTGCAGTGTGGGGTCTGTGCATGCAGTTATGTGCATTCTTGTGTGCATAAGTGGGTGTGCATGTGCAAGCTGGGCTGCTCTGGGAGGGAAGGGCCCAGCTTCCCCACCCACTGTCCCTGTGGTAGGCCTGCCAGGTCATGTCCATGTCCTCAGGAGTTCTGCGTCCTCACCCACAAACTGAGGCAGTTGCCCAAGCCCTCTGGCCCTTCCCAGCTCTGCACTTGGGTCTGGAAGGAAAGCCGGCTGCAAGGAGGGCCTGGAACCACGTGGCTGAGCCTCCAACTGGGGCTGTAGGGCTAGGCTCCACAGCCTGTTCCTGGGGCCCTGCCCACCTGGGAGCACAGGGGCCCAGGGAAAAGGCCAGGGCATCCCATGGGCGGGTAGGGCCCCACCGGAGTTGCAGCCGACCCCAGGGCGTCCACCTCGCTAACTGATCAAGCTGTGTGATTCAGGCCTGCCTGGTGGGAACTACCGCCAGGCTGTCCACGTTCCCTTCTGCAGAGTGAGATTTGGGGCAGCTTTCAGGTAGTCAGCAGTTCTGGGTGTCATGTGACAGGGAAACGCGCTGATCGGTGAGATTAGTCACACCAGACTGGGCGCTGTCCCTTCCCTGGGGCTGCCCCTTCCTGCAGCCGCCTTGGGAGGCCCCTAAGGTGCAAACCCAGATCCGCTGTGTAAGCACGGAGTGAGGGCCGGCCTGCTGGAAGAGTCCACTCAGATGGCAGGTGGTTACACCCTTTGAAGATAAGTAGACAGGGGCTGGGACGATGACTAGGGGACTGGGGGTCACCCTGAGCAGAGGCCAAGGGAAGCAGCCCCAGATATCCTGGAGGGTCACAGCTCCAGGTGCCACAAACACTCTGGTCCCCCGAGACCGCCCCCGGGCACCCTCCACCAGGAGGACATCAGGCCTGGATGTAGGGTGTGGGTCTCCCCTCAGGGAGGCTGGAGGCTGGGGAGGAGGGCAGGGCTTCTGTTCCCAGGGTGTCTTTGAGTCCTGTCCCCTCCTGAGGAGCTACCTGGGCCACCAGGGCCTGCACCTGCCCTGGGGTCTGGCCTGCCTTCCACACACTGCAGGTGAGTGTCCACCCATGGGCCTGGGTGGGAAGGGAGCAGATGGGCTCTGTGGTGGAGGACAGACAAGTAAGCTCTCAAGTGCTCCAGGGGCGGGTCCAGGGTATTCAGGGAACTCAGCACCCCTGCAGGAGCTTTATGGGGTGGGGGCAGTCGGAACGTGTGGAATCCAGTGTCAACAGTGGCCATTGTGCGCTGCCCTGGGGGGAGGGGGTGCGATTTATAAACACAGCCGAGATTTGGTGCATGTCCGTGTAGTGAGGTCACGACTGCTGGGGGCTGTGGAATTTCATCTTCAGAAGATTTTTGCTTACCAAGCCACATACTTTCCTAGTCATCAGTTTGATCAGGGGCAAGAAGGAAAAACGCTAAAAAACAACCCAAAAAAACCCTGAGGCTCTGTGTGAGGGGTGGGGAGGGGAAGACAGCAAAATGGCATGTGTGTGCCAGAAAGGTGGTGGGTGTCAAGGAAGCCCTGTGGCTGTGGGCCTGTGTGCCCATGCATCTGTGTGGTTACATGTATGTGCACCCGTCTGTGTGGTTACATGCCTGTGCACCTGTGCGTCTGTGCAGTTACATGGCTGTGTGCCTGTGTGTCTGTGTGGTTACATGTCTGTGCACCGTCTGTGTGGTTACATGGCTGTGCATCTGTGTGCCTGTGCGTCTGTGCAGTTACGTGGCTGTGTGCCCATGCATCTGTGTGGTTACATCCTTGTGTGTCTGAGCACACACAGTGTCATCTCCTGAATCCACATGCTCCAGGCTCTGGCCAACTCCCTCTGGTGTCACAGTCAGAGACCCTGCAGCCCATCTGAGTCCTTGGTGGTCCTGTAGGTTGGGTGGAGGGGGAGGATTCTCCTGACTCTGCTCTGGTAAGGAGCACAGGGCTCCCTGCCCAGCTCCAGCCCAGAAAGAGCAAATGCCCCTTTTGGTATTTGGACTAAAGTGTCCAGAAAGGAGCTCTAGTAATAATGGAGGCAAACAGAGAAAATACATGCCTCCCTCCAGTCCTCCTCAGGGCAACAAGCCCCCTGTGCCCACGAAGGAGCCTCCTTGAGTGCCGTGTGGCCTCTGTCCACCACCCCTGTAGTTGCCCCTGACTGGTTCTGGGCCTGTACCACCAAACCCACCCACACCAGCACTGGACACCAAGTCAGAAGAACAAGGCAGGAGGCACCTGCCCCACAAGCCGTTGCTCCTCAGCTCGGGGGCTGACGGAACCCTCACTGCAAGGGCAGAGCAGTCCTGCATCAAGGCCTGCCTCCCTGAGTCCCTGGGCCCTGGCTCCTAAGAGCAATTTCTGCCTCCACCTTGTAGAAGACGTCAGAATGAGGGGCTTGGCGAGCGTTTCTGGGAGGACAGTGGGCAACCAGACCCAGCTATCAACGTGCTGCTTCCTTTGGCAGCTGCCCTCCACCTTGGGGGCCTCCATGTGCTTGCTGAGACTGCAGGACGTGTGCACTGCTCAGGGGACAGATGTGAAGGTCCAGGCATGGTGGTGGCCGTAGGAGTGGGGGACGACCACCGGATGTGGGGCCCTATGGTCGCCGGAAGGCAGTTGAGATGCACACCGCTGAAGGATGAGTCCTTAGCCTGGACTCCTCAGCACAGAGGCCAGCAGGGGCTCAAGGGATGCATCTCCCTCCTTGAGTGCCTGCCATTGTCCACTGTCTTATGGGGCTCCTCCTGGACTCATGGCCGCTGACCAGTGGGGAAGGATGGCCAGGTCGGGAAGGAGGGGAGGCGTGGGGAGAATGAGAAACATTCCAGGGAGGCCCGGCTGTGCAGGAGGTGGGAGGCAGGCAGCACAGCTGTGGGATGGCCCGAGCTTGGGTGGGGTGTCTGGGCCAGGCTGACCAGAGTACAGGAGGATTTGCTACGGAGACAAAACAGGGGACCTGGAGGAGTTGAAAAATACAGCTTTATAATCTCAAACAGCACACAAAAAACATGCTATGGAAGAGAAGTCAGAAAGCTCAGAAAAGGAGAAGGAAATGAGCCATAACCCATCCCCTGAGAGAAACAGTGACGTTTAAACTGCTCCTGTCTGGGGGTCCCAAGTCAGTGAGACCCTCTCCCCGGCCTCCCGGGGACTTTGGTGATGAAACTGGTATTTTGGAAGCAAATGAGGCCAGTGTGGGAGCTGGCTGGGGGATGCGGGCCTGGGTCTGCATGTTCTGGGAAGCAGGGCTGTCACAGGGCAGGTGAGGTTCACGCTGGGTGCAGGCAGCCCTCTGCCCCCAGCCGGACAGACCAGACCCCTCCTCAACCGCCCAAGCTCTGTGCAGGTGGGATTTCTGCTGTGAGCACCTGACAAGGCGCTGGGTGCACTGTGGACCGGCCACCAGGGAGATATCCCTTATTGTCACCCTCATTTTACCAGTGAAGAAACCAGTGCAGAGAGAGGGTGAGCCACAAGCCTGAGGCCACACAGCTGAGGGAGTAACAGCATTCTCCCCCAGCGTTCAGAATCATCCACAGTGGGTGTGGAGGGTCCCAAGCAATTCCACATCCTCCTCCATGAGTTTCAGGGCACAGGCCCCCACTCCTGGATACCTCAGAAGCCCGATGGAAAGAGGCCTCAGTCTGCCAGGCCTCAGTGATGGGCTGTCTGAGTGGCTCCCGGGGTGATCTCCACCTGGGTGGGGGCTATCCTGGGCTGTGGGCCCCCACGTGCTTGTTGGGTCAAGTCGTCTCTTCCCAGCTGGTTCCCACAGCCTCTTGGCCTGGAGGTCCCGATGCACCGGCGGGAGCTGACTGACCAGGCGTGTTTTCACACTCCCGGTTTCATCTGGCATGGTCCCTGGACAGCCGCTCGCACCCAGGCTCAGGGCTGGGAGGCAGGGTCCTCCTCAGTTCTGCTGGCTGCCCTTGGACCTCAGACTTAGTGGGGCCTCCCTTCTGCAGAACAGGAAACAGGGCAGTCACCCCAGGGCTTTGGGGACAATGACCACTGTGGGGCCAGGTCCCGCCTCGGGCAGGAAGGATCAAAGCCGGGCTCTGGGGCCTCTGACCAGCAGTGGTCTGGGCAGCCCCTGGCCCCTGAGGCTGCCACCCCACCAGCGTCCAGGCCAGGCACACATCTGGCCGCACGCAGCAGGCGAGTGATGTCACAGCCCTGGAATGCAGGAAGACGGTCTGGGGTTCTGGCATGGAGGTATGGCAGTGCACCAAGAATGTGCCTCGTAGAAAGATAATTATGCGTTTGGGGAATATGCATAATAAACCCGTGGATGCCACCCATTGTTTATTTTGCTGGGAGCTGAGGCCCTGGCGAAGTCGCCTCCTCCAGGAGGTGGGAGGGGGTGGCTGCCGCAGGCCTGATTTGGGGCTGTACCGTAGCGGGTGGGCGTGAACCTCCCCTCAGCCCCCCATGCACCACCGAGGAGGCAGGAGAAAGGAAGCCAACGCCTGTCGGGTACACAGGGCAGCTCTCAGCCGGCTGGTTTACGGTGGCGGGAGCTGGAGCGCACGTCCGGGGCAGGGGCCCGACAGAGCCCCTGTGTCAGTGGCCTGTGGGGAGGGGCGTGCATTTTGTAGCTGCTCTTCTGTGGCGAGAGTGCTGCTGCCTCTTTTAGGAAATTTGAGGATCACAGCCAACCCTAGGCAGAGAAAGCACGTTCTCACCACCCGAGGCAGCCTTTTGGTGCATTTCTTCCAGAGTTGCTGTGTGTGTGAGCACGCGCTCACATAACTGGGGTCACGCATATCAAAGCTTTTGTTGTGGTAGGATGCAGCCAGCACAAAGCTGGCCCTCTCGGCCGTTCTAAGTGCACAGTCGGGCGCCAGCACCTTCACGCTGCTCTCCAGAGCCTTCTCACCTTCCACAGCTGAGTGTCTGCTGTGTGGATGTCCCACCCACCCACTGACGGACTCCGGCGGTCCTATGTGGTGTGATGGTGGATCAAGGTGTTAACCGGGGGAGCAGTCCCTGCATGAACTTTTGTTCTTTTCCAAGATGCCCTTGTGTTCCTGTTGAAACCCCAGCCTGAGGGGGAGGCAGGCAGTGTTCAGGCCCAAGCTCCTCCAGAGCCCTGCCTGTGTCACCTTTGGAGGGTGGGGTCAGCCTCGCCATCCAAGACCCAGGTTCTTTCTCTGACAAGCGAACGGGCAAGGTGGTGTTCTCTCAGCCCAGGAGGCTGGATTTGCAAACCCTGTGGGTGGCACCACCTCTGTGCCCCTGCTGTCTGGGCCCACAACCCACCTGGCAAAGTGGGGGTGCTCAAGTGTTCTCGCTATCTGAGGGAAGAGGAACCCGCAGCCTTGCCTCTGGGCCAGGACCCACACCTACCTGTGGGGAGGGCATCTGTCGGTGGCTCGGTGATGGTGGAGGGCAGCTCCCCTTGTTCCGGAACACAGACTGGGCCCAGGGCTTTCGACCCCCAGCCTGGAGGTCCACGTGTGCATCTTCATTCATCCAGCATCTGCACGCTCAGGGTCGCGAGGTTGTGATGGAGATGGGTCACACATGGAGGGAATAATTTCCTTTTTCTCCTTATTGAGGGGAGGTAGCCAAGCAGAATGCTGATGTAGAAGCTGGACATAGCAAACATCTCCCGAAGTCTAACCCAACAGGGCTAGCAAGATGTGCTGTGAAGCTGAAGAGAAGAAAGGTTTGCAGAGGGACTGAGGGGAGAAGACCCAGGGTCTGCACCTTGGGGTTGTGCTTGGTGAGGCTGGGGATTCTGGGAGTCCAGGCCCTCCCTCTGGGCCCTGAGGAACCTCTGTAGACCCTTGGAGGGGCCTCTCCCCACCGAAGCTGTGAGATGCTGAAACCTGGCTCCAGAGCGGGTACGTGGGGACTTCTCCAATAGGAAGGGGTGGCTTGGCCTGCCCCGGGTTAGGGGACAGGATGCCACTCTAGCTGCTTTGAGAACAGATTTTTTGAGGGGCTTGGTTTTTAAAGTCACAAAATGACTATTGTTCTCCTACTTATAAAAAAATAAAAGGACTCATCGTTCAAGACCCAGGAATGATGTAGTCTTTTCCCCACTTGTTCACACACATGGATTTGTTTTCAGGCTTTCCAAGATTGGGGTTACATTCTATAAACCATTTCTGGCTTGAGTTTTATTTTATTTTATTATTATTTTTTTAATGTTTATTTTGATATCATTAATCTACAATTAAATGAGTAATATTATGGTGATTACACTACCCCCTTCATCAGGCCCCCCCCACCCCAACCCCATTACAGTCACTGTCCATCAGCATAGTGAGATGTCTGGCTTGAATTTTAATATGTAATGTCATGCAGATTTCGGTGACCACAGATGAAAGGTATGGTCACACAAGGTTTTATTCGAGTGCAGTGATGGACCAGAGGGTTTAAGTCTCCTTCCCCTTGAATTCTAGAGTTCTCTCTCATGTTTTCTTCATGTTTTTTTTTTTTGCACAAATTCCCAGAAGCATCAGCCCAAGGTGTGGGGAGGCAGGACCCAGTCTTCTCTGGGCCCTGGCCTACTGGCTCACAGGGGGCTGCTGGGCACCTGGTGCTCCACATACCCCCCAGGGGTCATGCGCTGGCACTGGGGCTGTGGCAGCTTCTACCTGGCCTCTCAGCAAAACTTGTAAGATGAGAAGCCCTTTCTGGCCTATAGGGAGGACCTGGAGAGGGTGGGGGTGAGGACACGGGCTTGAAAGGCCTTACCTCACATACAGGCTGGGGACTGCTCCCCTATGCCTGTGGCCTTCAGCCCTGGCCTGCTGGAGTCCCCTCCATTTCATGACTTCGGCCTATGCCCCACCCCAACTTCTGTTTAATAAAAGGAAACCAGTGTCAGAGAGGATCACTGACCAGCCTGCCAGGCTGTGGTGGCTGATCGTGCGGCCTCAGGGCTGGCGGCCCAGAGGTTTGTGTGACAGGGCTGCCAGGGGTGATGCGAGCTCACCATCAGGCTGAGGACCTGTGACACCAGCTTTGGCCTGGCCTGCTCTGCACTGGGGAGCTTCTGCCCCCTTCCTCGCCCCAGTCCTGGGCACCCCAGCCCCCAAGGCCTGTCTTGGAGGCCAGTCCACCCACCGCTTCATGTCGGCTATTCGCTTTGAACCCCAAGAACTCTGATGATGGTATCACCAGGGCCGGAGATGGGTCTGTGGCCAATTACTATTTGGCATCCTGGCTGAGTCCGGCATGGGGGGACCAAGACAAGCTTATTCATGTGGCTCAGGGAGACTCCCAGTACAGCCCCTGTGAGCAACACCCCCCACAAGGGGTGTCCACTGCGTGTCTGGGTGGGCTGTGCAGAGGGGAAGCAGACAGACGGTGTCATCCTTGAGGCGAGGCTGCCTGTTTCTCAGGAGGGGTGTGCTGCAGGCTGAGGCTCACCCCCCAGGAAGCTGGAGGCTGTGCAAGGCTCTGAGGGTGGCCCCCGGGATGGGCTGGTGACCGCCAGGCGAATGCCTTCTGTGCCTCCTCCCATGCTGCAGAGGGAAGTCCAGGTGGCGCTGCGACCCGGAACTCGCTCTCTGGAACCACCGGCAGTGGGAGGCCCCGGAGCTGTTGTCTCTCAAAGGTGTTAGTGTTTGTGCACTTATTTTAAGGAGATTTTGCTCTGATTTTTTCCTGCATAGACAAACAAAATTACAGTTTTTGCTCCATTTTCATCGGCAGCCAAGGGCAGAGCTGAGGGCTCCAATCTCTCCAGAGCTGGTGATTCCGGTAACATGGGTTGTGAGAGCTGACGTCCGCTCTCCGGGCTCGAGGTGGAGCACATTCCTCAGCAGAGGGCTCCGTGGCCACGTGTGATGGTCGCACACTCGCCGAGCCCCTGGTGGTCTGACACACCCTCCCTCTCCAGCCCAAACGGGCAGACGCCCAGATGGGCCGAGCAGGTGGGCCTTGCCCACGTCCTCAGTGGAGCCAGATGCTCCCATTGCCAAACGTGGTTCTTCCTCACAACCCACTGGTGCTCAGCTAAGCAGTGCGCCTGTTCATGCTGCAGCAGGTGGACCCAGAAGGCAGGATGCTTAGTGACAGAAGCGGACACAAAAGGCCACACTGACAGGGCAGATCTAGGAGGCAGATGCTGGCTGCCTGGGGCCAGGGAGTGACTCTAACGTTTAGAGGCTTTCCTTTGGGATGATAATATTCTGGAACTAGATACAGGAGATGGTTACTTTGTGAACGGACTAAATGTCACTGAATTATACTTTAAAATGGTTAAAATAATTTGTATGTGGATTTTATCTCAACACAAAGCTGTTTGCAGAATTCCAAAGCCCCAGAAGGCTGCACACCTCCCCTTTGTTTACAGGACACTAGAGAGAACCTCTGGTTTAGGGCACGATGTTGGGTTGTGCCCTTTTCCTCTGGCACCAGCCCGCCCACATCTGGGCTCTCAGGAGGAAGGGAGCCAGGATGGGAGGGGAGCTGAGAGGACAAGAAAGATGTGGAGCTGTGATCAGGTGTCTCCTTATAAAATTTACTAAGTTTAAGATCTATTTTATTTCTAGACATCTCTGCCATGTTGTTTCATAACTACATTTAGGGTACCAGCATGTTCATTCACTTGCATTCACTTTCCAAGCCCCCCTGGATCCGGCCCCGACCCTGGGGCAGGTCAGATGCGGTCTGAACATCTGAGCAGCAGAGATTTGAGTGCAAGAAGGTCCCTGTGTTTTATTGAAGCCTGGGTGGTTTCGGCCCACTCATGGACCTGCATTTTCTGAGTTTGTCTGAGTCTTGTTCGGGACTGGGCTGTCCTGGACCTAAGACCTCATCCAGTTTTTGCGTGGTGAATTAAAAATAAAAAGATATATGGAAGTGGTGGAGAAAACCTTTTCAGATTTCCAAATCTTATTCCTGCCAATGGTGAAGATTGCAGGGCCGTGTGCTGTGTGACAGACTCGCTAGAAGTTGAGGGTTGCAGGGCCCTGGCACAGTTCCCATGCTCTGTCCCTGCTCCCGAAGCCTGCCCTGGGGGAGGCTGGACACAGCCCTGACAGGCCATACAGGCCCTGGACCCTTTGCACCCAAATGCTGTCCAGTAGGGTAGCTGGTGAGATGCAGCATTTTGAATCTTATCAGCATCTGGGCAGGGGATAGAGTGTGACAGTTGGGCCCAGGGGCTGGTGTGGGGCACCATGGCCTGGAGGCTGGCAGAGAGAGGTGACAGAGGGGCTCTCATTGTTTGGGTGTGAACAGAGGGGTTCAGGGTTGGGGGGATGTGGGGCACAGAGGACCTCCTCGGACAAGTCCTCCCGGAACCCCCAGCCACCACACTGTGATTTGGGGATCATGCTGCCTGGAACCTTCTTGCACCTGAAGCTCCTCAAGGGACATGTTTTTGAGGAGCTTGAGGGCACAGCCAGTGGGGCTAGACAGAGGCCGCCCTGGAGGCCTTTCCGCCGAGAGCTGTTCCAGGGGCTCAGTTCAGAGCATCTATGCCAACAAGCTTGAGTGTTCAGCAAGCAGGGTACTTCCAGGTGAGGCAAACCCCCGCGGCTGAGCCCAGGTCTGGTGCCATGGTAACGGGTGACTGCAGGCTGTCTCCAGGGCAGCGACCCCTCCTGATGACACTCTAGAGTTCCCTTAGCTCAAGGGCCTGTGTGTGTTGCTGTGGAGCTGGCCCGCAGGCGGCCGGGGCTCCCGGCATCAGAGGCAAATGAAAGGCAGTAAAGAATGAGTGTTAGCTGTGGGGCCGGACCCCAGGACAATCGTGCCGCTTTGCTGGCCCTCTTATAGCTGCCAGACAGCCCTGATGGGCAAACACCGAGAAGACTGGGATGGGAGCTGAGAATTATTGACCAAATGTGAGAAAACACTGAGTCTGAGAAACGGCTGAGAGGGACAGACCCCAGGCCGGAGGCTTCCCACGCTGGTGGGGAGAGGGGGGACCTGGCCAGAAGGCAGCACCCCATCCTCTGGGCTGGGCCCCACATCAGTCCTACAGTGGTACTGCCTGGGAGCTCAGATGCCTGTGTCCCCTTCCACAGCCTCAAACCCAATCCATCGTGTCTCGGGTGGGCCAGCACCCAAGGGTGCTGTCTCCCTTGGGCCCAAGGCCATCCCTGTGGGTTCGTTCTGGGGTGCCAGATTCCATGGCTGTCACCCTGGGCAGGAGGGAGGCTTGTTCTGGAGGAGGCGGGTGGGGAGAATGTCAGTGCTGATAAACTATCAAGGCCAGAATAGACATGGGGTGCTGTCTGGGACAGGCTGAGTCTCCTGGGAATGGGTCTTGTGGAATGATGGCTCAGACTTGGAAGGTGGGACCCAGAGCGTTTGAGGGTCACAGGGTGGTGCTGAAGGAGCGGCTAAGAGACTTGCAACCAGAAAGCAGAGGCCAAGAGGCTCAGTCCCCTTCAGCAAGATGGTGTTAGGGCTGAACTTCTGCATATTTTTTACCCAGTGCCCAGGGTCTAGGAGAGGGTTTTAAAGTAGCAGATCTGATTCTGTAAGCTGCATGGGTGCATTAGCCTCCTGCTGTGTGCAGCCGTCTGTGCACGTGAGCCTGGCCCGTGAAGGACACCACGGAGAAGAGGTGCCAGGCAGGCCCTGTTCATGTTGGCTGCACGGAGGTGTGACGTGAGCCTTCATGGAAGCTGCATATGGTGTCAGGGTCAAAGCTGACTGCAAACACCTTGTGGGGGCATCTGAATCCGAGTTAGTTCCCGCCCCCAAAATGTGACTTGGGTTGGGGCCCTGGAAATCTGCTGCATGGACATTTCCCACTTTGGAATTTTATCTGGATGTGCGGAGGGAAATAAGCCTCTTATCAAGGTATTGGTTCCAATCAATGTGTATTGAGAGTTGCTTGGGCAGGTGGCTCTGTTCAAAAAGCTGGCCACGTGCTTCTCTGAGTGCCCTTCACAGAACATTTGCCCTTGGCATGTTCCTAGTGGCTCATAAGGTTGGACTTGGACAAACTGAGTAGGTTCCAACCTGCAGGACTTGCCAGAAATTTTAACATCAAATGTTTTGGCGACTCTCTGGGTGGGGACAGCTGGGAGGGCCTCGGATCCTGGCACGTGGGTTAGAATATGTCTGCAGTCCTCTGACACCACTTCCTCCGAAAGGCGACTGTGAGCCTCTCCTGGGGATCTGATTGCAGTGGGTGCAGTGGGGTGGACAGTATTGTGTGCCCTCTGTGCCAGGCCAGGAGAGGGGCAGCCTCCCTGGTTACTCCTTGTACTGCTTTCCCTGAGGTAAGCCAGCTGCTGTGATTCCTCACTCAGTCCGCCTGTGAGAGGCTCGTAGTGGGGAAACGGAGGCCGCCCACCGAAACACAGCACCATCTCTCAGGACGCTAGGAGCCACCATGGCAGGGGAGCGTCCTGCCCCTGTCAAGCCTCCAGTGAGACCACAGCACCGGCAGCTTGACTGTAGCCTCACCAGAGGCCCCAGGCCGGTACAGCCAGGGAGCTCCCAAGCTCCTGACTATGAAACTGTGAGGCTGATAAATGTGTATTATTGTTTGAAGCCACTAAGTCTGATCTGCAGCAATAGCTCACAGGCACAGCCCAGGCATTTGGGTTTTGTTCTGGTGGAAATGGGGTGTTGCAAGAGGTGGTCGTGCAGGTCGTGAACGTGATGACAAGCTGGTGAAGAGCCAGAGGGGCCCTTGCAGCAGTGAGGGTATGACGGCTGGGTACGTGGGCTGGACGGTGGGACCGGAAGACGCCCACGTCCAGGATGTCCCTGCCTTGGGCCCAAGCCCACCAGCTGCACTGGGAGATGGTGTTTGTGAAGCGGGGCCCAGGATGGGTAGGCTGTGCTCGTGCACTGCCTGGTCCTATGGCTGAACAATGACCTCCACCCGTGGCTGTGTGGGCGCCCGTTACCATGCAGTCATCAGGTGAAAGCATGTTCTCTGTATTTATGCTTAAATATTTAATAAAGAAATCTGAGAATGTTTGCCATGGTGTGGAGATGAGGCTATGGCGATGGCAACAGAAAGGGGCAAACGAGGCCAGGGTAGGACAAGGGGTTGGGGGAGGCAGAGGAAAAGCCGATCTGGGCTCCCCGAGGAGGAAGTCCAGACTGAGCAGCTGGAGCGGGTCCTCCCCAGGAACCAAGGGCAACAAGGGCAGGAGGAGGACCTGGGGCTAGAGCCCCTCCAGGGCTGGTGGGAAAAAGGTGGTGCAGCCTGTGAGGTACCTCAAGTGTGGATACAGGACTCACGTGGTCAGCACCCCACGTGGTGGCGGAAAGCACGCACACCGAGCTTGGCCATGGCATCATCACAAAGGCCGAAAAGTGGGAACAACCCCAATGCACATCAACAGGCAGATAAAGAAAACATGGTCCGTCTGTCCACTGGCCAGTTCTCATCCATAAGCAGGGATGAAGCACTGACCAGGCTCCAGTGTGGATGAACCTGAAAACATGATGCACAGAGAGAAGCCACACAGCAGGCCACGTGTCATGTGCATCCAGTCATGCGTACTGTCCAGAGAAGGCAAATCCACAGAGACAGAAGGCGGGTGAGTGGTTTCCAGGGGCTGGGGGAGGCGGGGAGGGGTTGGGGGGGCGCGTCAGCCAAAGGTGCAGGGTTTCCTTGTAGCGGAATGAAAATGTCTAGCATTAGATGGTGGTGATGTTTATGCAACCCCATGGTTGCAGGGCCAACCACTGCACTGTATGCTTCAAATGGATAGATTTTATGGTGTGTGAGTTTTTTCCATGATGCAGTTTGTAAAAGAAGAGAAAGAGGCAGAAGTCAAGGGGGAAGGAAAAGAGGAAGAGGACCTTGCAGGCTAGAGGCTGGGCACAACGGAGATCAGGCACCTATGACAAGCCACACAGACTGGCTCCATCCTGCGTGGCATGAAGGGACGTCAGGCAGTAGGCAAAGGGAGCCCTGCACTTGAACTGGGGGAGTTTTATTTACCCAGAGCAAGGATGCAGAAAGCTAACCACGAAGCACAGATCTTCGGTATGTCGGCTTTAACAGAGGCAGCAGGAAGTTCTGCTTTCTGGATGTGCAGTCCTTCTGCAAATGTAATGGGGAAAGCTGCTTACAGATGGCAGCGTGTCCGGTCAAAGGCAGTGCCTGCAGGAGGTTGAAGTCACTTTATTTGGGGAAGGTGGCTGGAGTAGGACCAAAGGGCTTGCAGTGTGAGGAGTGATGTGAAGTCATGCTGGTCAAGCAAACTTCCCAAGCTGGGAAATGCTGTAGAGCAGTTAGTGGAGGAACATGTAAAGGGAAGACACATGGGGTCCTCCTGGGAGGGCCCATGGACAGAGGGGCCCAAGGAGGCCTATGCACCTCTGCAGACTCATCGTACCTAGCACTCTGGGAAAGAACCCACAAATGACAGCTGTGGGCAGGACCCAGGAGGCAGGGGGAAGCACCAGACAACAGAGGCCCCATTAACCAAGATCTTGGCGTGTGCAGCAATAAGGATCACGTGGCGACGGATGCATCAAGGATCGCCAGTCCCGGAGTTGTTCTGTTTTGCTTTTAGGAAGAACTCAGGAGCTCAGAAACATTAAGCTCAGAGCAAATGACATGGGGCAGGTGTTGGAGAGCTCTCCGTGGCCGCTTCATCCAGGTTTGAAAGCCGATGGACCCTCGGGGCTGAAAACATTGTAAGGACTGGGCTGCCAGCAATGCTGGAAAGGAAGAGGGATAGCATGGAGAGCTGGAGAACTCGCACTGTTACTGGCAGATGAAGGAGCGCGACAGGAGCTCACGGGAGATGGTGGGGAAGAGGGAGAAGAGCCAGATGGCTCTCAGGAGAGAAAATTCAATTCATGCCTTTGTTCCTCGTTCACCCAGTACCTCCCGAGCGCTGGTGTACACAGCGCACGCCGTCCTTCCTTGGCCACACTGGCCCGCGTGAGCCCGGCCACCCTGACTCACCTCTGAGGTCCTGGTCTGTTGGAAGGATGCACAGCTGATAGATAGGACAGGGCCCCACAGGTCACATGTGGGATGGCTGAGCATCAGGAAGAATAATGGCCGAAATGGGTTGAAACGTTTAAATAACTTACATATCATTGAGCTCATAACTATCTGAAAACCAAGCGAAAAGAAAAAAAGGGCTGTCACCTTTGGAAGATGCTGGAAACAACTCATTATTCTAAGAACGGAAACAAAGGAGGGAGGCAGGCATTGATCCTGTCTTTCGTATGTGAACTGTAACCAAACAGTTGACAAGAGAGTTCTTAGAGAAAATTCCAGCCAGCAGACGGGGGTGATGGTAAACCAGCCTTGGTCAGCCCTGGGCCCTCGGTCAATGTCAACATCGCACAGGCCTCTAGACACCAGAAGCCCCTCGGGGTCCGTGCCAGGAGCCTACAGGACGTCAGCCCCTGGGCCTATCGCAAGCTTGCAGGACATACAGAGAGGAGGGCCCGTCAGGCAGCCCTCAGCCCATGTGCCGTACGCTGAGGAGAGGATGCAGGGACTCCACGGGGAAGGCAGCCCCATTCCTTCAGCAAGAAAAAAAAAAGAGGGAATGTTTATGGAGCTTGAAACATTGATGAATTGATGTTTATAGACGCGTTCAGTTTCTGACTAAAAAAACAACTATAAGAAAGGAGAAAACTGGGGGATTCTAGGCTGACTGCTTACTTGGTTTTAGGGTTGTTGAATTTTCAGGTGGAAATGGTGGGTGAATTCTGTGCAGATCCTTATATTCTAGGAGCACTTCTGGATAGGTTTACTTCGTAGTTAGGGGGTGGGGCACAGGCTGGAGATGATTAAATTGGGTAAGGGGGATGTCGGTGTTCATAGTACTGTCTTCTCTGCTTTTGCATCTATGTCTGAAATTTTCCATAATAAAAATATTCAGAAACTGACCCCCTCAGGGAGCTTCTGGTTCGTGCACTGTGCACGCTTGTGAGGCACCAAGGGAGGGACTAGAGGAGGCTGTGGGGCCCCCAAGCCACGCCGTCCCCAGGAGACTCACCTTCAGGGGCTGATGCAGAGTGCAAGGTGGACATAGGGAGCGTGACACGGCTGGAGGTTCTTAGCAAGGCCAAGAGGCCCAGGGAGCTCGGCTGACTGGAGTCCTGCCTGTGGGCCAGGCAGAGCTGGCGGTGGCTGGCAGGTGTTGGAACAAATTAGAGAAGCCCAGGGAAGCAGGGCGTCCTGCACATGCTGGGGTCAGACACAGGGGACCTGCCCACCTCCCGGGGTGGCGTCCCCAGGCCACGGCCCGTGCTCTCACCCCCACACCCAGCGTGCACCTGTGTTGGTGCGGGTCTTTGGGACAGACCTGCTGTCCCTGTAGTCCCCATGGGACTTGCCTGCTTTCCACCTGTGCGGGCGGCGTCTGCCCAAAGAGCCACCCCAGGAGCCAGCAGCGCTTTGTCTTCCTGCTCAGGCCCTAGGCCATTCCATTGGGGAGGTGATTTCGCATCTGAAAGCTGTGGTCAAACACCCTGGCTAGCAGCTGTGGCATGCCTAGCCACTGTTCCTGCCATACCCCTGGGTTCTGGGCAGCCCAGGTCCTTAGAGAACCGAGAATCCAGCTCACTCCCGGCAGCTGTGAGGGCAGTAGCTGGGAATTTGCTGAGAGGATAAATTGCAACACAGTGAGAGAAATGGGCTGCGTCGGCATATTTTCACCACGTGCTTGGTGCCATGAAGGCATTGCATTAAAGCAGAAACATGCAGGCACCAGCAGGAGACATCTGGGTGGGGCGGGCACACAGGCCACACTGGGAGAGCCAGATGGGTGCCCGACCCTGCGACCTGCAGGCTGGCCCCACCCTGGGGGCCCTGGAGCGGGTCCTGAGTGGGGTGGTTGGGGCCACTGGGTGGGCTGCATGGCTCTGATCCCTGTCCTTTCACTCAGGGGAAAGTGGGCTGAGGCTCCTGCAGGAAGCTCAGTTTCTCTGGGAGTTTGGGGGACGGAAATACCCTACCCCAGGGGCCAGTGAGGAAGGCTTGCTTCAGTGCTGGCAGTTTGAGACACACTCCCTGAGGAACTCATCTGTGCAGAAAGCACCCTGTTGTCACTGCTCTGCTGGACACGCAGGGCGACTGAGGCAGACCCAGCTGGTGTGGTGGCCACACAGCTGTGGGGGGCAGTCAGCCCTGGGTGGAGTGGTCAGGGAGCATCCGCTCCATGGACCAGCCCCTTGTCCCCATTTCACAGAGAAGGAGCTGAGGGCAAGGTGGCCAAGTGCCTGATGAGGTGGGCTGCTCAGTGTTTTGCGGCTTGGTTCGACTTGCCTCCTCGTCTGGCCATGAGACTCTGTGTGTCCTGTGGCTCGTCACTGGGAATCATGTGGCCTGTGGAGCTCGGAGAAGATGGCAGAGTGTGGGGGGTCAGAGGCTAGGACCCCACATGGCTGCAGCCCACTGCCCCACCAGCCAGCTGGGGTTTGGTGGGTCACAAAGGAGGTCGGGGCACACCACAGTGAATGGACTTATTGGGGTTTTTGTAAAGAGAATGGAGGGTTCTGGCCTCATGGGAGGTGCCAGCTCTGGGCCATGTTCTGCTCTGAGTGACACTGTCCTGTATGTTCTGGTGGACGCTTGGGCATCTATTTCTATGGAAACAGCCAGTTTCTGGTTTTCAAATATTTATATTGTATGGTTTATAAGTTGGTAGGCTTCACAGCTGCACAAACAAGGTCCGGCTCCTAGAGGGGAACAAGCTCCAACCAGAAACCTAGAAAACTGCCTGTTCAGCTTTGAAGTTCGTGCCCCCACATGCGAGGACCAATCAAGCTTACTAACTTATATTTTTGCAAAAAAAATTAAAAATAAGGCAAGCAGCTGTGACCATCACCCCTGTCATCACCTAAGAGACGTGGAGGCGGCGGGGGCCCCTGAGTGAAGGCGCTGCTTATGGAGGTGGCCGGCCCCTCCCTAGCTAGTCCCTTGAGCAGGCCATGGGTGTGTGGCTTGCTCAGACCTGGCTCCCCAGTGGGTCTTGAGGCCCCCACAGACTCGAGTTTAGAGCTGAAGGGCGTGAGGAAGGGACTCCGGCAGGTGCTCTGTGTCCTCCAAGGGCCCCTTGCCATGCCTGGGGGCTGCCCAGTCTCCCCATCACTGGTCACTCCCCTTGCTGCCCACCAAGGCCCTCTCCCCAGTGCTGTGCCCCGGTGTGTCCTGGCCTCTGGCCTCTCTCAGGTGGAGAAACCCACAGTCCTGGCAGGCCCACTCATCAGGCCCATCAGGCTGGTGACAGAGCAGGGAAAGCCAGCTGTCCCAAAGCCTCTCTTTCTCCTCCTGATACCTCAGTGTCTTCCCTTCCCTTTCCCCAAATAACATACAAGCAAATCCCTTGGGTATGTTAGTGACTCCTAGTTCAGAATGCTCTTCCTCCCTGGGAAGCTAGAGACTAGAAAACCAAGTGCCTCTCACCCCGCTGTGTGCCCAGTGCTCCAGACCCGCAAAGCATTCTGATGCCAGCTGAGCTGGACACGCATATCTGTGGGCTGCTGACCTTCCTGCTCCGGCCGCTGTGATAAAGGCCCTGTTCAGGCAGGGCAGAGCAAGCCCTCCATCTCCTCATGGTGACACTGGGCAAACTGCCCACCAGGTCCTGAAGTTTGCCCCTGGCCTTTGGTGTGGAATATCCACAGGGGGTTGGGGCGTGGATCACACTGGGTCAGTGAGAAGCCACCCCTGAAGCCTCTTGAGGACCCTGGATGTCCACAGGCTACGCGGGGCATGTGGCATGGGGAGGGGCCCTCTCCAGAAGCAGGCCACTCACTCACTCCCAGGAGGTGCCTGATGAGCGCAGAGTCGGCGGGCAGCACATGCCCTGCAGTCCCCCCACAGCAGCAGTGTCTGCGTATGGTTGGGTGGCTGCATTAGGACACGTGATATGAGCACAGCACGTCTTGACAGCTCACACAAGCTTTATTTAATAGGATGACTGGTTGTGTCTCTGTCATCTTATCGGGGAATTATATGTTAGCCACATTGAAAACACCATGGTGCTAGAGTCACGAAGGGAAAGCATTCCTTCAGAGGGCAAACATGGCACCCAAGGTCTGGAAGTCCCCTTCTGTGGTGGTGGGCTTGGCATGGTGACAGAGTGGGGATTTGTCTGGGAGGGAGGGTCTGCCCAGGGCTGCTCAGATCACAGGCCGGAAGCCCCACCCGGCCCATCCCTCACTCTCACTTCCTGTTCTGTTGCTGGCCTGCTTCAAACATGAGGGAACTGAAGGGAAATTGGGGGTAGACGTGGTTGCACCAAAAGCCGTGGGCTTTCCTGCTGAATGATGCTCTTTTGGGTGACTTATCCCCTAAGAATGTCTGAGTTGGTCTGCACAAATGGAAGAGATTAGTCTGGGAGATTAAAGGGTCTATAATGTCTCACCCTAGAATCACAGGAGCTTATCCAGAATAATTTCTCCTTCTCCCTCTTGTGACTGGAGAACTTTCCCCTCCCACTGGACCTCTTGGGAGCCTGTGGTGTCTTGTTCAAATAAAGCAACACTTACTAAAGAGAGGCCCGGCTTACACCCTGGGGGTGGGGACGCTGGGCAGGGGCTGGGGCACTGTCCTCGCAGACACGTTAAGTACCCCTGGCCTCCAGCAGCACCACTGGCTGCTGGTGGAAGGGTCCCAGAGTCAGCACCACCAGGATCCTGACCTCCGCACGACCTCCGGGCTCTCCTCCAGTGCTTCATGTTGATATGGAAGGGAATCATGGTAAGCCATGAAGATCCAAGCCTGGGCCCAGTGGCCGGAGCTGGCTGGCTGGGGGTTCACGCCACATGATGTTGGTTTGCAGGCATTTCCTCACTGATGCAGATGAGGACCTGCTAGGTAGTGCCATGGTCATGCCTGACTCCCGGAGGGGAAACTGATGCTTGGTGGTCCTCGTGTCTAGACCCAGAAAGAGGCTGGACCAGGGCTGCAGGCACCTCAAGTTTGGAGAGGCTGCCTGTGAAGTTTCTGGGGAATCTTCCTGGCCCTGTGATATCCTGTCCGGAGTCTCAGAGCCTTGCAAAGCTGTAAGGACATACCTGGAGGTTGTTGTCACCAGGCCTAGCCAGGTGCAGGCCTCACGGAGCCCCGGGCCCTAACGCTCTGAACTGCAGTTGGGGGCCCCTTCCCAGTTGAGTCCCAGGTGGAGCTGGCAGAGATGAAGGCCAATCCAGTTTCCTCAGCTGCCCTGGGTCCCACCTGCCCTGAGGTCCCCAGAAGGCCAGGTAGCATGTCATTGTACTGGGGCCCCACCCACTGCTTGAGAGTCCCCTTGCTCCTGGCTGCAGCAGCCCTGTGCAGCCTGGGAGCAGGAAGTGAGTTTCCTCATGTGGCTCACGTGTGAAGACAGTGACACCTGGCCCCTCTGCTGGGTCACCTGTCCATTCCTCCCTTCTCTGGTACAGCAGAATCTCTTTCGGGCACATTCTGACTCTGCTTCGGGATGCTGTCTCCCTGCCAGTGGCCCAGCCCCAGGTATGCCCGCCTCCCCACTCAGAAGAATTCAGACCCTGGGGTCTCTCAGGCCTCTGCTCCACGCGGGAAAATACAGCCTGGGCATTTGGAGCCCCACGCAGAGCGGCCCCACCACCCTCCTTAAAGGACAGGGAAAGGGTCACCCGGCTCGGCGGAGGCAGGGAGACACAGAGCCCTGGAGTGAGGCTGGGATTCGGCCTTATTTCCTCTGGACCCATTACCCCTGTTCTGATTCTGTGGTTAGGATAGCCTCAGCCGAGAGATCAGGATACTGCCTCAGGCACATGGATATGGTCAGTCCTCAACCTATTGCCCTTCCACCTGGGGATGGGGTCAAGTGGGAGCAGCTCCCCAGAGACCACTGCCCAGACAGAGGTGGTGTCCGGGGGCGCACAGGCCTGCAGACGACAGAGTGCCCCACGCAGCTTTACACCCAGTCCTTTCTGCTCGGCACTGCCTCCCCTGTAGCCCATTCTCTCTGTGAATAGTAGATGAGAGGCCAAGAAATGGAAGCTGAACAAAAGTCCCTAAGATGCGACCTGCTTTCCTGCCCTCGTTTGGCATGTGCGCCCTCTGGTGTGTAGTTTTCTATCAGAGCTCGTTTCTCATCTCCAGGCTCAAAAGGCCCCACTTTCTGCCCTCAGATCTTCCAATGGAGCTTCTTTCCCCCTGATTTTTGCATGTGTCCTGTCCTTGGAGCAGCCCTTTCTTACAGAGCCTCTGCCTGCCTTGGGTGGAGGCGCCCTGAGCGGTTCTCTGGGAAGAGGTCTGGCTCTGGCCTCGCACTGCCTCAGTGAGTGCAGAAGAAGTTGCAGCAATGCTGTGGACCGCAGTGCGATCTGCCCACCCCAGCTGCACACGTGAAAAGGAAAAATGCAGTGAGAAAGGTAACAAGTTGGTGATTTTCAGAACCTGAAAAGCTGTTGGCTTAAGACCAGGGTCTGGCATTTGTCAGACCTGCGCGGTCACCTGAGGGTGGTCAGATGCACCCTGCTGATCCTGCGGCGACCCGAGTGGTCGCCCGAGGGTGGTGAGGAGCACCCTGCTGATCCTTCTTTTATGCCTGGCTTACATTCTGGCCCCTAGCCTCCAGCATTCTTGGAACAGTTGGGACTTGGGAGCAGAGCCCAGCATGTTCAATCTCCTAGCCATATGGCCACCACCAGCTTTTGACTGGGACACACTGGGGTTTGTGAAGGAGAGAGGACAGGACAAGCTGTGGTACAGATGGCCCTTGACTGACCTTGAAGATGACAGTGTCCCACTCACCCATGTATATCTGGGAATCTGGGCGCTGGAGGGCCAAGGGGAGGGAGTCTGCAGGCCTGGCCAGTGGGGTTGACCCAGCCGCAGCTTCTCTGTGGACATCCCAAGGTGGCTGCACACTCTCCCTCTGCTCACAGGTGACAGTGTGGGGTGGCCGAGGCTCGCCACCTGGTCCAGCTACCTCTCCTGCTCTGGGTACCGAGTGGGCATGCACTCTGTCCTGGCCTCGGGTGTCTGCCCCAGCCTGCTGTGGGGGCAGCTCTGCTGGTAAAGCCCCTAACCTGGTGAACGTGCGTTTGGCTGTTGGTTGGGCAGTGTGGAAAATCAGCAAGGAGCATAGCTGGGAAAGCATGTGAGAGGCCTGGAGGTGATGAAGGTGTTGCCTGAAGGGTGGGAGGCATGGCGCATGGGGCTGCAAGACCCCCCAGGAGTTTGCAACTGTGGAGGAACATGCTGGGGGTTCCTCATATCTGGGTATGTCTGACCAAACACATTTGCACAAGTCTTTTCAGGGAGTTGAGACTAACCAGTTCACTGAAGGGAACTCCAGTGGACCAGAGAGGAGGGTGCAGGAAAGGCCCTCGATAGGCAGAAGCAGCTCCGGGCAAAGCTTAGAGGAGCATGGGTGGGGCCAGACTTGAAGGCAGTGGGACTGGGGCCCAGACAGGGCAGGCAGGGCAGAAGGCCTTCCATCAGTCAGACTTGGCACAGGAAATGGCCCACTGCCTCTGCAGTGGGAAGTGGTTGTGTGTTTATAGGTCCTCGGATGGGGCAGGCATTGTGGGAGGCACCAGGGGAGGCACTGTGGGCAAGGCTGACAGCCACACGAGGAGACACTGCCCAAAGGGCAGCTTCACTTCCCCCTTGGCAGTGTGTGCTGGGAGGCCAGCTAGGGAGCCAGTGCCTGGGGCAACAGAGCCCTCGGAACCCACACAGCCAGGCCTGAGTGCGACCCTCGTGTCCCCCAGGGTCCTCAGGCTGAGGACACCATCAGAGAGTTTTTCCATTTCCATTGTGACCTAAAATAAGAGGTTTTAAAAATGTCGAAAACAAACCACCCTGTTTATGAGACACATTTGTCCCCACCTTGCCGGGTCCTCTTGCAGCCGCGGTCTGCTTGCTGCCACCCTCCCCTCCCCAGAGCATCACCACCAGGCTGATTGGAAAGACACATCTGGGCCACCCCCACTTTCTCTGTTCCCCATTTTCCCACCACTTCTTGTCAAGTTGGGGTTGCTTCTTCCTTTTATCCACTTCTTATGCCCTTGATTCTGGCTGTGTCCTGCCCAGCATGGTTTTTATTATTAACATCTCATTTTGAAAGTATGTGTGAGGGCTGCTGGCCCCTGCTGCCCAGGTCAGGTCTGTGGGAAGTCCTTAACCTGCACTCAGGGCTTACCCCTCCCGGTGGAGGGGGGCTCAGGGGCTTTGAGGGTGTGGGCCCTGTGCCTACTGCAGGGACTGCTCCTGGGAGCTCAGTGGGCACCAGGGTGGGGGACACACTGCCCAGCTCAACAACCTCTCATTTCATCCCCCTTTCCCTCTCACCACGGCCCAGCTTGTCCAGCCTCCTTCTCTGGACGGGCCTGTGGCTATGGCCATGCCCACTGAAGCCAGGGGTGAAGAGAGGCCCAGGGGCCGCAAAGCGTGATGTAGCCTCATCCCTGGGTCCTCCTCCAGTGGGGTGTGGGGGCAGCAGAGGTCTGGCAGGACCTGGTCCCCAAGACCCCAGTTTCTACACCCGTGACAGGTCTGCCCAGGCCACACATTGCCACATGTTACCCACAGTGTCCTCCAAAGCTGAGGACAGAGGTTAGGGGGATCTCCATCTGGGGCAAGAGTGGGGCCCCCCTGCAACCCTATGTCTCTGGCAGTCCCAGGGTTTGGGAAATGCAAAAGGGCCTTCCAGGCCTTTGTGACCCAATCCAGAGACTTGCCCTCAGGAGATCCTCACGTTTCCAGGGATCCTGGGGTTAGAGGCCCCTCAGACACTTGGTGATGGTGGGGTCCCTGCCTCTGCCTCCTCATATCCCTCAGTCCCCCAAGTGACCTTTGGTGCAGCCCAGACCTGTTGTCGGCACATGGCACTGTGCATCAGCTCAGACCTGAGTCCACCACGGTGCCCACTGTTGTCCAGAGGCACATGGTCCACGGGGTCCCCATCCCCACCCAGGACCCTCACAGGCCCAGGGTGGGAGCCACTGCACCTTCTCCTGGCACAAATTTTAGTGAAATTCAGATATGTGTATTCCTTATTAAATGTATAAACTAAATTCTTCCTTAAAATGGTTAAGTAGAACCAACAAGAAACCTTTGTAGTAAGTTCTTACCAATTCTTACCCGCCCTCAGTCACAGCCTAGTTCCACCGGACTTACCGCTCACGTCATCCGGGATCCCCAGGGCTCCTGGGCACTGTGGCCTTTTGGGACCTCATTCTTTTCAGTGCCTCTAATTGCATACTTGGCACCTACTACATAGCAAGTGCTGAGAATAAAAGCATAAATAAGACGTAATCCTCACCTTTAAGGAAGGCAAAACAAAACAAAACATACAACACCTACAGGGACTAGAGGTCTGAATCCTATTTGTCAACTCATTTTCCTCTAATCAGAGGATGGAATTTTCTGTTTACTTAGAAAGTTGTCATATATGCAAAAAGAAAGTATATTCCAAAGTATATGTAGAGTTTAAAGGAAACCGGACCCCCAGGTTCCACCCTGTGAGTGGTCGGGGTGGCAGTGAGAACAGAGGGGAGAAGGCCCAGCCTGGCCGACCTGCTCCTGCCGCTTGGCGAGCTCCTGGCCTCACCTGTCTGAGAACCTGGTGAGTATGAAATGGCCCCTCGCCAGGACTTCACTTCCCTTTTCCCTGCCGTCTTCTGTGTGCTCCTGGCTCCCTGCGTGGGCTCCTTCTGGTCCCTGGCTCACCCTTCCCATGATGTCTCAGTGTGAAGCCTCATCACCTCCCTGCGGCAGGTACTTCCGGGGATTCATCAGCCTTTTCCTTTGCTGTTCCCCCTCCCAGGATTGAGGGCACAATGGCGTCCTGTGGCTTGACTGCCAAAGTTCTGCTTTTCACATACACGTGCTACGTATCTGCCTGGAGCAATCTTTTTGTGTTTGGTCTAATACAGCTATCCAACTTCACTTTTCTAGGCATAACCCGGTCCCTGGCACCTCGCACGGACCTGCACTGTGGCCCTGCGGTGCACCAGGCTTCCGTCTGCTGAGGGCTGCTCCTGGGTGAGCTGTGCCCCCTCGGCCAGTCCCACACCGTCCTGGGGGCTGGGCCTGACCATAGGTCTTGGGCACACCCTACCCTCTACCCACAAACTCTCCCACCCTGCTCTTCCTGCACTCACATTTATTGAGCACCTACTATATGCCAGGAAGTTTCCAGGTGCTAGGAAAACATCAGTGACAATAGCATCTACCTTCCTTAAGCTTACATTCGAATGGGGCTGTGTGGGGGAGGCTTTAAACTAGTGACAGAAGGTTTTATGGAAACGAACAAGGAGAACTGAGTGATGGTGGGTTTCCTGCCCACATCATTCCCTTCCCACTCCTGTAGGCCTTCCTGCCCCCAGGTACCCTCCCTGTCTCCCTGTGTGTCAGGGAGATGGAGTCCCCTTCTGTCCCTGAGGTCCTGTGCACCCACACCCCCCGGCCTGACCTTGTAACAGCTCGTCTCCCTCCTGTGTGCACAGCCCCCTCTCTGCAGGCATCCCCTCTCTCTCCATCACCCCGCGCTCTCTCCTCCATCTGGCTTCCTGTGGCTTCTGTTGCTGTGAACAGGTGCCCACACTGTCTCTGCCCCTAACCAGCCCCTCTGCCCAGCTCTGGTGACATCCTTTGGCCACTGGCCCTGCTCCCCCTGCAGCTTTTCAGGTATGACGTTGGGACCTCCTCTTGCCCCAGTCCTGGCCAGCATCAGGTCCCAGGTGCCTTCCCAGTCGGTGCCTGAAGACTCCAGGGCAGGCGGTTCTGGAGGGACGGGTGTGTCCCAAGGGGGCGCTTCCCAGGTTCCGGCTTCCTATTCTGCCCCCATGGCCACAGCCCCCTCCTGTTTGCTAGTGCTAATTAAGCACCATGTGCGGGGGCTGGTTCTAGCCTCTCTCCTTCCTCAGGATACACTGTGCATTTGCCCTGGTGTCTCCAAGACACACTGCTGCCCCCTACCTCTCTCAGGAGGGTTGCCCAGATCCACACTGTTTCATGATGGACCAGGGTCCCAAGCCTGGGAACCACCATGAGAGCAGGGCGGGTGGTATCTCGTACCCAAGGGTGAGGACCAGCCCAGCCACAGCAGGCTGCCTCCGCTGACTCCGTCCTGGGTCCTCCTGTTTTCCATTCACATCCTGACTCATAGCGTTTATTAGACGTGTAGGTTTTTACTTGCACATCTCTGGGCAGTGAGGGCCCGATCCCACCAGCTCTCTGCAATCCATCACCAGCAGTCTCCACATGGTTGTTATGCTCTTACTACTGGGAGAGAGGACTTTGGAGTCCAAATACAGACCTTCAGTTTCATAAATTAGGGAGGGTCTTGGCATTCACATCATCATATTGATAGCAAATCTGCATAACTTTCAGTGTTTGCTTTGTGCTCAAGGTCATCCTGGAGTAGAACTGTGGCTATCAGTGGGTGGCCCCGGGCAAGCTGAGCCCCTGGTGTCACTTCAGCGGTAAGCTGGAGTGGCCCATCCAAGGTGGCAGAGGGACGGAGGCAGCCAGGTTGAGCCTGGACTCTCTAACAGGTGCCCAGCTGCCCTTGAGCCTGGTGGCATTGCTCTCCCACAGTGGGTGCAGCTCAGAAAGCGTCTTCTCCCAGGGACCAGTTACTTTCCCTAGAGCATGGTCTTTCCCATAGATAAATGGAAAAAGCTCGTAAACAGGTAGTTTGGAGCTGTGAAAATCCAAATGGCTAATAAATATATGAAAAATCTCATTCACCAGTAACCAAAGAAATGCAAGTGAAATAACAAGGCCTCACATCTGGCCCGTGCTGGTGAGAATCCTGTCTGGCACCACCTTCTAGGAAGCCATCTGCCAGTGTCCTTGAGAAGTGTACAGCTTTGGAGCTGTTCATTCTACTCCTGAGAAGCCATCCAGGAGAAAATGTAAGTGGACAAGACTGATGCTCCAACTGTCTCACAGTTTTGTTTATAATCAGAAGAAATAAGACACAATTCAGGGGCCTGCATGGGAGCTGAGGTCCCGTGTGTTTTCCAGAGCCTCTCGCCACATTTCCGGCTCCCAGGGAGCAGACACTGTGCCTGTTTGTTACCCTGAACCCCAGCCAGCATCTCTTGGCTCAGATGGCGCTCACTGAACAGTGGATGAGAAGCCGCATGACAATGGGGGCAGAGACTGGAGTGATGTCATGACAGGCAAGGGACACCCGGAGCTGCCTGCAGGGAGGAATCGAGGAGATGCTCCCTCAGGGCCTGTAGAGGGACATGGCCCTGTCACACCTCCATTTCAGGCTTGTGGCCTCGGGAGTGTGAGACGGTGAGTTTCAGTTGTTTTAAGTGTCCCGTTTATGGCCCTGGGAGATGGATTCTGCCACGGAAAACCCCTATAACCAGAAAAAAGGTTTAAACAGGAAAAGGTGGAAAAGTGTGCAGAGGCTGAGCCACGCCTCGCACGCCGAGCAAGGGGCTGAGCAGAGCCCTGCTGCCTGGGGGCGCCCTACCCTGTGCCCCCACCCGGCCTTGCAGGCCGCACCTGGCCATACTGCCCTCCTGTGCTCACCTGCTTCTTCTACGGCTGGCTCTCCCCATTTTCTTTCTTCTGTCCTCCCTCTCTAGCTGATTATGAAACATAATCAAACTGCAGTTTTAACGTAAAAGTGTCCCTCTGGAATCAATTGCTCCGTGCCGTAGTCTTCATGGTAAACTTGCTCCAGCGGCTCTCTCCTCATAACACAGCCAAGCTGTCTGAGCCTAGGCCCATCTCTCCTTGGCCCTGCAGACTTGCCCTCCCAGCACAGCCTGCTCCTTCCCTGCACGACCCACTCTCCCATATGACCTTGTCCTCCTGCAACTGCTTCGCCTGAAGACCCCACTGCGCACACGGTGGAATTTAAGTTCAGTCCCATATCCTGGTGCCCGATGATTTCCACAGAGCATTCCCCAAGCCCGAATCCCTGGTCTCAACTCCTCCCCTATAAGCACCATCAGGAGCCCCACTCCCTTCTCTCTGAGCAAACCTTGCACTTGGGCCCCCAAGGGGCTCCTGTGTCTGCCCTCATCTTCCCCCCATGTCCATCTATCTGTCTCCATGCTGATCCCATGTGGGGCCCCTCCCAACATCCCACCCTTTCTGTGACCTGAGGAAGGGGAAAGGCTGGCACCAGACCCCTTCTGGACTTCCTCTGCATTTTCTGTCCCAAGTCCTTCAGGATCCCAGCACCCCAGGAAGATGTGAGACTTCCTGAGACATCAGCTTCTGGCCTGACTGCTGCCCTGCTGGAGTCAGGCAGATGGGGTTCAGGTCCCCTGGCAGTAACCCCCTCTCCCCACCGAGGGGAGTGACTGCCCGGCCTTGTCCTTCCATGTGCTGAGTGTCTAATACTTACTGAATAAATGTTTGCTCATTTGCCACCATCAGGATGGAAGACTGGAATGGGGTTCGACCTCGAGGGGAGTGATGGCCACCACTGCCTGGCTGTTCTCCCCCACAGCCACCCCGGGGTCACCTCTGGCCTTCCTGCAAGGCCTCATGCTCCACTGGGCCCGCCCAGACTGTCCTCAGTCCCCAGCCATGGCACTCAGGGGTGGGCAGATGCTGGCAGGAGCGGAGTGCGGGCCTTCGCAGTTGGCGCGGACAGTGGTGCTGCCGATTGAGCTGCGGCAGGCGCCACGGTGTGCGGCTGTCTGAGCCAGAAGCAGAGTAGGTGCTGTCTTGTGTCTTTGTCTGCCTGGGGAACCAGCTCAAGGTGGACTTGGGTCTTGGAGAATGTGTGTGGTCCATGGCCGAGATCATGCCGAGGGTGGCGGCTTTTACTCAAGCACCTCTCTGTGTTTACCCCCAGCCTCACTGAGGGCTGCCATGTGCTCACACACGGATGCCAACCTGAGCCAGGGCTGCTTGGAGTGGATGGTGGACCAGGCAGGGTTGCAAAGGCCTAACAAAGGCTGCCCTGTGGCTGAGTTGGGTGTGTGTGCCTGAACTCCTGCCTCCAGGTGGGAAGGGGCCTCCCCCGCACACCCTGCCCATCAGGCTGGGTCCAGGAGAGCTGGGGTAGCCGGGTCCACCTCTGCCTGGGGTCCAGGTGCTGCCCAGCAAGCAGTGCCTGGAGGCTCAGAAGACACTTGCAGAGAGAAAACCGGAGAAGGGAGAAAGCAGTGGGTGCTAAGGCAGGAGGGACCAACCCCTCTAGGCCAGAGCCTCCTGGCGTGGTGGGAAGGGTCCTCCTCAGATAAGGGCTGGGCCTCCCTGCTGGTGGAACACGGAGGAGGGGCTGCAAGGGGTCCTTCACTCCATATGGCTCACTGTGCCCCCTGGTCCACTGGGGGCAAGGTGGAGAGCCAGGGTGGAGTCAGCGGCCCCTGTGGTTCCAAGATGTGCAGCCAGTGGGGATGGAGCTACAATGAGGAGGCAGGAAGGACCCCAAATCTGTCCTTTGTGAAACCCCTGAACAGAAAAACCTTTGTAGAACATGGGTCAGCACCAGCTGGTGGGACCAGCTTAGGGCTGGGCGGGCTTCTCACCCTCTCCCTCCCTCTCTCCTTGTCTACGTCATGTGCGAGGCCTCACTCAGCCCAGGGCGTGCGAGTGGGGCCCCATCTCACTGGCTGGTGCAGCATGTGCTCCGACAATGGTTTCCTTAATTCCCTCTTGGAGCCCTGCTGGCCTCGGCTGTGTGCAGCCTTCACCCTCTCCAGATGCCTGGAGACACCCGCAGCCTCTGTGTCCTTGCAGCAAACCCAGAGAAGGACCTGACCCCCCCACCCCCACAGAGGGGCTAGAGTGGGGGCACGACCACCCTGTTCTGTCCACTGGGAAAGGGGCTGCCTGTGCCCAGGCACCAGGCAGGGGGCGTTTCAGGCTGGCTGAGCTGGTTATGTAACAGCCCACACGTGGGTTTACTTTGGCTGCTTTAAAACCCTAAACACTCTACAAACGGCCAGCCCCCTCTGACCATTGGAGATGCTCCCCGTTGGCTCCGCAGATGTGCACAGAGAGACAGTGCTGAAAGACAGCTGTGGCTGGGTGCCTCTGTGATTGTGCATGTGGGCTGTGACCTCCCGTCAGCTGCGTGAGGGTCCCTGGGGAGTCATGAAGCCTCTGCTACACAGATGTCTTGCAGTGAAGGCCATAGGACTGGGGTGCATGGGGCTCTGAGTTCTGCCTGTCTTCCCTGCCCGATGGGCCACAGCTCCCACCTGGTGGGGATCTCTCTGCTGACCTCAAAGGTGTCTAGTGCTCTCACAATTCTCCCCTGCTGTGCCAACCATTGGGGACCCTCCCAACCAGTGCCACTCCTTCCATCTCTGGACTTGGCTTCCTTTTTCATGGCCTGGTATTAGCCAAACAAAGCCCATGGAGGGGCTGGTGTGTGATATCACACTGGTGCTCTTCCCATTGAGCTACCTCCATTATTACATAGGCAATATTCGTGATACAACTCAGCCAAAGGAATGAATCTCTAATGGTGAAATACTGGTGAGTGAGAGGAGACATTTATGAATGGAGGCCCTTATATTGGAGTCATCAAATCTTACATGGAGCCAGGGGGTCCACATCCAGGGATAATTTGTTTGCATAGCAGCTGAGGACTGGTCTTGCAATGCAGGTGGCTCAGTAAAGTCCCTGTGACTGGAGAGTGACATGATGACATGGAGGCTCTTGCCAAATGTTACCTGTCCTCTACTTGGGAGAGATCTCACTTGCAGTCATGTCCAGGGAAGAATCTGTTTGTGGCTCTGGGGTCTCACTAGGCTCCTTCTGATGCAGCCTGTAACCCGCTGCCAAGACCGGGAACTAGGCAGCAGCCAGACCTTGGTGAGGAAGTCACACGTGGAGGCTGACTCACCTCCTGTGCCTGTGACAGTGGGTCCCCCAACTCCCCTCCTCCAGGTTTGTGGTAAAACGTGACCCGGGGTCCATGCACAGAGCTGGGTGGACACAAAGCCCTGTTTAGCTTTGCCTGGTCAGAGGTTGAAAGCTCCTTTTCTTCTTACCAGTGAGGCAAACAGCACGTGTTCAGATGAGGGGCAAGGTGAGGCTCTTGGCTTTCCTACTCACTCTGGATGCCGGCCGCCACCCAGGTGAAGGTCCAGCCGTGGGCGCCTCAGGGAGCCCCTGAGGCTTTGTCTCGCCCATTCTTGGTGGTCTTGGGCCCTCCCTTTCAGCCAGTCTAGCCCATCCATTGGTGGCCCCGCTTTTGAGAACAAAGGCCTGTGTGGTGTGGTGCAGTTCAACCCAGATCTCAAGCATGAATGAGGGGTGCTTCGCAGTGGAAGTGGGGACTGTTCCCTGTTGAGCTCCAAGTCTGAGCCCCAGGAAGCAGGACACCTTGAGTTCCCAGTGCTAGGACATCTGTGGAGGGTGGGACCCATGTCAACCCCTGTGTCCGGGGCTCCAGCCACACCAATGAGGGAGCCAGTGCTGTTGAGGGCAAGGGGCGGCGGTGTAGGGGGAAGCAGGACCTTGCACATCAGATGGTGCATCCAGGACCTGCATGGGAACAGAGCCCCAGGTGCTGAGGAGGCCCCCTTACAGAGGGCTGGTGACCTTTGGTAGCTTTTGGGAAGAATGTTTCACATGTTCGGTCCTCACTGGAAGAACTTTGGGAGGAGTTTGTGGAACTCAAAACTGATTGTTTTGACTGGAAATTTAGATAAATGCTCTAGAGAAACTTGGATATAATGTCTAACCTGATGAGAAGACTTTATTCCCTTTGTTATTCCACTTTCTCTGTATATCTTAAAAGCTCTTTTTAAAAAATATTTAGCTGTGGGGAGAAAATAAAACAGGGCAAGACTTTGTTGAAACAGCTTGTGTACCACCCAGGAAAGGAAAGTGACATGGTAATCACACCATCTGAGTAAACTTTTGCTTTCCAAAATTAAAAAAAAAAGAGAGAAAGAAAAAGCACAGCAGGGTCCAGGTGGGCCTCTCTCAGCTCTGAGGGGCTAAGTATAGGAATGATGTGGCAGGCGCCAGACGTGGCAGGCTCTACACGTGGCAGGCTCCAGACGTGGGAGGCACAAGATGTGGGAGGCACCAGACATGGCAGGCGCCAGACGTGGCTTGTTTTCCAGTTGGTCACTTTTAAAATATATGTAATTTTTTTGTGATAGCAGTTCACATGACCCCAAATGCAGAGCACACAGAGATAAGACAGAGTGGACTGTGGACAGGAGCTGTCTGCACAGCAGGGGCTGAGAGACGTGATGGACGCCCCCTCAGTCGAGCTCTGGACTACCAGCTGCCAGGAACTCCCTGATGGGGCCGAGAGGCTGAGAGCATGCTGGCCCTGGACAGCCCCCCCGCCCCCCTCCCCCCGGTGAAGACCTCCCAGCTGTCCCTAGGCAGTGTGTCTCTGGGGAGGGCCCCCCACTGCCTCTTCCCTTGGGGCCTCAGGTTTCCTTGTGGTCAGCCTGCTTGCTGGACGCACTGTGGAGGAGGGGTGTGGGGGCTCTGCCTTGCCCAGAGCCCCTTGTGCCTGCTGGTGTCGGGGTCAGGGCTGTGGCCTCCTGAGCACTGCGGCTGCTCAGCGTGTTTGGGGCATCGGCAGATGAAGTTTGGAAAGGAGACACGTTCACCTTATGCCGGACCACAGAGCCCCACGGGGATCCAGTGTGCGGCCTCATGCTCCTGGACAAGCCGCGTGGGTGCTGCGCACCTCGGTCCCGTGGCCAGCAGACTTAGGGCCTTGGTCGCCTCGGCCTTTCCAGAGGCTGGCTGGATGTGTCTTGGCCAACAGGAACTGCCTGTCGCTAAGAGGGGAGGCTGGGCAAGGCTGGCGGGTCGCTCAGAGGCGCTTCCGGGGATGGAACTGCCTGGTGCTCTTCATCTGGCAGGCCTAAGTGTGGGTGATTAAGAAACACGTGGATTTCATTTCTTGGAAACACGTGGATTGACATGGGGGCTGGGGAATGGAGGAGGGTTTTAGCCAGAGAAATCTGAGTTTGGCCCAAGTCAAAAATGTGAGAGATGAATTGGGATAAGTTTCCAAGTTGTTTGGTCTGTGAACTAACAGGGAAGGACTGCTCGTGGGGTAAGGTGAGGGGGGCAGCCCTCTGCAGCGCAGAAAGTCAGGATTGCTTCACAAAATGGTTTCCCTGCCTTGTCTTTTCACCCAAAACTGCCCTGTGAGCTCAGCTTCAGAAACCAAGTTTCCGAGAGATGGGACTCCCCAGAGACCCCCAGGAGCCTGGGGTGGAGGTGTGGGACATGGGGTCTCCAGACCGCCTGCTTCCCGTGCCTCTTGTCCAGTCTTCCTCTCTGCACTCTGGGTATAGGAACCTGAAGGGACGTTGTCAGGGGTGAGGTCTGGGCCACACTGTACACAGGGACCTGGTCAGGGCCCTTCCTGGGCTGGACACCAGCAAGGGCATGTTCAGCAGCTGCTGGGCCTGTTCAGCCA